>VYZV01021258.1:100662-125736 GCA_013401275.1 Pandion haliaetus | reverse complement strand
GGGGGGGTGGGGGGTGGTGTCACCCTGGTGTAGAGCTGTCGGTGGCTGTGCTCTGGCATCTCCTTGTGAGTCAGGGGTCGTAGGGGTCCCACGGGACGTGGTCCAGCTCACCCAGAGGGCTGGCAGCAGGATTCCTGGAGTCCTGCGGGAATGCTGCTAAATTCCCCCAGGGCAGGGCTGTGGTAGCATATCAAGCCATGGGCAAGAGACCTTGCACGGGTTTCTGGGGACCCCCTGGGTGCTGCAGAGGGAGGAAAAGGTGGTTGGGCAGGTCCCACTGCTCCAGGGCAGGATAGTCTCTAGTCTGTATTACCTGACTCTGTGTCTCTCCCAGACAACCTGAGCCTTTTAGTGCTCATGGCGGTGGGGTTTCCTTGCCCCACTCAAGAGGCACTTAAAAGGCTCACAGTGCTTGCAGCATTCCCAGTGCTCACAGCAGTAATGGTGCTACTCGCCCAGCCTCAGCAGAGCACCCATGGCCCAGCCCTGCCCCAGGTGCTGCTCTGCTGCACTCTGCCCCACACCCCAGCCCCATGGCCCTACCGCGGGGGGGGGGGGGGGGGGAGGCCTGCATGGTGGTGTCACCCCCTTGCAGCTCTTGTTGTGCAAACAGGGCCCCACTGGCCTCTCCTCTCGCTTCCCTCCCAGCCCTGCTGCCTTGGCGGTGTTGCACAAGAGGAAACACCGAGGTTTTCTTTCCCGGCGGCAGAGGGGTGTGGGGCTGGAGGAAGGGCCCGGCTGCCCCACACCCGCCACAGTCCCCTGCCCCGCTCCCAGCACTGGCGGAGGGGCAGCAGTGGGAGAGGAGCCCTTTTAGCACCCACCCGGGTATGGGGACCAGGGCCAGATGTCCATCCATTGGCAAGAAAGAAACCGGAGCTAGGCTGGAAGCACTGCCAAGGACGCGCTTGTGGCCCAGCAGGTTAGAAACAGCCCTTGTGATGTAGAAGCTCCTAATTAAATTAAAATTAAAATACCATCAGCTGTAGGTGCCAGATGGTGTTGGGAAGCAGCACCTGTGGATCAGGGTGAAAGACCCTCTCTGTGGCAAAGAAGTCTGAGCTTTCTTTCAAGGCAGCCCCAAATTTCCCTCCTTGACCCAGTTTCACAGCCAAAACTCGTGCACAGGAGCGTATGCCCCTGTCACCCTCTCTGACCCCAACCTTGTCTCCCCACTCTGGGGGCCTCTTCTGTTGGAAAAACATGTCCTTGCTTTACCAGGAAAAGCTGGCAGGAAACAGCACTTAAACTGGGAGCTCCATTTCCAGCTTTCCTGGGGATGCAGCAGCCCCCAGCACTGCTTCCCTCTGGAGACCGCCCCCGTCTGGTCTTTCAAGGACAGGAGAGCAGACACATGCCACAGTGAAGCCACCAGTTTGGGGAGAGTGGTGCCCCTATCTTGCCTCTGGCTACAAGCTTCCACTTGCCAGCTCTGGCTTTATTACTTGTGATCCAGGACTCCCATTTCAAGGCAGGACGTGTTTTTAAACGCCGATCCTGGTGCTCCTCACTGCACCCGGTCGCTTGTCATCACTGTCCTGCCTGCTTGCGCCTTTGTGGCTGCAGACTGGGATTTTGGACATGGACAAGCCGCACCTGGAGCCGGATCCATGGCATGTGTCTTCAATGGCTGTTGGGACAAGGGCATCACCCTCCAGGCTGCTGCCGCTTGCAGAGAGATGCCTTCCTGAGGATTTTGTTGGGATTTTTTTAATGCTGAATTTTATTTTATGGTTTTCTTAAATGACAAGGGGCTGCAGCCACAGGGCTGGGAAGAGCTGCAGAGGTGGTTCCCACCCCTGGTCCTCCTGTGTTGGAAACCTGCTCACTTCCATCCAGCCCCTTGGGAAGGCACGTATGATGCGGTCAGGTTTCTCTACCACCAGTGTTTCTTTCAGCTCTCCTTAAAACCAAGATGCAGGTTCTGGTCTGTGTCTAGCCTGCCGCTGGACCGGGATGCTCGTGCTTTGCAGCCAGCAATCTGGGTCCCCTGCCACCCTGAAGTGAGCCTCCTGCATCTTACTGATGACCTCCATGGTCACATCCATGGTCCTTACTGGTCACCTCCATAACCTCCATGGTCACCAGTAAGCAGGAATGTGGCAGGTGAGCATGGTGAGCATCTTGGTGCAGCTGGAGACCTGTCGTGGTCCGCAGCAGAGCCAGTGCCTTAGGGATGGGGCTGCAAACACCATGGGGCTGCGTGGACCGGCCCTGCTCAAGAACAGCCAGCGCAGCCGGAGCGAGCAGCAGCATTCCTGCAGCTGAACTGGTTCATACTGGGACATCAGGACCCAGAGCTCATGTTTCAGCTATGGGGGTGCTTGGCCCTGGGATGGGGGTGCAGTTGACAGCTGTGGGTGAGATGAGAAGCTGTCTCAGCCCTTCAGCACATTGTCCCCTCACCAGCTGGTGGATGCTTTGGTGGCAGAGGGACTTTCTGGGGGGTTTGGGCTGTGCCCAGCCATACGTGGGGTGCCCGTGGCTGGTGCCTGTGGGCCGCCCCAGCCCTGCTTAGCACGTAGTCATCGGGGTCAGTCATGATGAAGCTGTAGTGGGGCTGCCTCAAAGAGGGTGAGCAAGCAGGGATCCAAGAAGGATTGCAGTGAGCAAGGCGCTGGGATTAATCCTGCTGCTTTAATTGGTTTATATCAGTAATTAGCTACTTCTGGCAGTGCTGAGCCAGATGGTTTCTTCCCTCGGCAGTGGGATCCTCATGGAGCAGGTGCCAGGCAAGTGCTCAGTGCCGCTGCCAGCACCACAGGAGCCTGGGGAGAAGGTGGCCCCAGCCAGCATCACTGTGCTCCCATGTAGGATCAGCTGCAGCATCCCCCCACTGCCGGCACAGCTCCCCATGGGGCAGAAATGGGGTAGGGTTAAAAATCCTGCCTGGCAAGTGCTTCCAGCAGCTGCCGCTGCCTCTCCGGAGCCTAAATGGAGCACTGGCTCTGCCCAGGCTCCTCAGCGTGGGCTTCCCAAGGTCCCTGACACCTGCATTGCAAGTCTTGCTTTTCCTGGCAGAGGGCAAAAGGGCAGTTTGTGGGCAGGGTTGTGCTAGGGAGAGGCTGCCTGCAGCGCTGCCTGCCCCAAGGGAGGATTGTTCCAGCTCCTGGCCAGGGAGCTCCAGATGATGGGGACCGGTTGTGCCATGTCTGGATGTGCCTGTTGGCAATGGGGTGGGGAGGTGGCAGTGGGTGCCAGCCAGGGCAGCTGCCTGCACTGTGGGCAGCAGATCCATCTCCTGCCCCTCTAATCTCACAGCTGGGGCCATGTCCTTTGCTGCCAGACAGCACAGGCAGCCCTGGTCCTGCTCCACTCTGCAGTGCATGGTGATCTTGCTGTCCCGCTGCTGGATTCCCCGTGCCCCTCAAAACACCCTCTTCACTCAGCCCTCCCGCCCCCCTGAAAGTGGAGTAGGAACCGCAGGCTGCTGCCCGTGGTCCAAGGGCAGGGGAGGGATTTGCCTTCCCTCTGCGCCCCGAGGGCAGGAGAGGGTCCTTTGCGGTCGCTGCTTTAATTGCATTGTTATTATGCTGAGTAAATGAGTCCTGGCAGCAGCTGAAACTGGTGGATGCCAACCACATCCCAGAAAGGCATCCGGCAAACGGGCAGCATCCAACTGGCACGAGCAGGGGCCAGGGATCTGGATGGGACCCAGCCACTGACAGGTGCCAGCAGAGCTAGGAGGTGTCAGTGGGTGAGGGGAGACTGGGCAGGGGGAAGCCCGAACCCATCCCATCTCACCCCCAACCACCACCGCTTCTCTTTTTCAGACTGTCAGCATCAATAAGGCTATTAATGCTCAGGAAGTGGCTGTCAAGGAGAAACACGCCAGAAATATCCTTCCCAAAGTTGGCTGTGGGACAAGTGAGCATGGGAGTGGGGTCGAGGCCACACGGAAGAGGGCCAGCGGCAGGGTGGCGTGCGGGGAGAGGTGCCAGCACCGCAAGCTGGCTAGTGGGGTGCTGAGGGTGGCTGGATGGGACCCTGGGGGGCTCTCAGTGATGGTTGGGGTGTTTCTGGCACAGCACGGGGTCCCTGCTCCTGCAGCCTTTGCTTGTCGGTGGGTGCCCAGCCTTGTGCTCCTGGCACTGCCATCCCATGGGAGGGCAAGAGGGGCAGATGCCTGCAGCAGGATGTCTGCCTGGGGCAAGGATGCTTAATCCCAAAGTTGCTTGTGAGCATGCTACCACTAAAAGTGGAACCCCAGCATGCCAGGAGGGCAGCTGGAAAGGCTCAGCAGAGGCACAGCCGCAGCCTCGAGCATGCCACGGTGCTTCCGGAGCAGTGGTGAGGGGCTGGAGAGAGGGGACAGTGTGTGCCAACCTTGGGGACAGCGTGTGTCTGGGCTTGGCAACTTCTCAGCTCCCCGCAGTGGCCTGGCTCTCCTTGGCTTTGCGGGTACCAGCTGGCTTCGGGGTGGCTGCGCTCCATCACTGCCAAAGGGGAAAGGAGCATTTCCTTGACCAGCCGCTACCATGCATCTTGGGCACGCACCATGAGAAGGGGGCGCAGACCTTCTGGTCGGTGGTGAACCGGCTGCCGCTGTCAGGCAACGCCGTGCTCTGCTGGAAGTTCTGCCATGTCTTCCACAAACTCCTCCGGGACGGCCACTCGAACGTGAGTGCCACAAGCTCAGCTCAGCAGCTGCTGTGGGGCCAAATCCTTTCCCCCGTGGGGCTGCACAGGGCAGTGGGAGATGCTGGTGGGTCGGTGCCCTCCTGGGGGTCAGTCCTGGGTGGGGACCGGTGCAGGGACCCCTCCCTGCTTGCTTTGCCAGAGCCCTCCCAGTGCTGCTCTGCCCACAGCCCCCCTGTGCTACAGACCCCGGTGCTGACCACAGTGCTGGTGCCAGAGGAAACCACTGGGCGTGGGGCATCAGCATCAGTGCAGGAGACATCAGCAAGGATCCTCCTGCCCAGTGTGCGGATGGGGAAACTGAGGCACCCTGGGACTGGTGGTAGTGACACCACCGGCAGGCTGCAGGGTCGGAAACACATCAAGACCTCCCATTCTGTACCCCAGTTGCCAGCTCCAAGTATGGCATGCCTTGCCCTGGTGCTTTGCCTGCTGCCCACGCTGCCTGCTTATTTTCATCATCATTCCTCCAGGTCCTGAAAGACTCCGTGAGATACAAGAACGAGCTGAGTGACATGAGTAGGATGTGGGTAAGTGGCCAGTCTTGCCATCTGCCACGGTGGGGACACCCCGCGGGTCCCTTGGCAGCACCTGGCTCCCCAGCCGGCCTAGGGGGTGTTGTTGGCTTGGACGGTGGTCTCGTCCAGGAGGAGCCAGGCTCCAAGGGCTGAGCAGATCCTCAGCCACAGCTGGCCCGTGGCTGTCGTGACCTCCCTGACCTAGGTTTGCTGGTTGTGCTTGATATCCCCTTTCACCAAAATCAAATGCCTTCTTCCTGTTTTATGGCAAAAGCCAGTAAAACTCAGCTCTGGCAGTCAAACACAGCATTGAAACCTGCAGAGAAAGTGACGAGAAGGTCTTGACCAAATCCTTTCGGCATGTTTGCTGCAAGCCATCCTGCAGCCCGTGTGTCAGCAAAGAGGGTTTTGGCTGTGGTTTTGGGGGAGATAAGGGAGGGGTCACTCATGCTGCAAGGGGAGAAGGCTTTTTCACAGCCTGCCCCAGGTCTCAGCAGCTTTTTGGTGTCCCCAGGGCCACCTGAGCGAGGGCTACGGACAGCTCTGCAGCATCTACCTCAAACTGCTGAGAACCAAGATGGAGTTTCACATCAAGGTGAGCATCGTCCCATCCCCACAGCCACAGCAAGGGGTGGGTGATGGGGTGCTGGGGCAAAAGTGGTAGCAACATTATGGTGCAGGACAGGGGCTGGAAGAGCTGTCCTGGTGATGTCACTCCCGAGGGTCCTCTCCTGTGTCATGGCTGTTCTGCTGCGTCCATGAAACATGTCCCAGGCTGCCAGGGCCCATCCTTAGCCTGGATAAAAAGTAGCCCAAGGAGCAACACCTCAGGGATGAACGGTTTCATGCTGGATCAGGGCTCCTTGGAGGCACCTGGGCTGGAAGTTGGAGGGCTACAAGAAGCAGTAAGAGACCCCTGCTTTTGGGGTGCATGTCCCCCCCCAGGTATCCTTGATGGGCAGAGGTGGAAGAGGCCTGGGGATTCTGGAGTGGGGAGGGCTTGTGGGGGCCATGCTGTGCCACAACATGCCATGCCACACTGTAGGAGCAGCTCCTGCCCATCCCCAGCACTGCCCTGGCAAGATCTGCAAGGGCTAAAGCAAGCCCAGGCAGCAGGGACAGGCAGGAGGCAGCACAGGCAGGGCAGGGGTCAGTGCTGAGGTGTAAATCTCCTGGAAAATCCTGTGATGGAGCCTGGCTTTTCTGCATCACCACAAACGTGGGGAAGGATGCCAGGGATTTGGGCTGGTGGGGTGTCCCTGTTGGCGCATGAAGGAGAATGAGTAGCAGCGCCTGCTCTGACTGGCATGCAAGCACGGAGGGTTATTTGCCACAGTCAGAAAAGGAGAAATTAAATAGATGTGTATAGAAACCTCCCTTTGTTTGGAACCGAAGTTTGGATGTAAGACACACTAGTGCTTTCTAAAATAAGGTTTTTATATGGGCAGGAAAAGTGGAGTGAGAGCAACAAGTCAGCCTGGAAATTCAAAAATGATTGGGAAATAATGTTTAAATTAATCTGAGCACTGCTGAGCATGCACAACTTAGTTCTCAGCAGAACTTCAACAGAGTCACAGGTTTAAGGTTTCTTTATGAGCAGCCAGTTCATCGCAGACCATAGATATATCAGGAAAATCAGGAAGTCAGGATGAGGTAGCACAGAACAAACCTCTTGGTCCCCAGCAGCCTCGGTGCTCCCACAGCTTCTGGCCTCCATTGCCTGCCCCACCTGGTAAACAGCACTACGCATGTGATGCTGCAGGATTGGTCCTGGCCAGAGTCAGCATGATGTCCCATCCTGTCCTACCCAGTGCTGTCCTCAGCTTGAAATAATCAGTGCCGGTTACCAAAATCCATTTTTTCTCTCTCCCCTTTGGGCTTTTGGGCCATGGGTGTTCCTGGGCACAGAAGCATCCCAAGGGATCATCCCAGATGTTTTTTTTCTCCATCATCAGGAGCTTGTTTCCAGCCTCTGAAGCAGCACTGCTGGGCAGGGCCCTCCTGTGGGCTGGCCTTTGGACAGGATGCACCAGCTCCAGGTCTGCTCCACACGTGCCGTGCCAGCTGCCAGGGGTGATGGGGAGCGTGTTTATAGTAAGGGATGTGGCATGCCCCGTTGCGCCTCAGGAAGCCACACTCACATCGATGGAGCTTACTATTTAGGCAGATGCATTCTTATAGAATAAAATAGAATATGCTTGTGGTGTTAAAATAACAGCGTGCTGCCAACAGCAGGATGGAAAGTCATGGTGGGCTTGTATGCAAAGCACATCCCTGTGTGGCTTCAAGCACCCTCCTCCCAGTAACCAGCTGCGGCAGGTTTAGGACCCATAGTGTTTCCTTCCTTTCTGAATGCTGCTGGAAAGAGGTGCTTTCTGAAGCCAGGCTGTACCCATCACCCCAATTTGGTTTGGAACTGTGATGTGACCTTCCCTGAAATGATTGGGCAACATGAAGAGGCTTTGCCCCCCAGAGCAGATATTGGCTCCTTCCCCTCCATCTGTCAGCGATGACGTGCTTGAACTGGCAGCCCCATCTCCATGCTCATCAGGTTTCTAAGCCCAGGGAGAACTGGCTTTTCTTGCTGGGGTGAATACAGGCACCATGGATTGGGGATGCTGCGGTCACCCGGGGCTCAGCAGACCTCGTGTTAGCCCCCTTTCACCCCCGCATCACTCCCTCGGAGCATCCAAAGAGCCATCCCAGTCTCTTGCACAGAGGGCGCCAGCCAGATTGGTGACCCTGGTGCTCCCAGAGCTGTGGCCAGAGCAGGAGATCCTCCAAAACCCTTTCCTGACACCTCTTTTCCCCATGCAGAATCCACGCTTCCCCGGCAATCTCCAGATGTCTGACCGGCAGCTTGACGAGGCAGGGGAGAATGACGTCAATAATTTGTGAGCGTGGGGCAGTGGTGGGAGGCAAGGGAGCAGGGGTGGATGTAGGCAAGGTGGCACAGCGCTGCCCAGCCTCCCGAGCAGCACAACCGAGCTGGGGACCAGACCTTGCACCTTCTCTCCAGTCCTGCCACGGGTGCTGGGAGCGGGCAGAGGCTCCCTGCAGGGCAAGTCTGGTGCATCCATGCTGGAGCACCTGCTTGTCCTGGGGTGGCACCTGGCAACAGGCTGAGGCCTATGGGTGGCTGCAGGGATGCTCCCCAACCATCCGCATCCCTTTTTCCTAGTTTTCAGCTGACGGTGGAGATGTTTGACTACCTGGAGTGTGAGCTGAACCTCTTCCAGATGGGTAAGCCCCCGTGCTGCCCTGCCGAAGGTTGCGGTGGGGGTCTGTAGGGGCTGAGCTGCGTTGGGGGGAGGATCTGGGAAGGATGCTATCTGAGAGCATCGCAGCTCATCTCTTTTCTGGGCACTTCACCCAAATTATTATTAGTTGAAGTCCCTGCGTGCTGTGCTGCCTTGTGGCAGCCCTGCGGCTGTGCCATGGGGCTGGCTGTGTCACCCCACCCCGCTCCCTGCCACATGCATCACTTCCACTGCCCAGACTTTGGGCTCTCCCACTCCAGCAGCCTCCTTGCGCTGAATTTCTTCTTGTCTTACTCATGGGCTTGCGACAGGTTTTGGTTTTTATTAGCAGCAAACGCAAGCTGCTGTGGGTGTTTGCGGTGGTGCTGGAGCTGGGGGAAGCATGGGGACACCCTGGCTTTCTCCTGCCATCCCACACAAGTAAGCAGAGGGGTAAAAACAAGCCGGTCTCACCCCTCAGGACTGTCATGCACCTCTGCACGCTTGCACAGGATCAGGTTTGGGATAAATTAAAGTAATTGTGGGGCAAGCCTTCATCTACTGCATGCGCCAGGCTGTGGGCGCTAATGGGACAGGGCTGTGTTTCGATGGAACTGGAGCAGCACCCTCGTCTCCTGGCCACATGCTGGCACAGCAGGCAGGTGCCAGGGCCCTCATCCGTGTGGCACAGCCCCATCCTCGGAGCGCTCCCAGGAGCTCTTGCTGCTCTGCCTTTCGGAGGGGAGTTGCTGGATGGAGGGAGATGAAGCTGCTACCTTCTCCAACCACCCTGCTAGCCTGCCTACTGCACCAGCCCACTTTGAGGGCAGGTGTCCCACAACTCATCGGACACCCACAAGGCTGGACCATGACATGGTCACTGGACACATTTCCAGCAGCCCGGCATCCCACGCCGCAGGCTGGCCCCAGCCCTGACAGAAATACCTTCGTGCCCTGGTGTTGTGGGGTACAAGATGCAATTTGACGCGACGTGGACAGAGGATTGTGGACATGAGGTGCTGCCAGCTGCTCATGGCTGGTTTTGGGGAATCTCCCTACCAGCATGCATGGCACGCTCGAATGCCAGTGGGACAGCAGTGATGGGCAGAGCACAGGCTGCCTGTCCTCGGGGGGCTGGAAGCTCTGCCTGGGGACCCAGCTGGGGTTCAGGACCGGGCACCTCCAGCCCATGGTGCCAGGCTGAAGTGTTCCCAGGCCTGCATGGGAGTCCTGGGTGGGAATTTCCCCTCCCGCTGAGCCTGCAAACAGCTGCGGGGTGGTGGGCTGGGTCCCCAAGGGCCAGTGGGTGTCTTGCTGTGGGTGATGGTCTCTTACTCCAGGTGATGTTTATAGATGTGGCTGACATGGCATGGCACCTGTTGGAGCCTGATCCCGTGTTCCTTCCCCGCAGTGTTCAGTTCCCTGGACATGTCGCGCTCAGTGTCAGTGACAGCCGCAGGGCAGTGCCGCCTGGCCCCGCTCATCCAGGTGATCCTGGACTGCAGCCACCTCTACGACTACACCGTCAAGCTGCTCTTCAAGCTCCACTCCTGTGAGTGTCCCCAGCGGCACCACCTTGGGCAGACGGGGGACACTGGGGGTCACCACCCTGCTCAGGCTGGGCTGTTTGCTCCCCCCATCTCCTTCCCAGTCTTTTTTGGGGGGTCAAGGGAGTCACCAGTGCAAGGGACAAGGAGGTGCAAACACTGGGGGACCGAGCTGCCCCAGGAGCCTGCCCTGCTAAACACCCCTCAGCCATGGGGACGTTGCCCACCAGGAGCTCTCCCAGCTTTGGGCAGGCACTGGCTGCAAAACCCACATCCCCCAGGACCTTGAATTGTGGCAGCTGCCTGAACACCAGCTCACTGCCTTTCTCTGCCCTGGGGGTGTCTGGGGGGGAACAACATCATCCCCTCCTGCAGTGGGATGCTGAGCCTGGAGCATTCAGACCCTGGGAGGAGGGCGACCATCTCTGGGAAAGACCCATCCCCACGTGGCTGTGCCGATGGATTGTCCCCTGATCCATGCTCCTTCCCAGCATGGGGACACCCGGTGATGTTTCTGCTTGCTGCTTCTTCCAGGTCTGCCAGCGGATACACTGCAGGGCCACCGGGATCGCTTCTTGGAGCAGTTCAGAAAGTAAGTGCCCAGACCCAGGGCGCTGGCTGTCCCCACTGCCAGCAATGCTCCAGGGTGCTCCCAGGGTGGAGGGATGCTGGAGCCCCTCTGCCAGGGCTCAGCAGCCAAGCAATGGAGATGGAGGAAGTGCAGGAGTCAGTCTTGCTTTGGGCTCTGAAATCCAGCCCACTTTGGCCTCTCAGTTTTCCCTGGAGCTTCCTCCAGGACAACTGCTCCACTTGGCTAATCCACAGCTATTGAATTACCAGATAACAGCATTGTTAATTCTAACGAAGCATTCAGCTGCTGATGGCATGTCCGATGATTTAAAACCCTCAAACCCTTTAATTGCAGTTTTGAATGCAATTTGTAGTTGATGTGCTGAGATGAAAGTCTGGGCTCAGGCTGAGAAGCTCAGCCAGGGGGGTTGCCGGTGAGGACAACCTAGAGACGCTTCAGGCTGGGTATTGGGTGAGCAGGGTGCTTAGCACCCTTAGCAGCATTTTCTGCTTGCCATGGGTCCATCAGCTCTGTCAGGAGAGGGATGTGTTGGTAGGAGTCTTAGGGTAGGAGCATTCAAGCAGCATGTGGAGGCAATTTGAGATGCTGCTGCAGGAGGGTCTGCGCAAGCCCTGGGTGGGGGGATTGCAGTCATGGCACTGGGGGCACGGGACCGGGAAAAGAGATTTTCCCTCCAATTCTGTTGAATTTAAAAAAAAATGCCAGTTGCACAAACCTGAGGGAGCTTGTTGAAAGGGGCAGCCAAAAGATGAAACATTTAGGCGTTGCAAAGCTGAGCAGAAGTCCATGAAGAGCCTTAAGAGAGACTGCGTGCCAGGGATGCTGCTGGGTGCTGCAGCAGAACAGAGCTGGCTTTTGGGTGGGAGAAGCCATCCCTGCGGGGACACAGATAGAAAAGGAGAGGGTAAAGCTCGTGGCACTTGTGTCTGTCCCAAATTAAGATATTTGTAAGAGAGATTTTAAAACCAGCAGATAAAAGGTGTAGGAGGAGAAAGCCAGAACCAAGTCATGGTCACCCAATTACCCAAGACCTGGGATATGAGGGTGGCTGTGGTGCTGCTGGAGTATTGCCCAGGGGCTGAGAAGTGTTATGGCGCTGGTTAGGGCTCCGGGGAGAGGGGAGGGAGGCAGCAGAGGGGCTGACCCAGTGCTTGGCACAGCAGGGAAAAAAGGAATGGGAGAGGGTCTTCATGAAAAAGACGGCATAGGATGGGATGGGTCCTGCTGCATGTGGGAGGTGGGCGTTGGGTTTGTGAGAGACCATGAGCTGCTGCAGGGTGATGTGCAGTGGGAGAGAACATATTTATTTCCAAAAGTTCTGGGAAAAAGTGGAACTACCCTGAGAAATGCGGATGACACACAGCTGAGTGGTGCAGTCGATATGCTGGTGGGAAGGGGTGGCATCCAGAGGGACCTGAACAGGCTGGAGGAGTGGGTCCATGTGAAGCTCATGAAGTTCAACCAGGCCAAGTGCAAGGTCCTGTACTTGGGTCAGGGCAATCCCCAGGACCAGCACACACTGGGTGAGTGGGTGGGTGGATGGATGGATGGATGGATGGATGGAGAGCACCCTGTGGAGAAGGACTGGGGGATACTGGTGAGCGGAAAATCAGACATGAACCAGCAAGTGGCTCCTGGGCTGCATCGCCAGCAGGTCGAGGGAGGGGATGCTCCCCCTCTGATCCACTCTCCTCACACCCCCCTGGAGCACTGCGACCAGCTCCGCGGTCCCCAGCACAAGACATGCATGGACCTGCTAGAGCAGGTCCAGAGGAGGCTGCCAAAATAGTCCGAGGGCTGGGACACCTCTGCTATGGAGAAAGGCTGAGAGAGTTGGGGCTGTGCAGCCTGGAGAAGAGACGGCTCCGGGGAGACCTTACTGCGGCCGCTCAGTACTTAAAGGGGGCTTACAGGAAAGAGGGAGAGAGACTTTTGACCAGGGCCTGCACTGACAGGACAAGGGGCAACGGGTTTAAACTGAATGAAGGTGGGGTTAGGTTGGACATAGGGGAGAAATGTTGTACGCTGAGGGTGGTGAGACACTGGCAGAGGTTCCCCGAGAAGCTGTGGCTGCCCAATCCCTGGAAGTGTTTCAGGTTAGGTTGGACGGGGCTTTGAGCAACCTGATCTAGTGGGAGATGTCCCTGCCCATGGCAGGGGGGTTGGACTGGATCACCTTTGAAGGTCCCTGCCAACCCAAACCACTCTGTGAGTCTGTGATCCTATGAGATGTGAGGGCAGGTCTCTCCTGGACTAGTAACTGCACAAGGGAGAGAAGACAAATGGTCAGGTTTTATACCAGCAAGTGTCTCAGGGTCATCCCCAGAAACAGTGCTGGAACCGGTCCTCTTGCTGTATTTTAAATGAGATTGAAAAAGAGCAAGCAGTGAAGAGCTGTGGCCTCTAGCATGTGATTACTTACGTTAGTCAAAATGAAAACTGGCTGTTGAGTGCAGGGGGAGGATGTCATAGTGCTGAGGAACAGCTCAATTCAAGGTCACAAACTGCAAAGCAGCGCCCATGGGAAAAACACCAGGTGCAGACATCAGCAGACAGTGGGGTTGTCCATGGGCTCTGACCACCCAGGGCAGAGACCTTGGGGCAGGTATCAACAGTGCCGAGATACTGACTGGGATGCTGGGGAGGCTGGAACAGAGGGGAGCCACGAGTGGTGTGGCCGGACACTGCTGCTTCTCCCCAAAATTGGAAATCCTGCAGGGAGGTAGCCCTGCTTCTGGGGGAGATGCTCCTGCAGGGAGCTGAAGGTGATGGTGCAGACGTGGCCTCCAGGCAGAAAGACCCCAACCCACTGATGGCCAGGGGCATAGTGGGAGCAATGGTCATGTTTCTCAGCTATACCTTCAAGCTTTGGCCATAGTGAGGATGGCACAGAGAAGTGGCTGTACCTCAGTGCAACCAACCCAGTGTAGCCATTCTGCTGCAGTTCATGATTTCACAGACTCACAGAGTGGTTTGGTTTAGAAGGGACCTTCAAAGATCATCCAGTCCAAACCCTCTGCCATGGGCAGGGACATCTCCCACTAGATCAGGATGCTCGGGTTCCAGGTTCTTCTCTCTCAGGTCCTGGGTTTATGGGAGAAAGCCTCCATCAGTCAGTTTTTGCCAGAGGTGGGAGGCTGGTGATGGGGTCTTCCCAGCACCCGCCATGGGTTTGGTGGCAGGACAAACCACCGTCCCTTCCAGCGCAGCGCGGTGGCCTGGTGTCACCCTCCTGGAGCCACGCGAGGGTTTGGAGCTACCCACATTTGGGGTGGGGTGTCTGGGTTGGGCAAGAGCTGTCCCTAACCATTCCCTGCCCCTTGCAGGCTGAAGGAACTCTTCTACCGCTCCAGCAACCTGCAGTACTTCAAGCGGCTGATTCAGATCCCACAGCTGCCGGAGGTAAGACCCCATGGTCCCACGTCCCCATGCTCGCTGTCCCCATGGCAAGGAGCAGCAATGGGGCCAGTGGCACTGGGAGAGTGCCCAAAAAGAGTTGCCTGCTGCCTTGCCTGGCTTCCTGAGGCTGGTGGCAATGTGGGGGTCATGGGGCCTGAGGCTCATCCTTGCATCCCTCCCTGGGTGGGATCCTGCAGGATGGAGCTGCACCTCTGGCTGGGGGCTGGGATGCCCTCTCGCACTGACCCTCAGCCCTTGCCAGGATCTATCTCCATGGGTCCTGGCCCTGTTCCCACGGGTCCAGGCACAGCCAGCTCAGCACTGGGGCAAGATTTCAACCAACCATGCCCAAAGCCCTGTGGCAGTACCAGTCCTCCCCCACCCAGCCATGCTCCCCTCCCTCCCCAGAACCCTCCCAATTTCCTGCGCGCCTCAGCACTGTCGGAGCACATCAGCCCTGTGGTGGTCATCCCTGCCGAGGCATCATCACCTGAAAGTGAGCCCATCACAGACCTGGTGGAGATGGACACGGCCTCACAGGTGAGCTGGCGCTGGCACCGCCGCCGCTGTGCTGCCCGTGCCCCTCAGGCTGCAGAGAGGATGGCGGGTGTCCTTCAGCTCTGAGACGTGGGTTATTTCTCCAAACCCATGCCGTGGTTGGGGCTGAGACAGTGGGGATGGCCTTGGGCGCTGGGGATCATCACTGCAGGAGGCTGTGTGGGTGCTGGGTGTTGCATGTGGGTGCTGCTAGGTCTGAGCCAGGCTGAATTTGTCTTGCGGTGCTTCTCTTAGAGGTTTGGTGCCCTCCAGTGATGGCCAGCTGGAGGTGTTTGGCTTCCCAGCATCGCCCCTCAGCTCTGTGTGCTTGCATTAGGTCTTCACGTCCCTTGCCACCAAGGGTTGTCCTCAAGTGCTGAGCGTTTCAGGAGGGAACAGGGCTTGCAGTGACATGGCTTTGGGGATCTTCCCTCTCCCCGGGAGTTAGGTGGGGACAGACCAGAGATACTCCGTGTTCAACACATTCAATGCCCTGGGAGCAGCAGGGGGCATCCCCCCCCCTCCCCGGTGTCCAGGCAGTGCGAGCAGGCAACAGGCCTGCAGGCATGTGGGCTGGCTCAGTGGTGCCACCGGGGACATGGAGGGGACAAGGGCTCCTGGGTGGTGGTGGGTGGTTCACTCCAGGTCCATGCCGCTTCTCTCCCTGCAGAGCCTGTTCGACAACAAGTTTGACGACATCTTTGGCAGCTCTTTCAGCAGCGACCCCTTCAACTTCAACAGCCAGAACCAGAACGGGATGAAAAAGGATGACAAGTGAGCAGTCCCAGTGATGCCGTGGAGGTGGCCGGGATCGGACCAGGAGCTCCCTTCCCATCATGGCACTGCAGCTGCCTGCCAGGCTGCTGCAACACAGCAGCCGTGGTGGCACAGGGGATGCCTCCCCTCCCAGGATGCGTCCCCATGGCACTGGTGCGGCTAGTGGCACTGAGGATGTACCCGGTGTCTCTCCTTCCCAGGGACCGGTTAATCGAGCAGCTTTACAGGGAGATTGCAGCCCTGAAGGAGGAGCTGGAGAACTTCAAGGCTGAGGTGTGTGACAACCATCCAGTCATGTCATGCAGTGAGCACCTATGTGGCAGTCCAGTGGCAGGATGAGACCCGGCGGCTCACACTGGGAATGGGGCTGGTGGGGTGGTGGCTGCGTCCCTGGGTGGGCAAGGGGGTGACCTTGTCTGTCTGTCTGTCCTGCCCTGTCCCTGATGGCTTCTGCATCCCTGGCGCAGCCATCGCTGCCCATACGGGGGGTCCCCAGGTGTGCCGGGAGGGGCTGCATCCCTGCCGGGGGGCCAGGCTCACCCCCACTGCCCAGCATCCTCAATGCTTCACCCTACTGCCTTTGGGGCTCTGCGGGATGCTACCCAGGGGGTAGCCACCAGATTGGTACCAGCAGGCATGGGATGGTGCCGGTAGCCACTGAACAGCACCGGGAGCTGCCTGCCTGCCATCCCCACAGAGCGCACGGGGCGTGGTGCAGCTGCGTGGTCGCACCAGCGAGCTGGAGGCCGAGCTGGCCGAGCAGCGGCACCTGAAGCAGCAGGCGCAGGACGAGAGCGAGTTCCTGCGTGCAGAGCTGGAGGAGCTGAAGAAGCAGCGGGAGGATACCAAGAAGGCGCAGAGGAGCCTGACGGAGATCGAAAGTTAGCAGGGAGAGCCAGCACCCGGCTAGGGGTGGGGGTGAACTGCAGAGTGGGAGTCCAGGGTGCTCACCTTGGTGTCTCTGTGTGTGTGGCAGGGCGGGCTCAGGCCAACGAGCAGCGCTACAGCAAGCTGAAGGAGAAATACAGTGAGCTGGTGCAGAACCACGCTGACCTGCTGCGGAAGGTGGGCTCCCCGAAATCCCTCCTGGCATCCCCTTCCCCAGCCGTGCCCTCCCAACACCAGGGGTCACTGAGCTCCCTCTCTGCCATCGCCAGAATGCGGAGGTGACCAAGCAGGTGACGGTGGCTAGGCAGGCCCAGGGGGACGTGGAGCGGGAGAAGAAGGAGCTGGAGGACTCCTTCCAGCGAGTGAGCGAGCAGGCTCAGAGGAAGGTGAGAGGGGATGGGGGGGACATGTCAGGGTGTCAGGGAGACTCCCCCACAGGGCACCGGCGCCAGCAATTTCTCTTCTTGCCCACAGTCTCAGGAGCAGGCAGAGGTGCTGGACACACTGAAGCGGGAGCTGGCAGCTAGCAGACAGGAGCTGCAGGTCCTCCAGGGCACCCTGGAGTCCAGCACACAGGTGAGAGCCCATGGGTGGCCCCCGCCACCCCAGGACAGGCATTCCGGGTGAAGGGGAGGTCTGCCTGCTGTCGCAGTGCTTGGGTGCAGTGCTTATTACCCATCCAGGCATTACCCACCGTTGGCCTGATAACCAGCTCCCTGTCTTCTTCCTCCCCACAACTAGACGGATTTAGCAATTGTACCAGGGGATTTTAACACCTGGGTGCAAGAGCGTGATGAGTGATGGCCTCCAGCAGCAGGGATCGTTGAACAAAATCCCTGCAAGAGCAGGGTCAGGCAGGACGGCTCTGCCCACTGTAAAACCTAGGCAGGGAGCTTACTGTCACATCGTGAGCCTTTGCATGGGCTTGCTGCTGTATTGGAGGGTATTTCATGCCTATGAAGCTGTGGAGGACAGCAGGGGTTTCCAGGCTCATTGTAGAAGGCAGAAGCTGGCAGGAAAATGGAGCTGCCTGTCTCCAGGGTGGGCAGACACGCTGCAGCAGGATGGGGATAAAGCAGAACCAGCTCCAGGGCTGGCAGCCAGCACCCTTCATCTGCCTCTCCATCAGGATGCTGACTAGTCATAATAAAAGTGAATTTTCACTGATAAAAGTGAGAGGGCTCCCCAGGGAGCCTCGGCTGGTCCCAGGCGAGGCCATCGGTGCTGCCAGGCGGCAGGCGATGCAGGGCTGCAACCTGCACGGGCTACGATGCACTGAGCAGGGACGGTCGAGGTGGCCCCAGCCTGGACCATGAACAAGTCCCCAAACTGGAGGGTTGCCCTTGGCACAGCCCCAACCGCTGTTTCATGCCCACCCAGGCGGGAGCAGAGCAGAGCACCCGGATTGCCGGCCTGGAACAGGAGAGGGACAGCCTGAGCCAGGCAGCGGAGCAGCACAGGGACGAGATGGCCGCCCTGCGGGCCGAGCTGCAGCAGCTGCAGGACACACTCATCCGCGAGCAGGAGAGCAGCAAGATGGAGCTGGAGACGTTGCAGACCCAGCTGAGAGACAAGGTACCCCAGGGGCACTGCTGGCACGGGGCATCCCAGCATCCCCCTTCCTGCCGAGCTGTGGGAGTTCGGTAGTGCTGGAGACACCAGTGGGGTGTGGGGGTGATTCCCAGCCAGTGCGGCGGGAGCTGTGATGCCCACGCCGGCTTGGCAGGAGAGCGGGGAGCAGGCACTGCAGTGGCGCCTGGACGAGGAGCAGTTTGCCCTGCTGCAGGGCACCGCGCGGGAGGCAGAGCGTATGGTGCAGGATGCCCTCAGTCGCCTGGAGGATCCCGCTCACATTGGCTGCACTGGCTCGGCAGGTGAGTTCCCTGGTGCTCGCCAAACCTGGCATTATCCCAACCTGCTGTGCAAAGCCCCCCTCCTTGCTGTCCTCTGGGCCATGCCAGCGGCGGAGAGCAGCCATGCCGCACACAGGGACGCCCCGCGTTTGAGCCTGGCCTGATGTCTGCCTGCAGATTGCCTCCTGTCCAGAACACTGGCAGCCTCTGAGTGTATGGAGCGGCTGCGGGACGCACAGAGCAAATACCTTTCCAATCATGCAGGTGAGAGCTGGCAGCCCTGGGCAGGGGCTGGGCTGGGGGAAAGGGGCAGCTCCAGCACTCGTGGGCCAGGCGGGCAGCGCCCACTGGGGCTGAGGCGTGTGCCCACTCTCTTGCCGCAGCCGTGGGCTCCCTGCTGCCCTGCCTGGCCCTGTTTGCCCACCTCGTCAGCGACACCCTCCTGCAGGGCAGTGCTACCTCCCACGTGTCCCCCATGGAGCCTGCTGACCGTGAGTGCTGCCCGATGGAGCAGGGCGGGCAGGATGGACAGGGACTGGGGTGGGCAGGGGCCATGGCAGGCCGGGGACTGGGTGGGCAGGATGCTGGGGCAAATGGGATGCTGAGCTGCGCAGGATTCTGGGGTGGGCAGGGGCCACGGTGGGCAGGATGCTGGGGCAGGCAGGGACTGGGGTGGGCAGAATTCTGGGGCAGGCAGGAGCTGGGCATCTCCGTTGCCATGTGCACCACCCTCAGCCGCTTGTGCTGCCCATGCAGGTCTGCTGGAGATGTGCAAGCAGTGCGGCAGCGAGGCCGTGAGCTACCTCAGCACCCTGCAAGACCCTGGGACGGTGGAAGGTGCCGACTGCAGCCTGGTGACAACCTGCCTGGGCCGGATCAGCGCCATCGGGGAGGTGGGTGCCCCAGGAGGGCTGGTGGGATGGGGTCAGGCCATGGTGGGCACCTCTGGAGGGGCTGTGCCACCCCTGGATGGTTCCTTTTGTCCCGTCCCCAGGAGCTGCGGCCCAGAGGGCTGGATGTCAAGCAGGAGGAGCTGGGTGACCTGGTGGACAAGGAGATGGCAGCAACAGCAGCAGCCATTGAAATGGCAGCTGCCCGCATCGAGGTGAGAGTTGCTACATGCCACAAGGCATCCACGGGCACTGTGCCTGCCGGGACCACCAGCACAAGGCCAGGATGGCGCACAGCGCTCAGTGTCACCTCTCCCCCCTCTACCAGGAGATGCTGAGCAAGGCGCGGGCTGGTGACACCGGGGTCAAACTGGAAGTGAACGAGAGGTGAGCGGTGGCTGGGGGTGCTGGAGAGAGCTGGGCAGGCAGGATGGGGCCCACTGCTGCAGGCAGGGCGGCTGCACCATGGCCCTGGGGTCTCCCTGCTCCACAAGTGGGGCTCAGTGGGGTTTGTCTTGCAGGATCCTGGGCTCCTGCACAGGACTCATGCAGGCCGTCCATGTCCTGGTCCTGGCCTCCAAAGACCTCCAGAGAGAGATCGTGGAGAGCGGACGGGTGAGCCAAGGGCAGGGATGCAGGCAGGGGTGCAAGCAGGGCACAGGGCAGCAGGTGCTTGGCCAGCCAGGGGTCACCACGCACTTGCTGGGGACATGCTGCTCCGAGCCTTGGCCTGTTGGGGTATCATGCTGGCTGCCAGGAGCTCCTGCCACAGCCTCGGTGTCTCACCCTGGCTGCAGTCCCTGGGGTGTCACAGAGGTCCCTGATCTCCCTTCCCACGTAGGGCACTCCTTCACCCCTCGAGTTCAGTGTCTCCCCAATTCCCACACACATCCTAAATGAAACACTGACTTACTCAGTTCCCCTGAGAGCCGGGGTTTGGGGGTTCCAGGCCCTGCCACCCCCCTGCCCCCTATCTGTGACCGTGCCTTTCCTGATGGTAGGGCGCGGCATCCCCCAAGGAGTTTTACGCTAAGAATTCCCGCTGGACCGAGGGTCTCATCTCTGCCTCCAAGGCTGTGGGCTGGGGTGCCACCGTCATGGTGTAAGTGCCACCATCACTGGAGAGGGGAAAGGATGGCAGGGTCCTGCTGTCCCCACATGGAGGGGAAGGGGGTGGCGGGACGATGCTCCAGCCCCTCTCTGCCCTCCTGCAGTGATGCTGCCGACCTGGTGGTGCAAGGCAAGGGGACGTTTGAGGAGCTGATGGTCTGTTCCCGGGAGATTGCGGCCAGCACCGCCCAGCTGGTAGCAGCCTCCAAGGTAGGAGCCCGGCATCTCGGGAGGCTCCTCTGCTGCTGCCTCCATCACCTGGCAGCTCCCCCCACTGCTGCCTGCACTTGGCTCTGGGAGAGATGCTCTGCCCCGAGCAGGCAGCAGCAGGGCTGCTCCCCTGGCCATGGTTTGGGGTGACCTTGGGGCAGTGCGTGGTCACCCCAAACCATGGGGGTGGTCTGCTTGCCCAGCGGGGCCTAAGCACACCGCTCCTCGCTGCCCCGGCAGGTGAAGGCAGACAAAGACAGTGCTAACCTTTGCAAGCTCCAACAAGCCTCCCGGGGCGTCAACCACGCCACGGCCAGCGTGGTGGCGTCCACCAAGGCCGGGAAGTCACAGGTGGAGGAGAAAGGTAAGCGTGGGGCTGCAGGAGCATAGACCTGCCCCGAAACCTCTGTTCTTCGTGCTCACTGTCTTCAGTTGGCCGTGCCCTGGTGGTCTCTGCCTGTGGCTGCCCCTTGCTTGCTGCCTGCCTATCCCGTGGTGGCAGACCATGCCAGTGGCATGGGAGCTGCTGGGGGTTCTGAGCAGGGGAGTGGAGCTGGAGGGGGCCTGGTGGTGTCTTTCTCCACAGACAGCATGGACTTCTCCAGCATGACGCTCACCCAGATCAAGCGTCAGGAGATGGACTCACAGGTAGGAGGTTCTTCCATGTTTTGGGAAGCACATCTGCTGGTGCCTCGCTTGGGCTAATGAGAGGCTGCCTGGGCTGGGGGAGAGGTGGGTGGGGGCACCCTGCCTGGCTGCCTGACCCCAGGGAGCACCAGCTCATGGGGAAGGCCCGAGGCTTGAAGGCAACAGATGGGTTTGCCCAGGAGCTGTGTGCAGTTGGTCCTTGAGCCTTCCCTGACGCTGTCCCAATCAGGGCACAACAGCCCCTGACCTCCCCCTGCTCCTGTGAGCCCACCAGGCTGCCCCGCAGCACCCACCTCCACCTGGCACAGGGCATCCCTGGGGAATTCCCCTTCCCTGGGTGCCCACAGGGGTCACTCTGCCTTCACCTGCCTGCACGGGCAGCACCCACCTGAGCTCGATCCCCTCCCCAGGACCACTTGCCATCGGAGCACTCATGGGATGTACCTCGGTGGTCTTTGAGCTCAATATTGGGATGATAGTGGGTGTGAAGGGGGGTGGCCAGCCCAGCATGGCTCCGTGCCAGCTGGAGAACCCAGGTGCTGTGCCAGGGTGTAGGGTGACCATGGCATGCATGACGTCCTTCAGGTGCGGGTGCTGGAGCTGGAAAACCAGCTGCAGAAGGAGCGGCAGAAGCTGGGGGAGCTGCGCAAGAAGCACTATGAGCTGGCAGGAGTGGCGGAGGGCTGGGAGGAGGATGGTGAGTGGATCCAAGTCCTGCTCCTGCTGGGAAGCTGTACCAGGAATGAGTGCAGCAGGATGGGGAAGCCCTGCCTGCAATCCAGGCAGTGAGCAGGCATAGGTTTCACTCTGGCTGGCATAAGCAGAGCCTGCGGATAGTTGGCACACATGGGCAAAGCCACAGGGCTCCTGATCTGTGCAGGAGCCTGTGGGACCCACATCACCCCTGGGCAGGGTGCTCGGGTGCTACTGGGGCTCTGCCACCCTGCAAAGCTCTGGGATCCTGAAGGGATGAGGTGGAGGAGTGCTGAGGGGGCACTGCGTTGCTCCGCACCTCCTTACCCTCTCTCCCTCCTCCAGCTGCAGATTAACGCTCAAGGTGGAAGCAGCCCTTGGGGGACACCCCCACAGTGGGCTGGGATCCAGCTCGTTGCAGCCTTTTGGGAAGATCCACAACAAACCGGTGCAAAAGCCACCCCGAAGCACACGTCCTCCACATCCCCCCTGCCAAGAGCCGCCTCCAGCGCTGGAGCACCGAGAGCCGCCTGCCGAGATCCTGGGGCCGGGAGGGAGAGCTTGCCGGCCTGACGCCAGCTGCAAACCACACATGTATTTATTAGAGCTGCTTGGGTGTGTGTGTGGGGGGTGTCTCCGGCGGGGTCTTTAACCCTTTAGTTTTGTTTTTGCACAGATTTTTGGAACTCTCTGAGCCAGCTCTGGCTGAGCGAGAGCATTCAGGTTTCTTTCGCCTCTCGCTGCTTCTCCAGCCTTAACCCGGTCCCTGGCTCGGCGCGAACATCCCCCACTGTAAAGGAGCCTACCATGGTGCCAGGGGCCCCAGGGGTGCTGCCGGGTCGGGAGCCAGCTTTTAGGGTGCTGCTGCGCTTGGTGTTACGTGTGCTCCCCCTCTGGCGGGGGCACCAAGTGCCTTTGGCCACTGCACGGTGGGGGGGGAACGTTCCCATGGGACAGCCCGGCTGGTGAGACTGGGGTGCCGGCAGCAGAAATGGGAGCAGCCAGCGGTGAGGAGGGAGTGGGGCAGGCAGCTGGAGGGATGCTGCCATGAGGTCCTGCCCCCCATCCTGGGTCCCAATAATGTCCCCCCAGCCCAAGAGCTGGGCTGCCCTGCCCCGACAGATCACTGTGTTCATGCCAGCAATAAACCCTCCACAAGGTGCTGGGCACGGGTTTGGGCAACCGTGGTGCCACCACACAAGCCACCAGCTCTTGGGGATGGGGGGCGGCTCTAGGGCAGCAGCACAGAGGCTTTGGGGGGCAGTCGGGGTGCCCCAACACCAGAGCATGCCGAAGCCAGAGCGAGCAGCTCCCTGTGCCAGCTTGCTCTGGGCTGGTGCCACCCCTGTGTCCTCACCATCCTCTTTGGTGCATGGGGGATTGGTGCTGGCGGTGCCATGGGCAGGGGTGCCTTTGTGCCTTGGAGCAGGGTGCTCGGAGGGCAGGGGGGTGTCTGCCAGCTCCGGTCCCCCACCTCATCTCGCTGCAGTGGGGACAGTGCCATCAGCCTGTGCAGCGATGTCCCAGTCCCCCGTGGCCACCCCCATGGTCCTGCTGGTGCCCCTTGCAGGGCCAGGGTGTCCTTGCCAGCCTGGCAGCATCGCTGCCTGCACCCTGCCTTCAGGCAGCTGCCACTTCCTGGGGGGAAGACAGCCAGACCAGCCCCCTCAGGGTCCTGAGGGTGCAGGATTTGGCCTTTCTCCCTTCTAGGAAGTGGTGGCATTGCCCAGAGTGGCTGGGCTGTCACCGCGTGCTTTCCCAGAGATGTCTGTCAGCCCTTGGCTGGCTGGTACTGGGAGCAGTGGGACCTGCCTGCATCCCCCTGCCCGGCCAGGCCATCACCATGGCCTTAGGGCTGCCACACCCTATGCGCAGGAGAGTGCAGCTATCCACCGTGCAGGGACCTGGTGTCCCCATGTCCCGTAGCCAGCCCTGCTGCCAGCACACCCATTCTGTGCCCCCAGCCTGCTGGGGACCCCTTGGGGACCTTGGTGCTCCCCCCCTGGTGCTCCCACTGCCTCCCCACACCCTGCCGCAGCCGTACCCTGACCCATGCCAGCTCCCCTCTGGATGCAATACCAACCATCCTGTTCCTGCAGGACAGGGGGAGCCCAAAAACCCTCCCCACTGTTTCTGGGGGGGGGCCTCATCTGCATGGGCTACCCCCAACTACCTCAGGCCTCCAGGCCGGGTCAGGGCTGGGGGGCAGCAAGGGGGTTGCAGTGGCGGCAGGGGCTCGGGGACAGCGGCACCACTCTCAGCCAAAACCGCTTCTCCTTTTTGTATCTCAGCCGGGCGCTGGTGGGGGGAGTGTCCCCTGCACAATCCCGGGTGTTGGTGGCTGGCAACAGGGACGGTGGGGGTTCCCCTCCACTGCAGGTTGGGATTTTTTTTTTTTTTTTTCATTGTAAAATAATAGTTACTACATCGTGTGTTTTCGATTTTTCAATAAAGCCTTCAGCCCAGCCCTGCCGGCTCTGGGGTGGTTGGCAGCTGGGCTGTGTCACCGTGGGGGTCCCGTGGCTCTGCCCTGCTGGATGTGCTCAGCCCCCTGCAAAAAATAACTTGGGGAGGTGCTGTTGAGGTGACCTGGGTGATGTCCTAGTGATGGTGTCCCCCTCCTGGCTCTGTCCCCAGGGCCACCCTGCACATCATCTGTTGTTCCTTATGAGAGAACCAGGACCTGGTCTCTGCTCAGCCCTGAGGAGCAGGGGTGGCTTTAGCCTCCCCAGCACCCCGGTCGCTTCCTGGGAGGGTGACACTGTAGTTGGGGGTAGGGGGTCCATGCAGAGCACCCTGCCCTCCCCAGCTGTGCTGCAGGGAGGTCTTGCTGCTGGGTGGCCCTTGGGGGCCACGGACAGGGAGATGCTCAGGGGAATGTCCCCTCTCAGGTGTGACGCTGCAGCAAGACGTCACGCTCCCAGGGTGCCCTCCCACCCTGGGCAGCACCCAGCCTCCCCCAGGGCTGCAGGAGGCCATGTGACAGCCTGTCCCCACAGCCATGGTCTGTCCCTGCAGCTGTGTTCTGCAGTGTCCCTGCCATGGTCCCCTGCTCTGCAGGACACAGCAGAAGCTGCAGGCAGCAGGGTGGGCAGCACTCCCCTGGATAGCCACATCCCCTGGGGACCCAGAGGCACAGCCAGCCAGAGTGGCCTTCCCACGGTCCCCAGCACGGCGTGGGGTGGCTTGTCCCCAGCCCTGCCCTGCAGAGTAGGCTGCTGCTGGAGGCGGCACCCTTCAGCTGGGGCAGGGGGGACGGGGGCTGGCCACGCGGGGAGCTGCCCCCGCACCCACTGGGGACCGGGGACAGGCAGGTGCTGGGCTGGGACCGCAGGCCCACGGGTGCCTGCGGAGTTGGGAGAGAGATGGGGCCGTGCGGGGACACGCAGGTGACCAGAGGGGCTGGAACAGGGAGGACACAAAGGCTGGAACGGTGCGGGGGGGCTGTAGGGGACAAGTCGGGGGCGGGGACATGGAGATGGTGAGGGAGGGGACGCGGGGATCGGGATGGCAACGACGACACTGGTTTTGGAGT
>VYZV01021258.1:83530-99903 GCA_013401275.1 Pandion haliaetus | reverse complement strand
GGCTCGCCGGGCCGGCCCGCTCCGCAGCCCCGTCACCGTGAGGATCGCCCGGCCGGACGCCGGCCTGGCCCGCTCCCCAGCGTGAGTACGGGAGTGGGGACCGGGCCCCGCTTCGGCCTCGCCTCACGGGCGGGTAGCACCCGAGGAATTAACCCTTGACAGGGCTGATGCGGGGGAAACCGGTTACCTGGCCCTTAGCCGGTCCTGCTGCCCAGAGCAGTCCCCTGGGGACAGCACCCAGCCCAGCGGTGACGGCTCCGTCCTGAGCCTTGCTGCCTTGCAGGGAGGATTGCACAATCCGACCCTCCAGGAGAGGCTGCACGGGAGAGCCCTCTACCCCTTTCCGTGGGAGCAGCTGGGGCACCGGGTAGGGGGATCCTGCTCTGGGGATCCCAGCTTGCCTAACACTTTGCCTTGCCCTGCCTCACAGCCTGGAGCAGCTGGTCTCACGTGTGGCCTTCCCAGCCAACAGCAGCCTGGACCCATGTGCAAAAGAGACTGTTCTGAATGCCATCAAGGAGAGCAGGAAGAGGGCGGTGGAGCAGGAGGAGGAGGAGGAGGACCAGGCTTTTGGGAATGATCAGGAGAGCAAGAGAAGGTAATAAGCCAGCAGCCCGGTCACTGCCCAGGTTTTAGGGAGGTCCTAAGTGGAGCTGGCGCTTCAGTGGTGACAAATGGGATGTGTCCCAGAGTGCGCTGGGCCCAGAGTGACCAGGAGTCTGGGTTGGAAAAGTGCTGTGGAAATTGAATGGCAGAGAGGAAGCACACCCCATCACCTGGCTCGCTGGGCTGTGTCAGAAAGTCCTCTGAGAGTTCTTTTTGTCCTTGAGATCAAAGGGATGTGGTTTAGGTTTTTGTCTGGGCAAGCTTGTGGGTCAAGCGTGTTCCCTGGCACTGCTGGGCTTGGGAGAGGCTGGGATGTGGATTGGGGAAGCCTGGCAGGGCTCCCTGGCAGGGAGGGCGGTCTCTTGTCATCGCAGGGGTTTGCAGACCAGGGAAACTTGGTGTGAAATGCTGGTATCTGCCATAGGCTTATTGTCTCTCTCCTTCAGTCAGCCCCAGGCTCCCAGGAGAGATGGGATCCCCAAGTCTTATAGCCCCAACTGGAAGCATTGCACTTTAAAAGATCTGCATGCTTCCATTGTGCACTGTAGCTAGCAAAAGGAGGTAAAAACATGAAGGTAAACAGGAGAGGCTATCTTCTGCTTTCATTGGTCAAGGTCAGTGATTTCCACCTCTTGAGAAATGAGGGTGCAGTGTCCTTGCTGGTGTCGTGTCTTTGCCAGTGCTCCGAGAAGGACAAGGCATAAATCCTGGGTGCCAAGGTCTGCTGGAACCTTTTTAACTGCCTGGGCACAGCACTGCCTCACTGTTCTCCTCTTTTTCATTCTTCTACTTGCGTACGTGGAGGCCGTTCGCCTTGTGCCCATGTGCCCTTCACGTGCTGGGGCTGCCTGCTTGGCTCGAGCAGAGGAGCCGAGAGACCACAGAAGAGTGGCTTGGGCAGTGTGTGGGCACATTGTCCTGCGTGCTGCACTGGGGCTGCTGCTAGAGTGGCCCTGAGAGCACAGCAGGATGGGCAGCGGTTTGTAGGGAGCCGCCAGCTGCCTTCCTGCTGCAGCAGGGCATACCTTCCTCTCCTCCATCACTAGATTTCCTTCTACCTTTGAACCTTTACCTCAGCTTGGTGAGTCTTAAGACCCACCAGAGCTGAGCGGGATGACAACAGGATGGGTGCACAGACAGGATCGGCTTGGCTTTTTCCTTAATTCTGTTTTTTTAACATGCCAATACCCAGCTCTGCCACGAAAGCCAATTTTGAGGGCATTAAATCCTGGCAAGCACGAAGAATGCTTGTAGGCAGAAAATCCCGCGACCTTTGAGGGCAGAAAGGAGCCTGCGTCAGCTGGAGAGTGCTGGATTGCCTGTGCAATGGGGTCAGTGTGCTTGAGCTCGAGTGAAGCACTTGGGCTAAGTGACAGGGCTGATCGTACACCTCCAGCTCTGCTTCACAACAGGGTTTTCTTTAAGACTTTCAGACTTCAGATCTTTACCAAATCATTATGGGAAGGGGTATTTGGTTTCTGACTCAAACAGTCTGGGGCACTGACTAGGAAGAGGTAGGAGATCTGAGTTTCGGAGCTCAGATCCATTCCAGAAAAGAGTTGCTGAGACTCTGAAATGTTTTGGCTTAGAATAATGGATTTGAGCAAAGATTTCATTACATCAAAGCTACTCTGCCCAGCAGGCATCTAGTGGAGCTGCTGGTGCTTGGGAGGGGGCAGCTTGGGGTGAGAGTCAGTGAGGACAGGACCAGGTGGAGTGAAAATCTGCAGCAGGATGTGGGTGGGGAAAACCTTTGTCCTTAGGTATTGGGTGACAAGAAAAAAGCAAGGTTTGTGCTTTCTCAGTGCGGAGCCTGTCTGGAAGGGGTCTTTTCCCAAGGCTGGGAGGACAGCCCCATCTCTGCTGCCTCCACACTACCACAGGCTTCTGCCCTCTCTCCTGCAGGCGCCACGATAGCAGTGGAAGTGGGCAGTCGGCGTTTGAGCCGCTGGTAGCCAACGGTGCCCCTGCCTCTCTCATACCCAAGTAAGTGCCCGTTGAGCCTAAAGCACCTGCTGTGAGCTGGGAGGTGGGGGTCCAAAAGCCTGCGGGCTCTGGAAGAGGCTTTTGCTTGCAGATCCCAGCTTTGGGGGAGAGCAAGAGAGGCTGTGGCCGTGCCTTCGGTCTGTCACCCTGAGCACAGGCCAGTGGCCATAAGGGCTGTGCCGCTGCTGAGGCCTCTTTCCAAGCCCTGCACTGCGAGAGAGCAGGGTTGCTTTCCTCCACCCACCCTGCATTTAAAGTACCTGTGTGCAGAGTGGTGGGGAGCTCACAAAATCTTTAACCTCCTTTAGGCCTGGCTCTCTGAAGAGGGGCCTTGTCTCGTACTGCCTGGATGACTGCTCAAACAAGAGGTCACGCACCTCTTCCATGAGTTCCCTCAACAATACATATGCTGGTGGGATCCCCAGCTCCATCCGCAATGCCATCGCCAGCTCCTACAGCTCCAGCCGGGGCCTCTCACAGGTAGGAAACAGCCTGCCGAAGGCAGCCCTGGAGCCCAGTGCAGAGTGGCTGAACCCTCCTCTGGGATCACCCTATGTAACTCACACCCTGGGCTCATAAGAAGAGAGCAGTGTCGCTGGGTGCCTGGCAGTGAGTTCTGTGGGGAGCCTCCAGCACAGCTCAGCCAGGCAGTTTCACCTTGTCGTGGGTTAAGCAGGCTGCCGGGCTGGCAGCAGCAGGCAGCGGTGTTACTTGTCCTTCAGTGCACACTGCTGGGGGAGTCCCCAGGCTGAGCTGTCCTGCTGCTGTCCTTGTTCTACAGTGGCACAAGAAGGAAGCTTTTTTCCCCTCCCTGCTCAGCCTTGGCCAGTGTGCTAGCATGGATAGATCCAGGTGAAAGGAAAAAAAAAAAAAGTCACTTTGCTGTGCTGCCACCTTTTCAGCTGGAGTCAGCATGTATTGGAGCTGTGCACTCCCACTTTGACCCAGGTCCCCTCAGCAGCTGCTGAGCTTTAATAAAACACTGCTTACATCCTTTGTCAGGCTTGCAGATGTGATGCTTGGCCGTAGCCATGCCTAACGAAACTCTGCAGTCTGTGTGGGGAAAGGTTTCCTCCAGCTGGGGCTAGTTTAAAATCCTTGAGGTGGGATCCATCCGCTCTGAGCTCCTGGTGAGGAGGTGGCCTGTGCCTGCCAGAGCAGCCCCGTGCATGTGAGGGTGTTTGAGGCAGCCAGGCAGCCTCTGCCTGTGCTGCACAAAGGCAAGAGCCGGCATCTGACCATCAGTGTCTTCCTTCCCCATCCTCTCAACCAGGCTGTAACGAGCCTACAGGCTGCTTGCTCCCAGAGCAGATTCAGTTTGGGCTGGCCAGACTTTGCATTCCACAGAATATGGAGGGGAGTTAAGCAGTGTTGAAGCAAAAGAGGTTCCGGACTCGTTAGCCATGGCCCTGGGAGATGGGATTTAATCTGTGGGTGAGCAGGAGGGTTGGAGGCTGTGCACTGTGCCAGCCCCTGTACTGAGTTACTGCTGGTCTCTGTGTTCCAGCTGTGGAAGAGAAGTGGTGTGAGTGTGTCCCCACTGTCCAGTCCAGCGTCCTCCCGCTCCCAGACACCAGAGTGGCCTCTCAAGAAAGCCAGGTAACTAGCTGCTCACTCTGCGAGCGCCTGCTCATCGATGCCAGCCAGGAAGAGACCAGTCGCTTTCCACTGGAGCCAGGACAGTCCAGGCCCCTTTCTGAGACGTGGCTGCTGGGTCACACACCAGTGTGGAAAGCCCCTCGTTGTGTCAATTGGCATCCCTGCTGCCATGTTACACTGTGGTCCTGGCAGCAGTGCTGAGCTGTACCATCCCTGCCCTGCTCCCAGACCAGGTCAGAGATTTAAGGGCTCAGATTGCTGCAGAGGTGACATTGTCTTGTGGCATTGGCGTGGCCTGGGTTCTTGGTTGCCAAAACATTGGGAAGAGACAGGCCCTGATTTTTGCTATCTCCTCAAAATCAACTCACAGGAGCTGCAGTAGGGTTGTATTTTAGCGCCTGCCTCGGAGCACAGGCCCTTGTTCTCTCTCCTGCCTCAGAGAAGGACCTGAGCTTATGTCAAAACTAAAACCAACACAACCGTCCACCCTGGTGACAGGGTGGGTCCAAGCCAGGGACCTGCGAGGGGCAGTGGCTCCCATCTGGGACCCCCAGCTGCCACCCTAAGGCCAACTTGTCCTGCAGAGGGCACACGGACTCAGCAGCCTGACTGAGCTGGGGTGCCAGGGAGGGGAGCAGCTCCTCTGCCCAGAGCTGCTTTCAGGCTTTTGTGGTGAGGGCAAGGCTGTTGTCCTGAGGTCTGTTGTTTGGTGGAAGCAAAGAAACATGCCAGGGGTGCTCTTGGGAGTCCTTAGCACCTTCAGTCTTGTCCTGCTCGCTGGGGACAGGGCCAAGCCTAGGGTTGACCCTAACTGGCTCTCTCTGTCTTGTGCAGGGAAGAGGAGTTGCATCGCTCCAACACTTCCACTCCAGTGAAATCGGACAAGGAGCTGCAGACAGAGAAAGGTGAGCGTAGGTGGGCCCCAGCTCTGTGCCTGGGTTGGATGGGCCACCAGTGCAAGCAAGCAGCAGGACAGGAGATAGCTGAGGTCTGCAGGTGGGATTGCCTTGAGCTGTCACCTGGAAACTAGGAACATGCTGGTCCCAAGGCAGTGGCACTTCTATTGGCCTCAGCAACTGTCTTAAAGGGATTTCCAGGTGATAAGCAAGGGGTGTTGACATTGTTGGTGTGCTAGCAGAAGCCTGGGAGCTGGCTTGCAAGGGGTAACACCAGCCCCCAAGCCAGCATAGGTCCAGGTGTCAGCCTTGGGGCAAGATCTGCTGTGGTACAAGTAGCACCCTGATGAAATTCCAGGGTGAGCTTATTCCAACGCTTCCTCAGCTAAAATGGAGAGGAAATCCTTTGTGCCCATCTCAGATAGGGTCCCGTGGCACAGCGCTAGATGTGGCTCATGCAGTTTGCATGGTTTGTAGTTTGGATAGGCAGTGTGTGAGGCACCATCTGTGGAGGTGGGAAGGGGCTGCTGCCCCAGCGGGCTCTTGTAACAGACTGCCCTGGGATGTGTTGCAGCCAGCTGCTTTTCCAGGGCATTGCAGCCTTGTCCTTGGCTTGAAGCTGTGCCCCTGTCTCTGCCCTCTGAGATGGGTCATCCAGAGAGGAGTCAGAAGAGACAGCCCTATTGCTACAAGCCAAACACCTCCTCTGCCTGGAGCTGGTCCTGACTTGTCTCCTTCTGTAGTGGTGGAGACACCAGTGCAGAAGAAGCAGAATTCCCTGAGCCCACCATCCATGTCGGGGAGCAGCGGGAAGCGCAAGCGAAAGATCCAGTTGCTGTCGTCTCGCCGGGGGGACCAGCTGGCACTGGTACGTCGCTGTCTCGCAGCCCCTTTTGCCCTCCTCTGGCGATAGAATGTGCTCACTGCAATTTCTGCAGGGCTGGGGGGAGACTGACCTGCCTGCCCTCAGGAAGGAGGCCCCGTCCTTGGCCGAGTGGGAAGTGACGCTATCCCCAGCCCCAGTGTCTGGTGGGCTGTGCGTGATTGTGCTGCCTGCTGCCGGACCAGGTAATGGCCTGGGGAAGGCCTGCCATGCCCTCAGCGCCAAGCCGAGGGCCAAAATGAATGGGTTTGGAGCTCCGCGGTAGTGTGCTGTGGCAGAACCACCTGCTTCATGGGTCTTGCGACGGCCAGCCTTCACTACACATTCAGAGAGGCTCTGCCGGCTTCCCTGAGAAGGAGCTAAGCTGCTGCTCTCTCTTGGCAGCCCCCGCCGCCTCAGCTGGGCTACTCCATCACATCAGAGGACCTAGACGCGGAAAAGAAGGCAGCGTTGCAGTGGTTCAACAAAGTCTTGGAGGATAAGGCTGGTAAGGGCAGCCTGGGAACGCAGAGGGGACAGCAAGGAGAAGAAACCCAGGGTCAGGGTTGGCAGGGCAGTGGGGCGTCTGTGTAGCACAGCCTGGGGAAGCTCCTGGGCCAGTCCTGCCTGGTCCTCATGTCTGGGAATGACCTTAGTACCTTCAGACTCAGGAGAGCTTGTGCTCCAGAGTCCCCAGGGTGATGGGTGAGGTTTGCCAGGGCCAGAGCTGCGGCATGTTCATGCAGTTTCCCTACCCGCTGGGGAAGCTCTGCTAAGGGGTAGTCCCCTACAGTGAGTTGCGGGTCCTGATTTCTTGCTCCTTGTCAGTAGATGCGGTCCCCAGCACCACTGCAGAGACTACGCCTGTGTCCAGGCCACTGGCATTCACTGTGACGTCCCCGGGGCCTGCGCCTGCCTCGACAGCTCCTGTCCCAGCCAGCACCAACTCGCTTCTGGACAGCCTGAAGAAGATGCAGAGCAGCCAGGCCGTGCCTGTGCCAGCAGGTGAGGAGGAGGGCCGGCAGAGTGGGACTTCTGCAGAGCAAGGCAGGTGTGGTGGGAGCTCTGCGTTGCCTCTGTGGGAGGCAGGTGGGAAAATTCTCTGTTCAAATGCTCTGCTGGCAGCGGAGCTGGCAGGCATGTCTTGGGGGNGAGGGCTGGGTCTGTCTCATATGGGCAGGTGCTGCTCCACAAGGCTTTGCAGCAGCAGAGTGGGTGCCTGGCAGAAGGGCTATCTGGCTGTAGGTGACCCCCTGTTGCTAAATAAGCACTCTCCCCCTTTCCAGACTCCATTGGAGCTGTGGTAGTGTCCCAGCCACCTTCATCAGCTGCACAGCCACCTAATCCTGCTGTATCGCTGGAGTTGAGTTCTCTGCCTGCCACTGCTGCTGACATCAAGCCTGTGCCCATGTTGAGCACGCCTGCCCCTACTGCCCCTGCTGCCTTGGGGGTGCAGGCCCCCAGCAGCCTGGCACCTCCTGTGTTGACAGACCTGGGCCAGACCCCCAGCAAGCCTCCCTCCTTCCCGAAGCCAAGCATCCTTTTTGGGATGCTGAACACCCCTCCTGCCAGCCAGGCAGCAATGACTGCAGCCACTTCTGTGCCCACCACGACCACTGCTGTGTCCACCACGACCCCTGTCTTCAAACCCATCTTCGGTGCTTTGCCAAAAAGCGGGAGCACAGCACCCTGTACAGCTGTTGTCTCCACCACAGTCACTGTGTCTGTGAGCTCAGGCCCTTCTTCAACATCCTCCACCACCACCATTTTCAAGCCTATCTTTGGCAGTGTCACCACAGCTTCATCTCCAGTGCAGGCCTCTCCTTTTGCCTTCAAACCAACGTCACAGCTGGCCTCAGCCACAGATCTGCCAGCAGCCTCCACAACTACCCTGGCAGGATTCACAGGTCTCCCTAACGTCATCTTCACCACTGCAGCTACGACTGCCACCATGCAGAGTTCCTCCACAGATGCCACCATTAAACCTGTCTTCAGCTTCGGACTCAACCCGTCCGCCTCCACTGGCCCCACTGCCAGCCTGACCGTCACTGCTGCCACGTCCACCAGCACATCGCAGCCCTTCCTGTTCGGGAGCCCAGCCAGCTCAGCTCCCAGCACAGAAACCAGCTTTGCTACCCCAGGACCTGTGTTCCAGTTTGGAAAGCCACCTCCAGCCACAGTCACCGCCACCACCAGTGTCCCAGGAGGCCCTGCCTTTGGCCAGGCACCTTCAAACTCAATGGCCCCTACCACCACTGTGGGCTTTAGCATATTTGGGGGCACCACCCTGACCTCTTCTACCCCAGCCACCACAGGTCAAGCGGCGTTGACGTTTGGCTCGTCTGTTTCAGCTTTTGGCAGTTCATTCACCACAAATGTGAAGCCTCCACCGCCATATCCCGGTGCACTGAGTCAGCCTGCCTTCAGTGCTGGTGCTGCGGAGACCCAGCCACCTGCCAGCAAGCCTGCTGCTGGTCCTGTCAGCTTTGGCCCCCCGTTCAGTTTTGGAGCCCCCACAGCCCAGTCCGCTGCTCAGCCAGCATTCGGTAGCAGTGCTCAGCCAGCCTTTGGCACAACCAGTGCCCAGAGTTCCTTCGGCACCAGCAGCACCCAGGTGGCGTTTGGAACCACCACGTCAGTCTTCTCTTTTGGGACAGCCACCTCCACCACTGCCAGCTTCAGTTCCACCACCCAGACCACGAGCAGCAGCACCGGAACCGCTGTCTTCGGCACCACCCCTTCTCCTTTCACCTTTGGGATGACTGCCCAGCTGGGCCCCTCTGCCAACACCTTTGGGATTGGCACACCTGCCCTGAGCAGTGGCTCCCCCACCGTGGCGTTCAGCTTTGGGGCAGGGCAGAGCGGGGCAGCCCCAGCGGCAACGCCATTTGGCTCTTCCCTGACGCAGAGCACGCTGGGTGCGCAGAATCAGAGCACACCCTTCGCCTTCACTGTGCCCAGCACGCCCAACAACAAGCCCGTGTTCGGAGGTGAGTTGGGGCAGACAGGTCTTCTCTGGGGGTGAAGGGCAGGGTTAGATTTAGGCAGCAGCTTTCCTGCTCGACCTTGCTGAGCTCCCTGGGCTCAGCAGCCCTAGAGGGGCTGGTGCTCGTGCAGTGCAGAGCCTTGCTGTGCAAAGGGAAGGCGCTTCTGTCACTTGTCCAGGTCCCCAGCCCTTGGTGATGGAGGGGGATCCTTAAATTCTGCTCCTTGGCCCCTCTGAATATATCAGCTCCTTGGCTCTGCCCAAGTGCTGAGTCCAGCCAGGGGCCTGGCAGAAGCCAAGGTCTCGACAATGCTTAAAAACAATCCAGAGCTTCTTGGCAAGTAGAAACGCTGCCAGCCAGCAATTGCAATTGCTTCTTGCTCGCTCTGTGAGGTTTTCCCTACTGCTTTGCACCCTCGCTGGGCTGTCTCGTCTCCCACAGAGCTGAAACCCACACGCTGAGCAGCTACTTGACCTAGAAGGACAGAGGCCTTTGTTCCTCCCTGGCCTGCAAATCCTCCTGTGCTGCCCTACTGGCAGGAGAGCCCAGGGATTACAATGAGAGTGCAACTTCTTGCATTAAAAGGGCTTGTCGGGTGAAGAGGCTGGTCCTGGGGAACTGTGGTGCTTCAGCCTGCAGAGGGAGATCTGTGCCTATTGTGGGTGCCACCGACTCCGGAAGGCCAGATTCTTCCTCCTTTGCCAACCCCGGCTCACAGTGGTGTGTTGCTTTCTAGGAGCTCCCGCGCCCGCCTTCGGGCAAAGCACGCCCGTGCCGGGAGCAGTGGGGAGCGGAAGCAGTAGCCTTTCCTTCGGGACGCCCAGCGCTTCTGCCTCGGGCTTTGGAGGAGTCGGCACTTCCTTCGGTAAGGAAGGAGTTGGTGCTTTGGCCTTGCGGAGCTGATAGGTCATGTTGTCCCCTTGGGCTGGGGATGGTGGAAAGGGCAGGCTGTGCTCTGAGAGACAGCGTGGGTGGTACCTGCTGGGCTCTAGGGGATGCAAAATTTTTCATTCCCCTTCGGGACAGGGATTATGCTACCCCGCCCCTGTGCCAGCTCTGAGTGAGGCTGCAGAGACCTGAGCAACCTTTCTGCTTCCAGGTTCATCCACCCCCGCCTTTTCCATCGGAGCAGGATCCAAGACGGGTGCTCGCCAGCGGCTGCAGGCACGAAGACAGCACACCCGCAAAAAGTAACCTCTGGTGCTGCTGGGCCCCTGCTGCCTGCCTGTGCACAGGGGGCTCCGGTCTATAGTGGTCCCTGTGGCAGGACCAGTGGTGATGGGGCCAGGCCCCCCGTCTCTGATGCCAGCCAGAGACTGTGCTAGGGGCAGCAACTGGGGTGGGACGGGATAAACCAAACTCTTCTTACTTGAACAGTTTCACAGCCAAGGCTGGATGAACCTTTGTACATACCTGCAGCATTTCCTCCCTCACTTTATTTTGCCATGTTTCATAACGTGTAAATTTTTCCCCATTTGCTTCTTCTAGCTGTTGCCATGCCCTCCTCCCCAGCCCCCTGACAGTCAGCCCTCTGCTCTGCAGCACGGCAGCCGGCAGAGCCGCACGTCCCTGCTTGGAGCCCAGCTGGGGACGTACTGTGTTCCTGCTGGCTACCGTTCCAGGCTGCTGAGGGATGCCGTCTTGACCAGGTCCTGAAATCTTTCCCCATTGTTTCATCCCATGGCCTGGTGAACATGCTCCCTCTGGCTTTGTTGCCATCCCTGCAGAACACGAGCCGGGGTTAGTGCCAGCCAGGCATGGGCATCTCGGTGCCATGGGTGACTGACCTGGCTTCGGCAGCTGGGTGATGACCCCCTTGCTATGACTTACATCTCCCATCAGACCTCCAGCCGAGGACGCGCTGTAGCCTGGGACCTCCGCTGGAGGTGTGGGGTGGGGATGGGGCTCCCCTCCACCTGTCTCCTGGCTGCCGAGCAGCCCTGCTGGGCTGCAGGCTCCCCCTGCCCTGCTCGTGTAAAGCCCCCTCTGTTTTGCTTTATTCGTGTTCCCATTTTGATGCGCTCACTGAATCGAGTTCGGAGGAAGAACTGAACCGTGTGTGTGGCGGCATGTTGGTTATGCCGGATTTGCTGTTTGGAGGTTTTTTTTTGGAGGGGGTGCCTGTCCCTTTGCCGGGGACATGCCCTGGCTAATTGGGTGTTGACAGTAGCATCACTGCGTGGCTACTCGTGCTGGGGGAGTTGTCCCTTTGTCCTTGTGACTGAAAGGCAGGTAGCATGGAGCAGGGGGGACAGGGCCTGGACCCCTAGGCATGGGGGCCCCAGCCCTGGCAGTCTCTCCCCTCCCTTCCCCTCTCTCCTGGTGTCCCTTCCCACCTCGGGGTGCTCTGGAGCCACAAATGCAAGGAGTCCAGAGCAGATGGGTTCCCCCCTGCCAAATCCAAAATGTTTTTCATTTTTAGATCATCCCTCCCTTTTTGGGTTTTACCAGCTCCTAGGAGCTATGGTGCTGTCTCCCTTGTTCCCATCAAGCCAGGAGCAGGGCCCTTCCCCTGCCTGGGAGCTCCTATGGGAAGAGACTGCCAGAGTCAGGGGTCACCCAAGAGCTGCCCCCTACCCTGCCCCAGGTGAGGGACAGGCACCCCTGCCCGCAGGCTCCCCACCACTTCCAGGAGTGCTTTGCTGCTGGGTTTTTTACTCTCCGAGCCGTGTGAGTGTGTGTCTGCTGAAGTCTAAATTAAAAAAAAAAAAAAAAAAAAAAAGAAAAAATCACAAATATTTAAATGTTTTTTAACCAAATAAAAATTTATTTTTATATTTAAGCTGAATTGCCTTTGAATTCCTTCAAGCTTGGTTCAGTGAGGTTGCCAGACCCCGCAGTGCTGTTGGTAGTGTTTAGCTATGCTGTTGCAGCCTGGTGAGGAGCTGGCCTGTGCCCTGGCTCTGCCTGCAGGAGCTAGCTGTGCCGGGGAAAGGCAGCTATGTCCTGTAGGCTCTGCCACTGTGTGCTCCTCCTGGCCTGTAACAACATCTCTTTAATTTTAAAATGTGATGTATGTGGATGTGACTNACAAACTTGGTTGACTAATTTTTTTTTTTTTTTTTTTTTTTTTTTAAATTTTTTCTCTGAGGATGAAGAGCAGGAGCTCTTGCGCCTCAATAGTGACAAGTGGTTTTCTTGTCGGCCAGGAACAAGGTGTCTCTCCCAGCAGGCAGAAGGAGGACAGGTGACTAGGCTCCGTGCAGTGCAGAGGAGATGCAGCCCCTTAGCGAGTGGGGGCAGAGGGTGTGCCAGCAGGCACCTGCTGCTGGTAGGGTGTTTCTAGCCTTCCCCTACCAGCACAACTGAGGGGGGGCTGCAGCGGGCTGTTAGAGCAGGGCAGACCTGTGCAGGAACCAGCCTGGGCAAACGTGTCCTTGGGGTTTGAGAAAGCGGTTGAAAAGAGGTTAGTGCACGTGAGGGCTGCCCCTGGGGATTCCTCCCTCTGCCCCAGGCAGGGTGCTGGGCCAGGAGAGTGCCTGCTCCCCAGCCCTCAGGGCTGGCAGTGGCCTGAGGCAGGACAGTGGTTCTGGGATGAGGGAGCCAGGGGCTGGTGTTTGCCCAGGTCAGCTCCGGCAAGACCCACATGGCAGAGGGAGGTGGGGGATGAGCAGGGTACAAGGTGAGGGCACCCTGGGCAGCACTGGCTGTTGGTGCTGCCCCCCATGTAGCTGCCCCATTTAGGTGCCAAGAGCCCAGCCCTGTGGAGAGCCAGGCTGCATCCCCTCCCCACTCCACAGACCCTGCTGGGAGAGACCTGTGTGACTGGGCTGCTGTATGTGGCCAGGGGAGGCTGGGTTTTAACTTGAACTGAAGACTTGGATCATTCCTAGTGTGGCTGATGAGGATTTTAGTGTGAATGTGCAATTTTTTTTTCTTGCTTATGCCCCTGGTTTAAAATAAAAAGACTGTGTTCACGTCTGCCTTGCCTGTGTTTGATTCCTGGGCCTGAGCAGGGCCAGGCATTGCTGGTGATTTTTACCATTTCACTTTTTTCCACCCACTTTGCCTCCACCTCTAAGCAGTGGCAATTTCCAGGTAAGACTGCACAAATGTGCTGGGAAACACAGTGAGGAGAAAGAAACTTTTATCTATTTCATCCCTACAGTCAAAGGCTTTTCTGAAACCCTGCATCAGGCTGGGGGTAAGGATTTTTAAGGGGGGGGAACATGGTGAATTAACACCCCAGCTGGAGCACTCCAGCCCTGCAGGGTGCAGAGATGGGGTGGTGCTGGACACTGGTGCTGGCTGCAGACTTCCCAAGGCTGCCCCAGCCCCGGTCTGGCTTTGGGGGCAAACCTGCTGGGGGCTGGTGGCAAGGGCCAGTTCCAGTTCCCCCTCCCTGGCAACAGGGTGGCCCTGGGGGTTGGCACCCAGGGAAGCAGGGCCTTACAGAATGCCACCACGGCTGCAGTTGGCACAAAGCTTTACTTGTGTTTAGAGGCCCCGCTGTTGTTTGGGCAGCAGTGGCAGCGTGTTCCCCACCAGCCCCAGCTGGGCACGTTGCAGTCCTAAAAATGTCATTTCATTCCTTCACCTGCTGCTTTTTCTTCTTCCTCTTCTTGGGAGCTGCTCCTGGCTCCATTCCCTCTCCATGCTGCAGGTTCTCCTCAACTGCCACAGGCAGGGAGCTGTGGACAAGAGTGAACAGCCTGAGCCATGCACCCGAGGCTCCACTCACCAACCAGTACTGTGGCTCCTGCCCTCACCTCCCACACCCGCTAGAGCCATGCCTCTCCATGTTCTCTCCTGAGCCNCACACCGCTCCAGGACAGCCACAAAGAAGCCATGGGTGAGCGTGTCTGCAGGAGAGGCACGGAGGCAGCTCTCTGCCCCAGGGAAGGCAGCGAGTCCTCGGCAGGGCCAGGAAGGGAAGGCGTTCACCAGCCTGTAGCATGGGACAAGGGTCAGGGCCAAGCCCCATAGCACCCTGCGCCGCATCCCCCTGCACCCCCTAAGGCAGATGCACCTGAAGGCCGAGCCCCGCTCCTGCAGCACAGCCTGCACCACATCCTCATTCTCCTCCCGGTGCAGTGAGCAGGTGGAATAGACCAGGCGCCGCAGAGCTGGGAAGCTCAGGGCATGGCTCAAGACCTTGCGCTGGAAGCCGGCCAGCGCCTGCAGCCGCTCAGCACTTGGGGCAGCCTCCTCCCTTGGCACCCGGTTCACCATTCCTGTAGGGACAGCAACTGTCACCCAGGGGTCCTTATGCCCAGAGCCCAGCTCCAGGCAGGGCAGCTGGAGACCTGTGTGTTACCTGAGCCGCTGCAGGACGGGTCAAGGAGGATATAGGTCACCTTGCTGTACTTGGGGTCTTCGGGATCCACAGTCAGGAAGTCCTGCTGGGCCAGCTGGCAGCCAGTGACCCCAGCCCGCATCAGCATGGTATTCATGGTGGCGAGACGCTTGGTGTCCACGTCAAAGGCAAAGATCTGGCTGAAGGCAGAGCCCGGCACCCAAGAGAGGCATGAACATCCCGCCCGGCCCCAGGAACCACGCAGATGGCAGCAGGCTGCCCCAGCAGACCCAAACACTGGCTGTCTGCTGGGCAGGCAGAGCTTGGGAGCTGCTCCCCCAAGAAGGACTACTGAGCAGGGCTGGGGTCGGGCAGGGGCTGGGAAGTGAACCCCTCTGTGACTTCACGTCCCCTCAAGCCCTTCCAGTGGCCCAGCACTATCAGAGCCACCAGCCCACCTAGGGAGAAGCGGGCATCATTGGCAGGCAGGGTGACAGGCTGCAGTTCTTCCTGCCACCTTCTCCCTGGGCTCTCTGTGGGCTCAGGGGGACCAGGGCTACCTGCACCCCTTCCCTGCCAGCACACAAACCTGCCCTCACCCTTTGTTCTTCAGAATGGCAGCCAGGTGGCTGGTCTTGTTCCCAGGAGCAGCGCAGGCATCGATGACATGGGAGCTGGCAGCAGGGCTGAGGAGAAAGGCAGGGAGGCAGCTGGCCTGCAAGAGGGCAAAGCCCCATGAGAGGTGCAGGCAGCAAGCACCCCTGGTCCCTCCTCAGGGCATGGCGGACACTGCGGGGTTGCAGGCAGCCACAGACAACACTGGGCCAAATCCACCACTATCACCCACCACTGGAAGCCTCTGCCTGGCCCCCAGCCCCGCGCTCCTCCCAGCTGCTGGTCCCAAGCTCCCTATGGAGCATTTTTACAGCCCAGTTCAGAGCAATTCATCCTGTACCTACAGGCTACAGAAGCAAAACCACTGGGGAACCCCACAGCTGTAGGCTGCATTCACAGTTTCCACTCGGTCTTCAAGTGCTGCAGCAAAGCTGGCCCAAACCCAGCTCCTGGCGTGGAGGAAGGGGCCAACCCTCCACCCATGTTAGTGGTTTCCTCCCCCCACTGCAGCCTCCTGCTGCCCAGCTCCCCCACCTTGTCCTGCAGAATTATGTGTCCTGAAGTGTACAGCAGGTTGTCATGGAAGTCCATCTGCGGAGGGAAAACCAGCAGCTCCGGGAGATGAAGATCCAACAAGAATTTCTTCCCGGAGAGGGCCCTCAGTTCCTCCACACTGCCCAGGAGGCACAGGGAGGATGAACACACAGTTCCGCTTCACCATGCCCAAGCTAGAGCCCAGGCTGAGAACCCCCTTCACCCCACACCTCCTTTCCACTTCAACACCAGGCAGCACTGGGAGACACAGGCAGTAAGAGCAGGGAGTGATGGAGACCCCAACCTGGACACCATGAGCACCAAGACCAGCAACCCTTCAGCCCACAGGACCCTGTCCCAAGCCCCTGCTGCTCGCTCACATCCCAGATGAGGCAGAAATAAACGCTCACCTGGCTGCCTTGCCCAGGTAGGAGTAGCCCTGGCGCTTGAAGAAGTCAATCGCATCATCAACACAAGTCTTCAGGGTGTTAACTCGGACATAGCGTGGTACCTGAGAGGCTGGGGGAGCCGGCCGGGTCAGACACAACCCACCGCTGCCACCAGCGCAGGGAGACCACCTTGCCCCAAGCTCCACTCACCTCCGGGGCTCACTGCCTGCACCGGGGCCAGGAGGTCCTCGTTGCTGCTCACCTTCTGCTGCACCTTCAGGCGGGCCAGCTCGGCCTCCAGCCGGGCCCGGTGCCGCCGGGCCAGCGCCTTCCAGCGGCCCCCGCACTTCAGGCCCTTGCCGAAAAGCAGGTCGTACACCAGCACCTGCGGGGTTGTGGGTGAGCCCGGCCCCACCAGCCCGGGCCCCGCCACCGAGGGGCCGCCCCCCAGTCCCCCTTACCTTCGCCAGGGGCAGCGACAGCTTCTTCTCGGCCCGCAACAGCGCAGCGCCGGCCAGCAACTTCTCCAGCACCGGGGAGTAACGGAGGGTCTCGGACACGAGGGCATACAGCTGCCGGACGTGCTGTGGGGCGGTCAGGGGCTGCCCGGGGACGAGGCCCGAGCCCGCCGCCGACCCTGTCGGGCCTCCCCGCCTCGGGCCT
>VYZV01021258.1:37698-83370 GCA_013401275.1 Pandion haliaetus | reverse complement strand
CTGGGCGGCCGCCGGGGAAGGGGGCGGTCCCGGGCCCCGCCCCCGGGCGGTGCTGCCGGCGAGCAGAGGCCGCGGCCGGGCAGCGGCTGTACGGACGGCGGCCGTGGCCTGCTGTGGAGAGAAGTGCCGTTCCGCCGGCGGGTCTCTCTAGTGCACTGGCGTCGTTTGCGCGTGTGCGCCCCGGTGAGGCCCTTTGGCGGGACGGGGTGCTGGAGTAAAACACACGAAAGGACAGCCCGGCCCTGGAGAGAAGGAGTGTGCTTCTGGGGAGCTCAGAGCTATCCACGAATAAAGGATACCCGGGGCGACCTCGGTAACGCCACATCCCAGCCCCCCCGACACGTCTTTGAAACCGTCTCAGCCTCGTCTGGCATCATAGACCAGTAACGCAGGCAAGACTGACTCCAGGGACGCCTGGATCCACGGACGCGCAGCAAGGATGCTGCAAAACTGGAGTTGGGCTACAGTTAGTAGTCGGTGGCGTGGGTGCTGGAGGTAGTCAAGTTGTCTCAGACCTGAACGATTGAGAGGTACAAGAACCCCGTGTAAAGGAACGCTCAGGTGCCCCAGTTTGCTGGGGACACCTCATGCGCGGGGATAAATATTTGCCCCAGTAATGGTATATTCTGTGTCCTGGCCTCTCTCAGTTGGCACAGGCTGCTTGTGAATTTTGGTGACAAGGCCGAGGAACAGGTCCCAGGTGACTCTTTGCGGTCAGCAGGAATGACAGCTCACCAAGGGGCAGTTGAAGAGCTGCTGCCAGACTGTGTGCAGGGTGGCCAAGCCAGTCAGGCCATGCTCCCCACTGTGTCTGGGTGCCCAGCCCTGCTCCCCTCACACTGCCTCAGCCTGCGGCCCCAGGCACAGTGTCCCACCCGGGCAGGCTCTGCGCGTGGTTGCCTGCGCCAGCTCACATGCTGGAGCAGGTGGAAGAGGTGCTGCCCTGGGCAGGCTGCCATCCTCCTGCCAGGGACTGACCTCTGCTGCCCGGCCACGGGCTCTCCGGAGCTGCTTCTTAAGCTCCCATTTTCCCCTCCCAGCAGCCCTTCACACCTCCGCAGACCACTGTGGCTGCCTGCTCAGCTCTGGCTGCAATTGGTTCCTCAGACACAGTACCAGTGTTAGCCAGCAACCAGCTCACCTAACACAAACTCTATTTATTCAGAAGAAGGACATGCCAACAAAGACCCTGGACACTTATGGCTCATACTTTTCAGGCAGGCACTCCTTTCCATAGGGAGATCTTCACAGGCCAGATGTGTTTTAGGTTTTTGGGTTAGCCTGCCAGACTGGGGATGGGGATTCAGAGATCAAAGTTGACATTTTATGCTCTTAGAGGAGGGGGGAAGGACCCTCCTGTGCTGCTGAAGCTTACTCTGCAGTACCACAGCTTCTACCTCAGGACAACCCTGCAAGCAGTGTGACTCCTCTCTGCTGTGGGCTGTCAGGACTTGGCCACAGCCCTCCCTGGCCACAGCTTCATCCCGCTGGCCAGGCTATGGCTTCATGGGTTCCTCCGGGGCAGGATGGTTGTATGGTGCCCGGGAGTGCCGGCTCGCGGCAGGCGCGGGCAGGATGATGGGAGGGGAGTAAGGCCCTCGCTCCGGCCAACACAGGTCCACGATGGGGTAGAGCTGACCCTGGAACTCCGCCTGGAAGGTGTAGATGGGGCTGAGCTCGTCAGGGTTGTCAGCATTGTAGAAGGTCAGCTCACCCTTCTCGTAGTGCAGGTAGATGCCGATGCGCTGGGGCCGGGCAGTCAGCGGCAGGGTGGCCCGTGGGGTGCTGAAGGCCTCGTAGACCTTCCCTTCCTTCAGGCCGATGAGCCACACGCCATTCTCAGGCGACTTGCTGAGCTTCCCTTTGCGGCTGACTGTGCCCTTGATGATGCCCACACGCCAGTGGTTCCTGGTGCCCACAATCACCTCCCAGTAGTGCTGGCCACAGGAGAAGCCCTTGCAGGTGAGGATGCAGTTGCTGGAGTTGAAACGCTTGGGATTGCTGTCCCGGCGCTGGTAGAGCCCACACTGCACCACCGTGTCACCCTTGAAGAGCTCCAGGAGGGGATGTGCTGTCACTGGGTCCAGTTTCAGCATCTCCGGAGCTAGAAGGAAAGCATGCAGGCTTCAGGCATGCTAGCAGGGAGGGTTCTGGCAGTCCCTGGCTCAGCCCTGAGGGCTGGCACAAGCTGGCACTGCTGAACTTCAAGCTGCTGAGTGCCTGAGAGCAGGCTGCTACCAGCATGAGACACGGCCAGCCACTGCTCCAGGAGCTCTCCTGGGATGAGGAGCGTGCAAGCAGAGAGCAAGACAGAGACCAGAGCAATGTGATGCTGGCTGGGCAGCCTGTCCCATGCGCCAGTGAGCCAGGGCACATAGCATGCTGCCAGTGGGGCAGGTCAGTACCTGGCAGGACACGGCGGTGCAGGCGCTTCCACACGGTCATCTTGATGTCGTCTTGGTGGAAACATGGCTTGAAGGACACGGGGCTAAAGATGCCATCACTGGGGTGCAGGCTGGGGAGCTCTGACCTGGAAAGACACAGGCAGCTGTGACAGGTGACGGGGACGGTGTGTTACGTGTTCTTACCTGGCTGCCGTGTATGATGGAGCCACTGCTGTCTTGCCAGCTGCTCTTGCCCTCTTCTAGGGCTGCAAGCGTGGCTCTGGCCGTGGCTATCCACCACAACAGCAGTGTCCACGTGAGGCTGGCCTGGGACCTCTAGCCCTGGTATGGAGGTACTGCCATCCCCATTGATGCTGTTTGCTGCTGGGTCCCACCACTCACCTGAACTGGGAGGAGCCGTATTTCTGGAAAACACAAGAGAAAGAGAAAGTCGGTGGTGGGAGACTGACAGAACGGCAGCTCCTCCGTGTGGTCACAGCTGTACATATCCATGCCCTGGGCTGGAGAGGCCAGGGCTCTCCTCTGCTGGGAGAGCTAAGGGCATTGCCTCTCATGGAGGGCAGATCTCTCCCATCGGGCAAAGCCCTGGCTGGACAGAGGGCACCTACACCTCACTTCTCGTGGTGTCCCAGCTATGCCTGGTGAGGTATCCACTACCCAGCACAAGGCTCGGGGCTATGAGCAGTGGGCTGAAGGCTGGAGAGCCTGGCTGACCATTGCTGCCTTCACTAGCGAGCACGCTCACCCGGATGAAATCAAGCTGGCTTTCGTTGCTGAGTGCCTCCAGAGAGCTTTGCATCTCCTTAAGCCTCTGCAGGGTGTCTGACGTCTGCTTGACCTGGGACTCAATGGAGGTGATGAGCTGAGCTGCCTTCCCCTCAATGCTCTCCAGGAAGGTGGCCTTCTCCTCGTCGATGTACCTGTGCAGCTCCTGGAACTCCTTCCGGATCACCCACTTGAAGACATCCGCCTCGTTCTGCAGGAAGACAGCAAGCAGCTCTGCAGGACTGCCTTGCTCCATCCCCTTCACCTGCTTTTTCGTTTCAGAGATGCCACCAGCAATGTTAACATGTCCCAAGCCGCCCTCTGCTGGCTTTCCAAATAAAGAGGAGCTCTTCACAGCAGGCTAGATATTTCATCCCACTGTCCTCAGCTGCTCACCACCACCGCACCCCTGCCTTACACCTCTCCTCCCCCAGATTTTGGTTTCCTGATATTGCAAGCAGCTTCATCAGAGCCTTGAAAGAGCTCTTGGCTCCCTCTGCTCCCAGGGAACAACCTGCGTCCTGGGCTAAGGGGGAGAAGAGTACAGCTCCACTTTCATTTGGGTTGAGACCTTCTGAGGAGCCCCACTGGGAAGCTTTAGCCTCAGAAGGGATGCCAGGAGGTCCCTTGGAGACATCTGCTGTGTGGGAAGCAGACACGCAGCTAAACCATGCATAAACCCAATGTGAAACCAATAGCATTGCTCTGACTAGGAAGCCTGCTCCGAGGGGAGGTGGTCCTTTTCACCTGTTATCTCCCCACCTCCAAGGACATTCAGTCAAACCAGCTCTGACTGCTGATCCTGCCAGGATGCTTGGTGAGGGTTACGTCACCCCTTCCGAAAACAGGGCTGTGCCACCAGAGAGGGCTACGTCACCCTTCCCAAAAACAGGTCTATGTTTAATCTGAGCGAACACGAACCTCAGGGAGCAGGGTGGAAGATCAGCCCTGTCTGCTATCCCAGGGAAGGGAGAAGAGAAGGAGAGGCGTAGAGGAGGCAAGCTGGGGAGACCCAGGAGCAGAGGTTGCTCCAGGGGCTGCATGGGACACAAAGGACTCAGGGACAGAGACTCCCTTGGCACATGGCACTCACTGCGATGCGGCTTTTGTTGTTGATGAGCTTGTTGAAGTGTTCATCCAGGTTCCTCTTGTACTGGTGGACATCAGTCAGCAGCACAGACAGCTCCTCCTGAAAAGACAGCACCTCTGTGGGAGGGACCTCTGTGGCAGCCTCCTTGATCAAAGGCGGTGCTTGTCAGCCCACCAAGGAGCACACGGCCCTCAGAAGCCATGTTCTCCTAAGCTTTCTCTAAGCTTTCTGGGGCCCTGCATATCCTGCTGATCTTCAGTCTCTTGGTCTAAAGGATTTGGGGTTGCCAGAGGCAGGAGAGCACTCAGAGCATGGCCCTGATCTGGATGCTGCTGACCAAGTACTCTTGCCAGGAGCACCAGGTCTCTGCTTCCATTCCCAACCCTCGATATTTCACACCCCGTGGTGGCTCTGCACCAGGCAAGCGGGTGGCAAGCAAGTGGCACGCAAGCACCAGGCCAGCGGCACTTTTCTAGCACCAGTGCCGGGAGCCTTTCTGGGGCAGGAGCATTTCTGGTGCCTCCTGCTTTTATCTCCCTGGTGCCAGGAGCAGAGGGGCCGGGTGGCCCTGTGCTTTTCCATTCCTGGGGCTTTCATGTGATGCTGGGCAGGAGATGCCAGCTGTTTACTCTCCCTGCCTGGGGCTCCTGTTTCCCTGCCTCCCTGCTCTCCTGCGGCACCTCACCTCAGCCCTTATCTCCAGACTCTTTTTGATGGTATTTGGAAACAGTCTTGAAAGGCCATGCCGACACTTCCTGACCCCCAGCTCTCCCCATCACGGTGCAGCCACCGAAACTGTGAGTCCTCTCAGCCAGAGACACGCTCAGCCTGAGAAACAGCTGCCCCCCAGCTACAGGGACCTTGCCCCACATCTGGCTGTGCCATGGGACTGTGCTTCCCACCCTGGCATCATTTTCAGCCTGACCCTTGAAGGAGAGGGGACATTTGGCTAGCAAGCACTGCAGGTGCCCTAACCCCCACCCCAGGAGCCCCGCCTGGTTCTGCCTGCCAACCTTCATCCGGCAGTACGCAGTAGAGATGGGTGTGATCTTGTGCTGGCGGTGGTTGCCGATGGTGCCACACAGCCCGCAGATCACCTCTTGGTCAGCCTCGCAGAAGAGGCTGAGGGGGTTGTGGTGCGTTGGGCAGGACTCCGGGGTGGGCTCTGCCTCCCCCCGGCTCTGCAGCGCCTCGATGACACGGGCCAGCGTGACATTGGGTGGCGAGGCGCTGCAATCCACAGTTTGGCGGCACACGGGGCACAGGAACTGCCCGTCCAGCTCTCCGGAGAGTGACACCACGCAGGACTTGCAGTATGAATGCCCACACTGCAGCATCAGGGGGTCCTTGAAGACCTCCAAGCAGATGGGACAGAGGAGCTGGTCCTCCAGCTCGTCAATGCTCATCCTCCGAGCCATCCTGCCAGCTTCCCACCCAGCAGCACAGACCTGGCCTGGGAAACACGGGTAGGAGATCAGTCCTGTTCCAAGAGCAAGATAAAACACATGAGTGAAGACAGAGAGAGGGTGAAATGGAGAGACACCTCCACCCCCCTGGCAGCAGCGGAGACAGTTGCAAACTCATCATTAGGCTCCATGCAAAATCCGAGCTGCTTATTTTAACCCACGATGGGTTTGGGCTCTGGAGACATGAAATCACACCTGGCCATGCCTGCTGGATCTACCTAAGGTGTCAGAAGTGACCACCAAGCTGTTCCCATCTGGGGCCTTTGCCTGGCAGGGGTGTCAGACTGCAGCCCACCTCAGAGGAGACCTGCCTGTGTGCCAGGGCTGGAGACAGAACCAAGAGGGATTTTCTGCTGAAAATTCCATTATTGATCCTGACCTGTATGAATTCCTACAGATCTCTTTGGGCTCATTGTCTTAGTCATGGACATCCTCGGAAAAATTGGCATTAGCTCAAGTTATGCATCTAAGCAAAAGCAGAAGGAAATAATAAAAAGCATGTTTATCTAGGAGACGGGGACAACCACCACATGGTAAACACCTGTGAGGCTGGATCTGACCAATACAAGGGTGGGGAAGCTGAGGCACAGCATGCAGGGCTGTGACTGCAGCTCACCCCCTTGAAACATGGTGCAGTCTCTGGTCCCTGCAGCACTTCATGCTCTGGGCCAGCACCCCCAAGAGACACAAGCCCAAATCCCAGCCTCTCCAGCCAGTCCTGGGGCTGCAGGTGGCCAGCCTATTTAACAGCTATAAGGTTCATGCAGCGTTGCCTCCACTGCTGTTCCCAGCACTGGGGGATATAACTGCCAAGATCCTGACATGACCTGAAGTTGAAGAAAATAAACCTGAGGTCAAAGACTCGGTAATTTCCCCGGGGAAAGGGGAAGCTGTGACCTTGAGCTCAGTTTTTATCATACATTGCTATAGGAGCTTGGTGAATCAGGGAAACCTCAACTGTCAGCCTGTGACCCATCAGACACTGCAGAACCCCATACAGGGGAACCAGCTTCAGCTTCTCCCTCTGCTCACACAGAAACACCTCCCAGGGACCCAAATAACAGCCTCCCACTCACCACAGCACTCACGCACCCTGCACAGCTTCCTCCCGGCCCCGACTCAGGCTCCGCTCGTCCCAGCACACCGAGCCTGACAGACGTCACTTGGCTTCTCCTGATTGAAATGAAGATTTTGACCTGGTCAGAGAGGCAGACGGTGGGACGGGCAGCCCCTTGGCAGGACAGGGAGCCAAGCTGCTCCCTTCCTGCAGCCTTAGCCCCACCAGGGATGTCCCTGCTCACAGGGGAGAGGCCGTGCAGCCTCTTGTCACTCTCTCCTGCTCTGAGGACAGTGTCACACCCCCACGAAGGGCTGCCCACTGCCCCACTGCACAGGTACAGGCACACACATCATATGACTGTGTGGGCAGGAGCCTTGATAAGAGCCGGCAGTGTTTGCTTCCCTGAGAAGCCAGTCTCCCCAAGTCCCGCTGGGGTTTCACTTGTCCACGCTGCTTGGGACAGTGGAAACATTTTCACCAAAACACTTTCTTACCAACTAAAGCTCTTTTTTGGTTGAAACAGTATTTTTTTTATTGTTTGGTGAAAACATTTCATTCTTTGGAAAAGACCAGAAGGAACCCAAGCTGTCATTCCTCCAGTGTGGGGTGAGGCATGTGTGTTTTTGCCTGACTGTGCGAAAAATGGTTTCTTGTATAGTTATCCTTGGTTCACAGATGTGTTTGGCTTATGGCCATCCTGGTGGCTTCCCCCTCAGCATCGCCCAGGGGAAGCTGGGGATGAGGGAAGCTTCTCAGCCAGGAGGGTCCAGCTTCGGGCAAGCCTCCAGAGGCTGTGGGGTGGGGGAAGCGGAGACAGAGTTTCAAGGATTAGCCCGGGGCTCCCACCTCAGCCTCACGCTAAAGGCATGGGGTCTTTGGGCCACAGTAAACCAGGATGGTGCAGCACCCATTCCCCGAGGGGGGCTGGCAGGTGAGGACAGGCCGCAGGTATGTTCCTCCCTCCCTCAAAGGGGTCTTTCCTGCAGCCACAGCAGCACCCAAGTAGAGGTACCCCAGTCCACAGTCTCAGCGCAGGGGAGCGGGCCCGGGGCCCGTCGCTGCAGCACTGGGGCTGCTGCCAGCACCCCAGGGTGGGGGGAACTCGGCCCCAGACAGCGAGCAGACATGCCCGGCAGGACCATCCAGGTCTCCCTGAGGGAAACAATGCCCGGAAGAGGCTGCTTTCCCCCACAGGCCCGGTGGGAACAGCGGGGAGCCGGGGGTCGGGGTCGGGGGACGAGGCGGCTGTGCAGGCCACAGGCCTCGACAGGCGAGGGCGGGGCGGACTACATCCCCCAGGGTGCACCGCGGCGCACCGTGACGCAGCCCTCGCCCATTGGCCGATAGCTGCGCAGAGACGTATCTCTCCCCGAGATGCGCCAGCGCGTGGCTCTTAAGCAGCCTGCCGGGATGAGGTCGCTCCTCGGAGCGTGATTGGCTGAAGGCGCAGGGTGTGGTGGGCGGTGATTGGAGAAGAGGGCGAGGGGCGGGNGGCCGGGCCCCAGGGGAGGCCGCACCCGGCGGGGCAGGCTCCGGCCGCGTCCTCCTTCTGGTGCCTGGCGCGGGCCCAGGGCCTGCGGGACCTCAGCGGCGATGGAGGCGTGCTCAAGGAGGAGCTGCGCCCCGGCACCGGGCAGGCTGTGCCCCCGGCCGCCTCCTTGGCAGGTACTGCCGGGGCTCCAGGGCCTGCGGTGCTGGGCAGGCCGAGGTGCCCCTGGGCCGCGGGAGGCCATGCGGTAGTGGCTGGGCAACCCCCTGTCACGGGGCCCGGCCCGGTTCTCACGCCTTATCCCCAGCTGTGTGTCCTCTGCTCCCTGTCGCCAGCCAGGCCTCCTGCAACGAGTGCTGCGTAAGCCGGCAGCCTGGCTCCCTGGGGGTTTTGGTGCATTCTGCGGTAACATCGTGCTTCTTTGTGGATACAAGCCTGCAGGGCCCACTGACTGTCTCTGGAGCTGCTTTCTTTGTACATGGCAGTTGTTAAATTTAATCTGTGGTTAGCAGGACTAAGAAAACCAAAAATCCCTGCAAGCGTAGACTGAAGTCAGGGTCTCATGCTCATTTCTCGTTCATGTCTCGGTGCAAGGTCTTTGCTTTGATCTGTGTGGCTGGGCCTGAACCGTGTGCTAGAGGAGATGGAGAGGGCAGAACCTGTTGTAAAAGATCCCCTGAGCCTCTAATGTTGAGGTGCTTGTGGCTGGCAAATCTGAGTGCTTTGGACTTTAGCATGAGATCAGAACAAGAACTTAAAAGTGCTTATATTATACAGCAGTATGTCTTTCTGTTTCAGAGACTGTCTGCTCTCCTTATCAGTATTTTAGCACTTGGAATACTCTGTTTAACTTCTTGTGGCTGACAGATTAAATGAAAGGGCGTCTTGACCTTGAGAAAAGCAGACTTTCCAGGTCCCGCCTGTGCACACAGTACAGAGAAGTTTGAAGCTGAAGGTAGTACTTGAAGTGCAAGGGCCTGGTGCTGTGTCAAGGGAAGCCCATTACAGTGCATTTTCTAACTGAGAACTGGAGTTATGCATACAGCACCCAGGAGAGTGGCGGAGCTTGGAAGAGGGTACATTTTCCCCTTTGTTTCTCTTTCCAGGCTGCCAGCTTTGGTTAGGAAAGGCTTTGTTATGTATTTCTGCAGACAGTTGGGGAATTTTAATTGTTACAGTTGAAGTTTCCAATTCTTGAAAACAAAATCACATCCCTTAATTAGACAGGGATCAGGACTGTGAAACAGCTGCTTTATCTGGTGATGATATTAAAACATAGTCAACACCACCTGGCTACTGGGATGTGACCAGGTTTTTGGCACAAAACACAAGGTGGTTTGTGCTGTCTCTGCTGTTCTACAGCAGAAAGAAATAAGAAAAGCGGGATGAAAGGGTGGCGTTGCAAAACCAACTCCTGGTGTGCTCCTGATGGTACTGTTACTGGATACGATATCAAACTTCTGCTTTTCTCACTGCTTGCTTTGGGCCCCACAGTGAAGTACTCTGGGTACCTAGAACACTGGGATGAGCCCTTCTGCACAAACTGCTACAGCAAGTTTCCTGGGCTGATGAAACTTGGAAAAGGTAAGTTTAAGCCAAAAAGTTTGTCCTGGGACTCAGGGGTTGTAAAGACCAGCCCGTTAGGACATGTCAATTTAAATGCTGTTTAGTATCTTTAGGTTATTTGAAACCTTTAAAACTAGTTAATGGAATCGAAAAGCCTCCTGCTTCACACAGGGGATGGTCATTCTGGAACTGATCACTCTCTGCTCCTCTAGACTGTTGGTGGCAGTGGGGGTGCTTGACACCTGCCTGGAGGGGGCTGCTCATCTTGGTGTTTTTAAATCACGAGAGGAGACGTTGCTGTTTACTGCGTGCTTGGTCCTGCAGCACACTGCCTTGATAATCCATAACGGGGCAGCTGACCATTGTAGTTGCTGAGATAAGAGCTACCAAGGATTTTTTCCTCCAGGCTTTAGGACAGATTGTTGTTTGGTGTCTGAGGGGGTTTCAGTGTGTGTGATTCTTATGACCTTCCATATCTTGCTGTGACAGATATTACACTGGGGGGCCTGGAAATTGGCCTGCTGACGATGAAGAAGGGAGAGGTGGCAAGGTTTGTCTTCACACCGGCTTATGCCTATGGGCAGCAGGGCTGTCCTCCTCTTATTCCCCCAAACGCCACGGTCATGTTCGAAGTGGAGGTGCTGGACTTCCTAGACTCAGATGAATCTGACACATTCTTTCAGTTGACTGCTGTGAGTTGCCTTAATAAGGTTTGAGACCTAAATCTGGAGGGTAAACCTTTGTTGTCTTTCCTTCCAGTTGCTGTGGCTCATGCATTACGTATGTTTAACTTAATGCAGGTGCAGTTATCCAGACCCTGGGCTACTCTGCTCTGATACAAACACATGCCCTTTAACACTGCTCCTGCATGCCTTGCTCTGTTTGCAGTCCTGTGCAGAGGGAGAAGCTGGGAACTGTCTTTGTTTGTTCCTGTGTGCTGGAGTCGGTGGAATGACTTCCATTTATTTTTAGCTTTATAAGAAACCTCATGGTTTCACTAGAGGGCACCAGCTTCCAGGAATTTTTCTGAAAGAACAGTAATGAGCTGTCTGTAAAAATGCTGTTCAGGCTGCAGTGTCCAAGTGCCCCCCCAGCCCCCACCCTTTGTCTCTGCTTCTTGGCTGCTCTCCCAAGTGCTCCTTCACTGTTGGCTTTCCTCCCTGGTGAGTTACGGTGTTATTGTTAATTCGCCCTTTTCATGTAAAGGGCTTTGGGCTGTGGTTGTGGGTCAGTGAGTGGGGCACAGGCAGCAGCATTGCTAGGGGAGGCCCTCATTCCCTCCTCCTGCTGCACAGGCCATTTTTTCCACACATAGCCCTGTGAGCAAACCACACTCACTGCAAGAGAGCTTCTTCACCTTGTTGCTAGTTGCCCACCCTTTCTGGCTAACTGACCTCTCTCTGTGAGCTGGTTCAAACTTGCAAACCCAGGAGAAAATCTATTCCTCAATTTTTAAAATTTTTTTTATTATTGTTGGGGCTTTTTGTTTTGCTGGTTGGCATCTTGTGTGGGTGTCAGGCTGGTCCTGGAGCTGGCCTGAGGTAGCCATGTTGGGTGATGCTGAGCCATTAGTACAACGGAGCCTTTCAGTCAGCTTCACCTTTTGTGCCAGCAATAGCATTTGTGTTAACTGTCTGTTCTGTGCTAAGCAGATGAGAGAGTTGGGCAGGATTTAAGAACAAATTCCTGCTTTTTTTTTTCCCTCCCCTGGAGTCCTTTTGGTCCTGATGAGCTTCCTGACCTGGTTGGTAGCACTCTTTACCAGCACAAGAACAGTGGCATGTTTCAGCCTGGCAAAGGGAAATGCTGTGTGGTGGTGTCCTGGCTGGATGCTGCAGGGTTCTTGACAACGGCCTGGCTCCTGCTCTGTGAATAGAAGGGGACTGACTATGCAGGACTGTCCTGTCTGAGCTCTCTCTTTGTTTTCTTTTGTTTGAGCTGAAATTCAGGTATTTCTTTATACAGGAGCAGCAGGATACATTTCCACTACAAAAGGTGTTGAAAGTGGCAGACACGGAGAGAGAGTTTGGCAACTACCTCTACCGAAAGCAGCACTTCGAGGGTGCCAAAGACAGATACAAAAGGGTATGACACCGGAAAAAAATGTCTTCCATTGTGAAAAGCTGTGAAAGCAGCGATTATTTAGCTTACCATACCAAGTACAATTTAGAGATCAAATAACTTCATTATATTTTCCAGGCATAGTTTAAGAACAGATCTTAGACACCTGCTTTTGTGTGAGCAACAGTAGTAAATGAAGGAGGAGAGGGTTGGCAGAAACAGGCAGAGTACTTTTCCTTCAGGCTTGCTCTCTTGTGGGCTCTAGCTGAGACGGAAGAGCACATCTTGGCAGCTGTGTGAGCCCTGAGCAGTTTGTGTGGCTGACTGCTGAACCAGAGCCTTTCAGGTCAGCTTTTGCTGGGTGATGTTATAATATAGCATGGCCTTGTATTGCAGTAGTGTGCTGATTAATGTTTTGAGAAGGAATTTAGAATCCCTTTGGTCTGGAAACAGGTATTACTGGCACACTAACTTTTATTTTTAGCCTTCCAGTTGGGAATCACAGAGTAGTTGAGGTTGGTGGGAACCTTTGGAGGTTGTCTAGTCCAGTCCCCTGCTGAAGGAAGTTCAGCCACAGCAGGAGGTTGCCCAGGACTGTGTCCATTCAGGTTTTGAACATCTCCAAGGATGGAGATTCCACAACCTCTCCAGGCGGGGAAATACTCAGTTATTCCCAAACTGGAATGCATCTGCCTTTGTTCCAGAGGTGGTGAGGTTTTGTGAGGGTTTTTTTTCCCCTCCATTCAGTGTTGCTTTTTCTTGATATTTTTGTAATAAAAATAATTTAAATTGCCTTTCTCCCTGTAAGATTTCTCTTCCATCTTTGTCCTTAAAATTTGAGTCCTGGCTGTAATTTTTTTTATTCTGCTGCTTTCAAGTTCTTTGATAGGTTCCTAAACCTGTAGTCTTATGGCTGAGCTGGCTAGTCATAATGATAATGCCATGCAGCATCTTTAGAGTTTTGATTATTATTATTTTTAACTGACCTAGGTAAGCAGAAACATGGTTGTAGCTATCTGATGAGATGGATTTCTCACTTGCCATAACAGATTTGTTGTGCACTAGTTCTTTTTCCCTGTCTGCTCAGGCATTCTCCATCCTTGGTCGCAGCCCTTCCAGTGAGGCAGAGCAGTGTCAGATCAATGCTTCCAAGTTGCTGGTGCTCCTGAATCTCTCACTCACTTACCTGAAACTGGAACGTCCTGCCCAAGCTTTGGCATATGGGGAGAAGGCCTTGGAGATTGACCAAAGAAATGCCAAAGCGCTGTTCAGGTGTGGCCAGGTGGGCAAAAATAAATTCCTCTGGTAGCTACATCAAGGAATACTCTGGCCTGACTGACCAAGAGAACCTTGAATGAACTGAGAACAACCACTAAATTCTGGGCCGGGCCTCCTAAGCTGCTGCAGCAGTTGAGGTAGTTTGTCTGCATCTAACCTTTTAGAAAATCTGGCTCTGTAAATCTGCCATGCAGATCTTTTCATGGGGGATTCCTGAGCTACCTGGATCTGTCTCAGAAATGTTTGTGGTTGCACATGTTTGAGTCCTGAAGAATGGCAGCAAGTCTATATTTATCTTGCGATGCCTCTGTCTTTTTTTCAATGGCAGGCTTGTCTCTGCATGACAGAATACGAAAAAGCCCGGGATTTCCTGGTCAGAGCTCAGCATATACAGCCATTTAACCATGATATTAACAATGAGCTGAAAAAGTTGGCAAGGTGAGAGAACTCCTTTCCATCCCTGTGGAAGAAAGAGTGCTTAGTCAGGCTGGAACACCTACTCAAAAATAATTAAAATGTTTAAAAAAAAACAAAGCACAAAACTACTGGGTTAGTAAGTGACTTGGGAAAACAGAGGGTTTCTCTTAGTGTGGAGACAACAGATTCAAACATTTTGCAGACACAGTGGTTACAGGTGATAAGTAAGAAGCTGAGAGCACCCACTCTTTCTGTACAGTTTCTCTGGGGGGATGTGTGTGTTAACGCTCATCGTGACTAGGTAGGTTAGGGTGATGACAGGGAGATGGGGGCTGCTGAAGTGCCTCAAAACCAATGAAATGCAGTAGGCTAGTGCTCAAGCTGGTAATATTCTGGATTAATAAGTATGATTTTCATCCCCTTTAAGATGTGTTGGTTAGTTACAGTAGCTCTTCTGCACTGCAAGTACTTTAGTGTACAATGCTACAAATACTAATGTTTGTTAAAAGTGAATTTCTTGCTGTCTTGGAGGTAACAAGTGAGCAATCCTGAAGCAAAACTTTCCCTTTGCCCACAGGCTGAGAACAGCACAATCCTGCCAGCTTTAGTCATGCCCTAGCCCCACCAAAACATGACTAATGCTAGTCTCTCCCCTCATTCTGTTCTTCCCTTTGAAACTGGCAAAAGCACTAGCTCGTTCCCAAAAGTGTGTGCTGTACTTCTGGCACTGTTCACAGACACAGAAGGCGATACAGTCCCCAGCTTCAGAGATCACAAAGCAGCCCTTGAATACGAACCCTTTTTGTGTGTTGCTGCTAGGCATTTGCAAAAAGATTTGTAGGCAGGAGTAACATCTTCTATTAGAGTGGTTGGTGTGGCTGGAAAAGCCAGTCTCGTGGACTGAGTGCCTTCACCAGGTAATGTTTTGGTAGAGGGCTGTCCTTGCAGATCAGTGTCCTATATACGCGTGTTGTCTTTAATAGTCTGTGATAACACCCAGTCTTCAAATTTGTTCTGTTACTTCTGAAGTACAAAGAACTTGAAGGTAGTGTTAACTGCTGGTCTGGAAATCTGAAATAAACAACTTCTATTCATCCTGATCTGTCTCTGGGTACGTAGCTACCAAATTGCTAGGTGAGCGCAAGTAGTTATACAGTAGATCTGGATGGATGGCTAGCTACTCTTGGAGGCTTGGTATGTGGGTAGTGTCAAAGACCCGTGGTACAGTGCTAGAAGTCCTGATTCTAGAAGTCTCACGTGTTCCTTAGACTCGTTCAAAATATCTCAGCAGGTAAAAGAGAAATCTTGCTAATAATGTTGAAGTTGTGCTGCCAGGAAGCAGCAAGGCATTCTGCCTTCAGGGAAGCAGCGGGCAGGCTTGTCGGCTCTGACTGGAGATAGCAGCATGTACAGCTAATGCGTGTGTCAGTAAGCTGAGTACGCATTAAACCACTCGGAGCTGTGTTGCCTTGGGAGTTTCTGCTTCAGTGCCAGTTAAAATTGGTGTATTTTTGCTTTTACTATGACAGAGTGGAATTAGTATAAAATAGATGAAGACAATGTTATCGGGTGTTGTTAATTATGCCATACATCAGTCTAGATCCTGTAATGTTGCCAAACTGCCTTGCCTGAGAAAACTTGTAATGTGATCTGGCACATGCTTCAGAAATGGAATATGAATCAAAATCTTGTTCTTGGAGGCTTCTCACTTCCTTACTGTGTACATTTATACTGTGCAAAAAGGAATGTTGTATGTTAATCAACAGCTACCTTTTGCTGCCTAAAACAAAACTTTGAAAAGCATCTGTTTAACAGCTGAACCAGGTTCTTGGCAAAATTCACTTCACTGGTGAAAAACAGGTGGAATCCAGGGTGAGGGGTTTGTGGAATGTATGTCTGGTACCAGCTGCAGTGGTCTTGATGGTGTAAATTCTGCTGCTGGATTTGGTGGTTCTATTGGAAGGCTTGCATAGCATCAAATCCAGAACAAAATGGGGTTGTTCCAGTACCTGGCATGAATCTGCACCTCCAAATGAGGGGCCCTTGGATTTTCTGCTGTGGCAGGCATGTGTGTGCCATCCACAGTCTATGTGGCCATCCCTGATCTACTCAGTGTGGACAGTTGTGGCAACATCTGTCTGAGACTTAACAGAAGAGACTTTCTGTGCTGGGATTTCATTGAACGAAACACTTGGAGATTCTGGACATGGGTGCTGATGGTAGGTGGCTGAGAGAGCTTTAGCCAACATCACACTTGTGCTGTTCCTGGTGTGTTGCAACAAAAACCTTTGCTTTTGACCTTATATGGCAGCAGATGCAGGAAGGCTGACCATGTGGGCAGCCATTGATCCCTGGGATGGTGCCCAAACTGAGTCACCCTCTGGCTCAGGGAATTTTCACCAGAGAGACCTTGTTGCCGATGAGGTGACGGCACAGGGTGCAGAGGACATTGTGCTTGGAGAAGCAGTGCTTAAAATGGAGCAGTCTGGGAAGCTTCTGCCATGCTGATGTGATGCTGGCAGGGAAGTGAGAATGGAGGAGGAAGCGTTTGCCCTGTCATCCACTTAATCTGGACACAAATCCCTGCTGTCTCCTACCCATCCTCTGCCCAGATTCAGTGTCAATGGTAGATATCCTGGAGTAGGGCACTTGGACGATGTCTTCTGCTTGGTGCTGAAAGAGCTTGCACGAGGAGTGCCACAAATGAGGAGACACAAAACTAGACCACAGGACACCGGTGGGGGTTCCTCTGCATTGTTACATGCTTTCCAAGCTGGTGTAGAAAGCATCTGGCCACCAAAAGTCAAATGATCTACTTAGCTAATAGTCATCAGCAAAGCAGAGACCCAAGGTCTGGGGATGTTTCCAGCTCTCTTTCCCTGACATGGCAGAAAGAAGGGCTTGGAGGAGCTGCATCTTTGCTGCCAGCACACTCTTGTTAGGCTAATTTATTTATATAGAAAACCCCCCCCGTATTTTCTGGTTGTGGCACTGACAGTTGGGTACGCAGTCCACAGCCCGTGATGCCATGCTGTGCTCTACTTTGCAGCTGCTACAAGGACTACATGGAAAAGGAGAAAGAAATGTGCTGCCGAATGTTTGCCCCTCTCAACTCTTCTTCTGGCTGACCAGAAATAAAGGTAATTAAGTTGTGAAAAAGGGTGAGGTCTCCCAAAACCTCTATTGTGTCTGAACACAACAGGTGTTTTCAGGTGGGGAACCTGCTTCTTTTCTGTGTGGGAGGATTTTGGAGGCAAAATGTAATGGGAGTGTGTGGAGGGGAAAGGGCAGGATGGTGAGGTGAAACACTGCTACATCATCCGCTTGGGGAATCTTTCCTCTGAGGCAAGCTGGTGTGGGACAGGAACCTGAAACTAGCAGCACTTGAGTAAGTTTGGTTTTGTTGTTTCCTGTGCTGCTCATCCCAGCTATTCCTTGTCAGAGCCAGGGGGAGAAATAGCTGTGTAGTCTTGTTTCTCTGCCAATTAAAAGAAATAAAAAAAATTGTTCCTGTCAAACTTTTAAGAATTGGTTTCCTGCTCCTCTCCAGTGCTCCTGTCTGGAGCTGTTGGAATGTCTCACTTCAGAAAAATCTAAATATTTTATTTCTGGTTGTTTTTTTTTTTTTTTTTAAATATTAAAAAACCTGTTTGAATAGAAAATTTCAGATAGATGTTTTGGACTCTTTAAAGCCTTAAATCTTCTAGCAAAATCGACAGGTTTATAAATGCACAAAGGCTCTTTGATCATTCTTTTTTTTGTCAAAAACCTTCGGGGGGTGCAAGGGGGAGTGAAAATCTTCACTAGTGTCTTGCCTCGGGGTAAACCCTAGGGAGAGAGTTGTGGAAAATGACAGCAGCCTTCTGTCAGAAAGCATCAGCAGCTCAGGGCTGTCAGAGTTTGCTGCCATTCTCTCATGCAATACCCGCAGTACCCCTTCTACTTGCAGAAAATGAGTATTGGCAGCTTTTCCATCAGTAGCAGTGTGAGTGCAGGGTGCAGGTCTGCCATTTTAAGGTTGGTTCTTTTGTCTGTGCTTGTGAGGAAGCTTAGTATTTGAGGAAGATGTTTGATTGAACATCTGCTTCCTAAAGCAACACAACCCTCTTCTGCTGTATGTGCCTCCCTACTGTAGTCTTCACCCCTCCTGCCACCCCTGAGCCCAGGTCTGAGCTGGGCATATTGCTAAACTGCCTAGGAGCGTGAATTCTTCTGCCCTGTGTTCAGGATGAGACTGATAACATCTGTTAGCAGGTATCTACACCTGGGCAAATAGCTGTGAAAGGGGATTTAGACTGACAAGTGGTCTTGCCAGTGTGTGCAGTGTGCACATGATGTCTGTGGCTCTGGACTTGGCAAGGAGGCTCTGATTCTCCACTTGCTGAATTTCAGAGACTTGCAGTTTTAGAAGCCTGTAGGACTTGGGTCTTATACCTGATGGTAGTACAAAACAGTGCCTGACCTGGGAAGCTTCTTGTGTCAGTCTGTGCACCAGCTGGCCCTGCTTTTTGGTGGGAACTCTGAATGTGCTGATCTGCTGGATCACCAGACAGGTCCTCCACAGGTAAGGTGGTGTGGCTTCTTGTTTCCCAGAAAGCACCTTGCAAAGATGCTGATTTCCACACAGTTGGTGTAATGGCACATAGCTATTGTTGTAAGTAAAACAGTGTCTTCAGTTTGTGGAGACTGAGAAGTGCAAAGGGGAAAAAGAGAAACCTCTGCTGGAGGCAAGCTTAAGGATTGAGCTGAACTGTTCTTCAGCCAGGGTTTCTCCACTGACTCTTACCAGTGCGCATGTATGGTGCTTTCCTGGAGTTCTCCTGCCTTACACAGCTGATGGACAGCTGTCAGACAGAAAGACTTCTAACCTTCTTTGAAGTTGATTTTAATTACAGTATTAAAAATAAACTAAGTCTTCCAGACAAACATAAATAACTGAGACCTACACAAGAATCTACTGTTAATTCATTGCAAGAAAAATCCCTTGCTGGAGAAGGTTCTTGCAGGACAGGGCCTTGTACTAGCTGGAGGTTGGTTTGCTGCTGCATCTTGCTTAAAAACTTCATTACTTATTCAAAGAGGAGTAAAGCAGTTCCAACTGGAGCTCCTGTGCCCTATCAAAGGCACTGCTAATTAGTCAGATTTGAGGCAGAACATTCTTTGGTGTTTTCAGTTTAGCGTACAAGCTGTACTTGGTCAGTCTGGCAGGCCCACTTCATCCTTTCTGTCTTAAGCATTGAGTGAGTAGATGGCCTGAGAATGCTGCCTGTAGCTCATGTTCAGTGATCCAGTGGAATTGCAACAGTTATGGAAAACTTTCCTATATACCAGCTGTCAGGTGCTTGCTAAGCATTGACCTGACTCGTTGTCCAGCTTACCAGGTAAACGACTCAGAGCTGTAGCTGTGGCGTTTTCTCCCTCCTGAAACACTGCTATATCCATCCCTCTGCTTCAGAGCTCCTTCCCAGGTGGGTTTGCTGTACCCTTTGGAGAGTTCTGCAGTGGTTGCTCTGTTAGAGAGACAAATGCTTCATTTCTCTGTACTGAATAATGCAGGGCTATGTTGTATGTTTTGCATAAAGACACTCGAACCCAGACGTACTTGAATATCTCCATTCTGCTTGGTATTTCTGTATCTCTCTGTAGAGTCCAGTTCCTCTAATTGCTGCAAACAACCTTTTGCTTAGAACACATTTTCTGCCTTTTTAACAGCGTTTCAGGTCAGCATGAATCTTCCCTTTGGTGAAATGCAAGGCCACTTGTGATGCTTCCTGGAGGAAGTCAGAAATACTCAGAGGGAGAAATAGAAGCACAAACACTTTCTTAAATCCATCCTGCTGCAGTTCCTTCCAAACGCAGTGGCTTGGGTCTCGTGCTTGCCCCTCTTTGGGTTTGGGTTATTTGCCTGCCTCTGTACACTTTGTGTGGTGCAGACATGTTGAGCCAGGTTACCTGGGATGTGCGTAGCTCAAAGTCTTCCTCAGTGTTCCCTAAATTGCAGGATGGATGGGATGAGGACCGCTGGCTTATTGGAGCCTTTTGTTCTTTCTTGTTTGAAAGACCCAGCAGGGAAAAAAGTGATTTCTTATCGTATTGCTGTGGTCCTTCATGATAAATTAATCTCAGGAGTGGGGTCAAATTCTCTAGAAATGTCTGGATTCTCGTAGAGGGTCCTTGGTGATAGTTTCATCCCAGAAATTTAAGTCTGAGTTTTAAAAAATTTTTTAAAATTTAAATTTTTAAAATTAAAAAAAATATTATAGATGGGCCAAAGTTGAAAGCTTGCCTCTAATGTGTGCCTCAGCTCAATACACAGGGGAAGTGGTCTCAGTAGTTGAGGGCACACAGGGACGTATTCCAGTGAAAACAAACAATGCTGAAATTATGGCAGGAAACTATGACTCTGAGGTCAAACTTGGGATTGCTACGAATAGCAGGGTATAGCAATCCTGAAGCCATTAATTGGTGAGAACTGGCTGCAGAACTGGGGCTGTGTCACCAGGTAGAAGTGACTGTAATTGGGCTTAAAATAAGCAGCAGTTGCCAGTTACTGACCTAATAAGCTGAAAGAGATTTGCAAATAAACTGAGAAGTATGTGTATAACATAGTCAAAACTCATGCCTTTGGAAGGCTCCGGACTTTGAGTAAACAGCAGCTTGCTCCTTCCCCTCCTGCTCTCCCTTATTACTGAGCAGATCTAAAACGTGCCTCCTGCTGATACTGTCCCTACCCACTGCGTAAAGCTGAACAACAGAGAACCAGCAATTTCACTTCTTTAGAATATGCAAATTACTGTACCACTGAGATGTCCTGTGCTGCGAAGGAAATTAAGTATCTGCTTTATGCTGAGCATTGCTGGAGTGAGTGGGAAGGCTTGAAGGATGACTTAATTAAGCATTCTCCTTGATAAGCAGAGGAAGGAGAAAAGCTTTAATAAAGTTGTTGGGTTGGGGTTTTCTTTTGTTTTCCCTCCAGCTCTCTCCTAGCATCTTTCTTTTTCAGAGGAGTTGTGCAGTTCATGCCTGAGGTAGTACCTGTAATACCTCTCTGGAAGATTGGTGGGCTCTGACAATGTAGAGATGACTGTACCACCTCTGCTTAGGGATACCATGACATGCATGCTTCCCGGTCAGGTGTAGTGGATGTGGGTCCCTGGTTTGAATGCACTAGGGGTGGCTTTGCCCAGACTGGCAGGTCTGGCCTGGGCTTAGAAGTGAAAAGATGGTGTGAAATAGAAAGGAGGGAGACCCATACAATATCTCAGTGCCTTACTCTGCCTGTCCCCCAAGGCATCAGTGAAGTAAGCGATGGTTCTCCATCCTCATCAGAGGACTGCCTTGGGGCCCAGCCCAGGGCCATCCTTTCTAAGACTTTGCAAGTGTCTAAAGCCTGGGGTTCTTCTTTTTGTGTTCAAACATGAAGCTCCCAGGTGAGGTAGGAGCAGGTTCCTGGTTGTGTTTCTCCTCAAGCTCCTGTCTGCCTGCCTGAGGCCACCCAGCACACTTGCCCTGCAAAGGACAGGCTGAGTCCCCAGTTAATACCCCTGTGCGGGCTTTTAGTTCTCAGAGCTTTTGCCAGCAGCTGGAAGATAAAATATGCTGCTGTTACAAATCAGTAGAGAGTGAAAAAGATGCTGGGCTCATATTCCCCTGATAATACTTGGTTTATCATGCAGGTAGAGTTTAAAGAGAATGGTCTATGTGTAAGATGTGAATTTCTTTATGAAGAAAGTTTTAGGTTTGCAGAGCATTCAGAGTTACTGGCCTTCACTTCTAGCAGCAAGGAGACTCATGGTTATTTTAAAGTTTTCTCTGAAGTATCATTTTTAAAAGTCTCCTTTCTCCACCCCATGTGTTTCAGTTGTGATAAGCTATATGAAGTGTAAGTAAAAATGTTTTGTTAACCTTGATGGGTAAAAAGGCAAATTGGGTAAACCTACACCCAAGTAGGTAGTGACCAAACTGATTTTGGATGGGAGCCTGCTGCAGGTGCCTGTGACTCATAGGCCTGGGATCAGGTTGCAGCTTAGTTGTGCTGGCAGCTGAGGCCTAGAAGTCCCCAGTGCTGCTTTTGGTCCTTGTGGCATTACAGACAGTGGTAAGCAGCTCTCCCCAGGCTCTTGCTAACCCAGGCAGAACTGGCATGCCTGACCACGAGTCCTGCTGAACTGGGGTGCTCCAGACTTTCTCTCTGAACTAGTGGAAGAAATGTCTTTTCCCTATCTATTTCTCTTAGTCTTAAATGTGAGGATTTTAAAAGATCGTGCCTTACACAGCAAAACAAAGGGCCCTTTTCCATACTTTACTGTTGCATGCTTGTTTTTCTAGTCTAGTTTCTTGGGGGAGTGCTGAGTGTAGAGAACTGTAACTGTGCTTATATGAAGAATCCTGTATCCTCTTGGGCTTGGAGGATATTGCCACCTCTAAAGAGCAAAGGATGTTTTTCACTGCCTGATTATTTCACTGACATCTCATTCTGAGCAGACATGCTCAATGACGTAAATCGCTGTGCATGAACGTGGGCCAGCTGTGGCCTGGCTGGTGTGCTTGCGTATCCTACCTGCACTGTGTTCGCTGTCACTAAATGTGGGTTTCCCTGTGTCTCACCTTTTGAGCATGGCACTGCACTGAGGACTCTGTTACTGAGACAAGGCATCAGAGCCTGTAGCAGCATTCAGAGCAGAGGTGAGCTGGAGAACGGCAGAAGATATCTTCAACACACAGTTGGGAAGAAAAAAAAGCTTGAGGTAATGGTGGTGCAAACCATGCCTTGGTGGCTGATGTTTTGGGGGGGCCTTCCATGTCTTGGGGTTTTTTTTGCTTATTCCACAGTCTCCACATTGTTCAAATGAAACTGCAAACTTTTAATGACCTGATACCCTAGGCTTCAGGTGAGATGCTCTTCTGATTATGGGAGGGTGCTGGTGGTGGTCAGGGTCTTGTGAGGCCTGCCAGCTTTCTGTTCCAGCAGAGTGAGCAGTGAAATAGTGACAGACTTTAGAAGAGTTTAAAATGCTTTAACTGGGCATCGTAGTAGCTGTGATGATACAGACACAGCTGAGGTTAACAAAGTAAGTGCTAAGTCCCTTCAAAAGTGTTCATTGTGGCTTTGGGAAATACTCCTCTGCTTGTGAGCTGTCAAGCGTTGTTCACCAAGTGCAGCCCCGTAACAGGGTGTCCTTTCCATCAGCAGCAACACAGAGCAGCTGATGGGATTGGGGGCTACATCACTGCTTGAACAGCACCAGGGTAGGGATTGCTGTCTGACATAGTGGCAACAGCACTTTGCAAAAAGGCATTGTTTATGGTTGTTAGCACCAAGAGGCAGGAAATACTAACAAGGGCCTCGGATTTGGGGAATGTTGCTTTCAGAAAGGCTTTTTGCTTAAGATGCAGGGGGAGTCTTGGGACTGTAGCAAGTTGGTTTGCAGAACTGCAGTTATTTCCAGTAAGGGTAGACATGACCTTCATGTGCCTCTCCCACTACCCACCCTGCTTTATCAGGGACATGTTGATTTGACAGAATGCTGAGCATTATTGACATGGAAGTTATCTGAGCTCTTGAAGGACTGGGAGCTGTTGTAAGGATCAGTTTCAGCCCAGACTTGCTGGATGAAGTCCTTTGTGAGTCAGAAGTGTGCATCAAAGAGTTCATCCCTTCTTTCACCTTGCTATAATTGTCCCTCTTGTGAGACCTCTTGCTCTCTGAACAATTTGTTTTGTTGCTTTGTCTGGGTGGTGTTGTAAGGGGCTTTTTTTTTTTTTTTTTTTTTAGAAATGCTTGGGAAAGAGCTATGCTTTCTGTTTTTCCTTTTTGCTTTAGGTATCCTTGTCCTATCACAGATCTGAGCAGACTTGACAGATCCTTCTTCCATCATTTCAGGTTCAGGATGGTAGTGCATGTCATCAGCATTCAGGGTCTTTGGAGTCGAGACTTGTTAAAGATCTCTGGAGAATTCATCCTGCCACTGAGCTGTCTGTCTAGTGTACAGGCAGTGCTTGAAACTCGCTGTGGATTCTTTGCAGAGCTGAGGATCGTGACAGATTGACTTGCAAAAAAAAAAAAAATCCTGAGAAAAAAGTGTGTCAGCACAGATCTTCAGATGGCAATGGAAGTTCACATAGCTTGGTTATATAAATGAGGAGTAGTGCATCTGTTCCTTGCACCTTCATCTGTGAATTTGGACACTTGGTGCACCTGTGATGGGGTAGTCAGAGCCTGCTCAAGCCTTCAGATGTGGGGAGTCTCTGAGCATCTTCATGCTTGCGTGCTACCACAGTCTGAAGATAGGCTTCACAGCTATCTTGGCCATAAAAGTGAGTCCACTTGAAGCACTAACAGCTGGACATTCCCAAACAACACATTAAGAGAGAGAAACAAAGGTATGGCTGACTGCAGAATCACTTCTGTAGATAGCAGATAAGTGGTACCCTAATTAGGTAATTTTCTGAAGGCATGTTGCATGCTCAGAGACAGGCTCCCTGGGATGGCAATACGTCGTGTTCCCTCTAATAATTGTCCAGATAAAACCACGATAGCCTGGCGTTGTAAATTGCTATTTCTTCTCATATCAGGGTGGATTGCCCAGCACATCTTGTTATCGGCTAGCTGATAGCACCGTAGCTGTTGCTGGGCTTTCTTCTTGCCCTTTGGGAGAGCTGCAGCCTGTCAGTAACCTCTTGTGGGGTCCATGTAGTGCATTTCAGAAGGAGCTTGTTCACAGCCTGGTAGCAGTGGTTTTTTTCCAGGCTGTCACTCCAGAGCGGCAGTTCCTTTTGGACTTGTTGGGGTTTGAGTGAAGAGCACTCCTCGGGCAATTGCTGTTCAAGAAGGTTTTAATACCTTTGCTGATCTGCGCTCCAAATGTGTGCACATAACATCTGTTTTTCCAGCGTGCTCATTGAAGCTGTGGTGTAAAATGTACTGTATCCTTCTGACTACCAAGGCAAAACTTGCCTTCCTTTCTTCTCCATGGTCAGTGAGAACCCTATTTAGATTTGAACAGAACTGTTCAAAAGAAGGCATTCTGTCTCCCATAACAGACATGTGGAGGCTACATTTCTCTGAACATCCATTAAAGGCACTTCTCTGGGATGTAAAATCCACAAAGCTGATGATTACTTCTCCTGAGGAGCACTCTTCTCACTGAGGGTTATCTCAGTGCAATGCTGCTGGGAGCTGCTGCTTCAAAGCCTGGGTGTAATGAGGGCTGAACTGGCAAGAGCTGTGCTTTAAGTGCATGCTTCTTACTTTACAGTTTCCTAGTGCTTTGACAAAAATTTTATCTGCTGTGTTTGGTGCCTACATGACACTTCCCCACAGCCCTGCTAGAGATGGAGGCAGGAAAGGCGGAGCTAGGGAAGAGGCAGGAACAGTTCTTCATGCAAGAAAGCAGCTTAAACTTTAAAGCCTTAGTTAAACATTAACTGTTAATTATGGCTTTAATGCAGAGTAAAGGTGACTGTGATTATAAATGACCTGTGACCTGGCATGTTGCTTACTCTAAATTGATGATCAACTGCCTTGTCTTTCTGAAGCGTGAATTAAAATAGCTGGTACCAACAGACTTCTGTTGGAACTTCAAAGTGAGCATGTGCCTTGCTGGTTTTTGTGGCAGAGCTGCTGCCAACCTGCTGTTAAGTGAAGGAAACAAGTATTGGAGCAGAGTCCTGGTTGCAGTGCACTGCTCTCCTATGTGCAGGAGCAGCAAATGCTTTGAATGCGATCCAACTCTCTGCATCTTCAGGGCCGTGTGTTTCCCCTCCACTTCTCTTTTGGTTGTGTAGCTATTAGGTGGAAATGAAAGAGATGAACTGATCAAACACTTCTTGAAATGGCTTTAGGGTTTCAGTTTGAATATTTTTTTTAATTAGCTCAATGTAAAGACTTTAGTACTTCAAATAGCAGCCACGAAACCAGAAGACTCACAGTGCTATCCTTTGTTTTTATGGTGCACAGGAAGTCTCGGTAGCTGTCGGTTTTATACCCAGTTAGACACCCCAGACCACAACTAACAGCCAGTGGAAACATCAAGTGATTATCTCTTAAGTATGCCTATCAGGGACATGTAAAATGAAGTGCTGTGTGGAGATAGGATTAGACTGACAAGTAGCAGAGTAGAAGTCAGTTGCATTTTAGCAGGAGCAAAGATGCTTTTTCTCTAATAACATGCAGAACACTATAGCACACAAAGTATAATGATTTTTTTCTACTACAGAAACCTTTCTTTCATTGTCCTAGTTGCTAGAATTTTGTGCTGTCAACTGGAGAAAAGATTTAAGCATTTCTATCTCTGATTGATTAATTTTCAAAGATAACAGATCAGCTGAAGTGTCCTCCAGTAGTTTTCCTTCTTTAGAAACTTCCTCTTCCCCTTCTCCTGTTCGAGGTTGATGCTAGAAAGCTCTGCCAGCCTGAAGCTGACTCAGTATCTTGTGTTACAATGAATCTCGTTGGTGCCCGGTTTTGGCGACAGAAGGTGGCCTGTTAAATGAGACTAACATGGGATTTTTGTGAGTCTGGGTGAACCGGGGCAGTGACTCTGCACTGACTTGTTACTGTGAGTCCTAGTTTGTGCTAGGCTAGAAGTCTTTACTCATGTGTTTCTGGCAATCTTGAGAGTTGCTCAACTGTTTTGTGCTTTTATTATCCCAAACTTTAAATGGGGGGCAGACCCTTGAGAGATGCACATTGTCCTGTTTCAGACTCATAGTTTTCTGGCAGGGTGGCATTTGAGTCATGGGTTTTGTGTGGCTCTGAGCATACAGACTGACTAAAACCTGGCTTCTTCAGGGTCATCGGAGGAAGGTGAGTAATCTGGCTCATAGCTAACCCTGCTCTGAGCAGGATGTTGGACTAGACACCTACTGATGTTCCTTGCAGCCCTAATTATCCTGTGATCCTTTCAAGGCTATATATATAATGAATGAGGTATGGATTTTGAGCATCATGTGATGCTTCATCTTCTCATCCTTTAGTCTGTAGAGTGTTTGTTTTCCTCACAATTACTGCTTTTTTTTGCCTTCTGGTTAGCAGTCTGTAAGTTGATACCCTCTAAGGAGCAGGCTTCCCCATTTTGCTACTAGTAATTTGATTTACATTTGCAGAGATTGCCACTGCAGCTCAGCTAGCTGAGCAAGCCGTAGTGGCTATGGCTGCTGAAGGAAGCAGCCATAAGAAACTGGTGTTCTTGAGCTGAGAGAAGATAGGGCATCTTTTGAATGTACCTCCTTTGATCCTCAGAACTTTTGTAGGAGACAGATAACAGGGTATCTTCTAGAAAGGTTTCCAAGGATTTTTCTGACTTTTTAAATTTTTTTTTTCCTTCTGCTATTCAGCCTACGGATGATGGAGGGATGAGGCTGACTTTTCAGCAGTGTTTTGGTACCATCTGCACTCTGACAAATCAGGGAAATATCCTCTGTATCAGTATTCCTCCATATCTGAGGTGCCACCTCTGAGCAGCAACACTGTGAGCAACAGCATGTTGAAATACATTAATAGGCACATCAGAAAGCAGTGTGAATGTGTGCTGAGTGTATTTTATCCCAGGTGCTTAATGGCTTTGGGGACAAGAGGGAACTCCACATTGTGCTTGCGTGCACCACAGCTCCACCACAGATCTTACAGTGTTAGACCAGCACTTGAAATCAACTCAAACAGCTTGCAAGGGTCAGGGAGGAGAAGGCACTGGTTCTGTCTGCAAGTGGAGAGGCAGAGAGAAAGCATGGCTGGGAGAGGCACTGAAGGAGCAGGTGAGCTTTTGGCAGCAAGGTCAGTGTAGCCATGTAGAAGGTGAGGCAAGTGATCCATGTCCTGATCAGTGACCCAAGAGGTTCCCCTTTGAAATAGAGGGGGGGTTGGGAAATAATCACAGCTTAGAAACATTTCTGGCTTATATCCAGACAAAACTGACTCTATGCCTAGATACTGGTTTCCTTCTAGTGAAGCTCTCATGACTCTAAAGAGGGGGAGGTATGGGATGGGGCCTGCAGAGGGGAGAAAGAGGCTTTGGTGGGTACAGAATCTGTCACCTTCTCAGTGTGTGCCAGGACTCCAAGAGGACCCAACCGCAGGTGAGGGTGATGGGGCAGGGGGAGCTAAGAAAGAACAAAATGCTGGGAGTACTTTGTGTTCCATTGCTGGTGCCACAGTGGTGTGGCCAGGCCTCTTGGTGTTTGTGCCCTGCAAATGGGAAGAGGGTATGGGCAAGGGGGGAAGATGGGAGCAGATAAATATGGTGAGAAGCAATAGAAGTCTCAGATGAGGAGAATGGTATATCTGCTAGGAGGCACAGGACTATCTGCCAAAAGCAAAGGGTAAGTATCCAGGCACTGGACTTCCTAGAACAGGGTTGGAAAAGCACAAGTGATGAGTAGCATGGATGAGCCTGTACAGGAAGGGAGGTGGCATGTAGGGTGTTCTCAGGGTTTCTCTGAGGTGGATTTGCTAGTTTTGAGTTCTTGACACTTAATATTCGGTTTCTTCCAAGTCCTGTGTGAGGAAATTGAATGAATTTTATGGGGATTTCACTGTGCTGGTTTCACTTGTGCTAATCCACAAATTCTGCGTGTTTCTTTCAGGGCCACTGTAGATGTGTACTAGTAACAATTGCCCATTTAATGCTAACATGGAATAAAATGTAGAAATGATCCCTGTGGGACACTGACTGTGGTATTTTGTTATCCTAGGACCTCTCCAGGTGACAAAAAGAGCGATCCTTGGACAGGAAGATCTGTCTCTGGGCACATGGAGGTCTCAGCATCGCATCTGTATTTTGGGAAAAGGGGCAAGAACACTGTCTTGTTTTGAGAGTGTGAAGGGGAGGTTCTGTGTTTATAGACAACTTGATTTTCCTGAAGTTGGTTTTGTTTGCCAAATTCTGAGGCTATTTCCAGAAGAACCAAGTCCTGCTGTAGGAGAGAAAGGCGTTCCCTCTCTTCTCCTGCACAGTGTTTGAAGAAAACTCTTTCCTGACATCCTTCCTCTTGCAGATTCTGGGCTGCTTTTAGGGAATCTGTGAATGGGAGTAGGATGCCATGAAGTTTTGTATTGTTTATACAGGTTGTTCTTTAAAAAATTGTTTGGTATTTTTGTTCTGAGAAAATAAACCAATCCGAGACTAATGCTGGCAGGACTTGTGCCACTTTATTGTGCAAGAGTGATTAATGTCTCTTTCAGTGTAAAGAACTGGAATTTGGAAGTAAGGTCTGGTTTGTTGCTGTATAGCTAGCTCCCTTCTTGGGCAACAGCCTGTTATGATCTTTGCTTTGGCTGAATGTTCCTGTGAATGTTGATACTAAATTTCAAATTACTTGAAAATACCAGCTTTATCCCCTACACATATTGCTGACTCCTCTAGCTTCGATCAAGTCTGTTTCCTTTTGGAGCAAAATCCACTGTGTACTCCCTGTGTCTCTCTGAACATATGCCTTTGTGGTGTGGCTGAGATTTAATACATGCAAAATCAAATGGTTCTAAGGTGGCAGGCAAATGCAAAATTAGTAAGAAGCCGTAGAGGAGGAGGAACCTGGTGACATGAAACAATGTTTTCCTGGTATTTGTCCTGCCGGTGTTTGACTAGGATGGGTAATGTCTTCTAAACACGATTCAGTGCCTTGTTGACTTGCTGGGCAGGGAGGGTTGCCTGTGGTCACTGTGTGATCCAAGGTGGCCCCTTGCCAGGATAGAAATGTCTGAAGGTTCTTGTTCTTCCAATGTCTTTATGGCATTTGGATTCCTTACCACCACGCTCTGATGGTGTCTTAAAATAAAATGCTCTCTTGGTAGGATGTCCCAAAGTGGGGGGGTGGGGGGAAGGTTAGGAAAGCTTTGGGTTGGCAGCACCTTGCAAGCACACTTCTGGACCTTACTGCTTGTCTACTTATTCTGGTCCTCTATGCTTTTGGAGAAAGAATGCCTTGATCTGAGAGGAGGTCAAAACCTGCTGTGCTGCTTAGTTTGAAGAGTGAGCGACCTAAAGGGAGTGCAGGGTTTGGATTTTGTCATCTGTCCCCTAAGACCAATCCAGTGATTAGTTTTTTTTCCCAGATCTGCTTTTTTCCAGAAGATTCTCAAGAGCTTTCCTGATTATCAGAAAGGAAAAAATGGAATTATATGATACAAATTCTCTTAATCATACACTGTGATGCTTTTTCCTGGTGAGTAGCATGCAGCAGTAATACACACCTGAAAAGCAAGTGTTGTGTGGAAGGCTGTTGGTGAGACTTTTAATTGAGCTGGGATGGCAGCTGAAGTCGCTTGCTCTGATTAAAAGATCACAAGCCTGGGCTCTTGCTTGTCCAATGGCTGGCTTCTTGGGTTTGGGCTTCCACAGCCATTGCAACTAGGGCTTCCCAGCTGCCTCCTGTCATAGGCAGCCTTGTCCTGTCTGCTTGGAGTTGCTCTTTTCCAGGAGGATATTAAAATTGTCCCCCATCAGTCCCCCTTGGGCTGGTGGTAAGGGGAGGTGGATGTCTTGCCGGGTCCTTTTTCCTGGGTCGACACTAGATGGCAATATCTCCCTCATAATGCTTTGCCAAAGGCAAGTGGTTCAGGGGTTCGTTTCTGATGGGATTTAAATCTGGATATTGGTCTTTCTCTGTAAAAATTTTTTGCATAACTTCCTTTGATCGGACGCTGATACCTCTTCCTTACAAGAAGCAGAGAACTTTGTGCTTTCTGACTGTTGGTGTAAGATCAGTCTGAAGACATAAATGTGGCCAAATTTTCCAGCAGGAGACAGCTGTGCCTTTCATGGAGCTTCCTCAGCCTCTGCTCTGATGTGGGACACGCTAGCATTTCTCTGACAGCCTTTGGGTGCTTGGGTTGAGTGAGCATGGGTGGCTGGATCTGCAAATGGAAACTCAGTGCATCTGTGTCCATCAATGACCTTCCAAAGGCAGGATCTTCTGCCCTCCAAACTGTAGGGACAAAACTTATTGTGGAAGGCGTCGCACCTGCTAAACCTGAAATGTAGAAATATATGTCAGTGGGGTGGCTTGCTGTGGCATGGTAAGGAGCTCTGCAAGTCTCTGGAAGGTCTGCTGCCCTTGTCAGCTGCCTGCTGCCAGTGGTGCATGCTGCAGGAATGGCAACTGCCCTTCCCTGAGCTGTTGCCCAGCCCAGGCCAGTAACTTGTATTTGACCTAGAGTCTGGCTCCAGGTTGATGGCCATTTTACTGCTGTATGAGAGGCTTCCCACGGTTAACTAGACTTTGCTGAAGTGCATTTTTCCATTTTTCTTTACCAAATAATGGCCAAAAATTACTTTCCTGATTTTTTTTTTTTTTTTAAAGGAAGAAATACAAACTTTCAGCCTCTGGGCAAGATCAAAGATGTGTTTGGATCTTGACTTGGCATTAAAACAAAACTACAAGTCCTTGAGCAAAACAGACAAAAAAATCTCTACAGACAACCATACGTTCTGATTGTTAACTAAAAAATGGAGGCTTTTGAGAAGTTTGCTACTAGGTTTTTTTATTTTTTGCCAAAATGCTTCTCTCCCCCCATTAAGTAGTTTGACAAACATCTTCAGCTTGTTCCCTGAAGAAACTGTTCCAAACATTGGTTGCAGCTCAAAAGTGGTCTTGTATTTCCAGTTTGGGTTTATCAAATGTCAATTTGCAGCTCCTGAGCTTTGCTGAGCATTTGCTCAATTAAAATATTGTCTGATATCATATGATGTTTTTCTGGTGTGGGTGTTTAACCCAAACCTGAGATGATATGTACCCTCAACCCATTGATTCAGCTCCTTGGGCTGCAAGACAAAGGTAAAGCCTGGGTTGAAGTGTGAATCACAACCCCTGTGTGTCACCTGTGGGTTAGGTCTCCCACCTTGTTTTCTGCCCTTGCAGCCCTCCTCCATGCTGGTGAGCCACTAAGGGATACAGCAAGTGCAATGAGACCCCACTCGATGCCTGTCCCTTCTGGTGGCAGCTGATGTAAAAACCTCGGAGAGTGTTGATGGGCGGTGATGTCCTCACCATGTTGTGGGCTGTGCTCTGCCAGGGGTGAGAGTAGGCTGAGATCACCGGCAGGTAACCAAAATGTGGGAGGGCAGTGTGAAAGATGAGGCGAGACATCCAGGGCACATGGGACCCTCTCAGTGGGGATGGGGATGCTGAAAGGTGCTCCAGGTTTTGGCACCTTCTGTTACAGTCTGAGCTCAGCCGTGTGGGCTGGTCATAGGTCTCCTCCCCCGGCACAGCGTGTTGGGGTGGGATATGCAGCTTCCACCCCTCTGAACTTTCATGCGATGCATGGGGCAGCTGAGCCAGGGCTGGTTCCATCAGCTCAGCCTGGGTGGGTGGCTCAGCATCCGTGGCCAGGAGCAATCCTACTGGTCCCTTGGGTCAGGTGCGTGGGTGCTCCTGCCACCCACCATGTCCCCTCTGCTAGTGGCACTGCCCAGGTGCAGACCAGAGGAGAGGCAGAATTGGTCACTGCGGGCAGGGACAGAGGACCCACATGGCACTGGAGCCCCTCGTCAGCACCAGGCACCTCATGACCCTGTGCAGGCATAGCCTGGAATGGGGACAGGGTACTTGGACTTTTTTATTTTGATGGCTGGCTGTGAAAGTCATCAGAGCGGAAACCCTGTGGTGCCGCCAGCCATGACTGAGCCCAACCGGGCACTGAACACGTTGGCTCCAGTGTGCTCCATTTCCCTGCCCCCTCGTTTGTGTTGGCACAGGCCAGCGAACGGAGCCGGTTTAATTGGCAGTTGTGTTTGTGGCCAGGGTGTTATGAAAAGGTTTTCTGTCTCCCTCTGTAAGTTACCCTGAATATGTTTTCACTCTTAATATAATATTCACTTCATTATTAGCTGAAAGAGGCTCTTTTCAGAGAGGTTTTTTTTTTTTTCCCCCTTCTTCCAAAAATATATTAAATAGCCCCTTCATGCAGTGCTGCGCTGAGGGCTGGAATTGTCTGCTGGAGGGGAAGTGAGAAACCTGACAGTAAACAGGATTTACACAGAAATTCCTTTCTACCCCAGCATGCTGACAGTGTTGGCTGCAGCAGCCCAGCAGTGCCCAGAGCAAGTGGCTGTAGGTGACGTAGGAGGTGTCCATTGCTTTCAGGGCAATTGGGGATATGTTTGCCTTCCCCTGCCCTTGCAGTGTGGTCACTAAGGGGTTTCCGCCCCTCAGCAGAGCAGAGGCTCCCCAGGGGCTCCTGGCACCCCAGGCTGGTGTTTCCAGACTCAAACCTGTCCAACAGAGTTGGGGCCCAGTCCCAGAGAGCCCCGTGTGCGCTGCACCAGCTGCTCAGCTCTCAGTGGTGAAGGTGTTTCCAGAATCTGTAAGGTTTTGCGAGCTTGTTTGTTGGGTGGGTTTTGGGGCATTGGGTGCAGCTGGACACCCATGTTATCATCTCACTGTGCCGCTGCTCCTCTGGGCTTTGCAAAATCCATAAGGTTTTGTCTCCAGCTTTGGGAAAAACTGTGAGCTGCAGGAGCAGAGAGCTGCTCCTGGGGACGGTATCGCACATAGAGCAGCCTGACTCAGCCTTTGTGGTCCTGGGGAAAGAGCCTGCTTCCTTCTTGCCTGAGCTCCTCAAAGGGCAGCCACAACCCAGGCAAGCTCTTTTTTTGGTTTGTTGGGCACATTCAGGTGGTTTGGCACAGCCACAGCCCCCGAGCCGTGCAGGGGTGTCGAGTGGCTGTGCAGCCCCTGGTCCCCTTTCTCGGGTGTCCCCAGCCCAGCTGGGGAGATCCTGTGGCTGGGTCAGGCTGGTGCTGCCCTTGGGCTTGTGTTGTCCCCACAGCCCTGGCTCCAGGAGCTGCTGGCTTTTGGGGCTGCCCAAAAGCAGCTGCTCACAGCTGGGGGGGATGGCTGGCTGGGCTGGGGCAGAAGGGACCCCTGGGCTGGTACTTGTGCTGCTGCTGAGGGGTGCTGGGTTCCCTCAGGACCCCCAGATCTCTGCTCCATCACTTGAGGAGCTTCTGTGAATGCCTAGAGGAGCCCAGAGCATGTTTTTCTTTTCCCTGAAAGTAGCATAAATACAAATCCCCACCTTGGCAGGGCAGGCGCTGGTGGCGGGATGCCTTCCTCCTGCTCCGCTGCCACCATTCCTCGCCATCCTGTGAAACCCATTAGGGCTGGTGCCATGCACTGATGAGTATTCAAGACCTGGCCCTAATTGGGAACAATTAGCAGTTGTTTTGGCAAACTTATATCTGTTTGCTGTGGCTCCTGGGACCAAGCACTGTCTGACAGCTGACACAAGCATCCCTATCCAGAGCACGGACCGCAGTCAAGGGAGCTCCCTATGGATGATGCAGCTCTCAGTGAAAGATGCTCTTGGGAGGAGTCTGGCTTGTGCAAGACTGAGCATTCCCAATGCCTCAACTGGCCCTGCTTGTCCCTCTCTAGTGTGGTGGGCACCCCCGCTGCAGATGCGAGCAGGTCCCTGCTCCATGGCTTGCTCAGGTCAGGCTGTGGAGAGAGGCCATGGATATGCTGCTTGAGCTGGACCCAGCTGATGCCATACTAGATCCTTGGCACCTCTCCTCCCTCCCAGCTTCCTGTTACAGTTCTGCCGTGTGGGAGGTTAAGCTATGCAAGATGCTCTGAGTCAACCACATGCTGAGGACCGGTCCCTTAGCAGGGGGGCACAACGATGGGAGAGAGACTTTGGGCTGTGGGGAGCTCATACCCTGCTCGTCAACCTGTGCCTGTGGGGCAGCCCCCCAGTCCAGCACCTCAAATGGCTGGAGGTCTGTTCCCCTACTGCAGATCAGGGCTGCCCTCACTCTCCCTAGCACCAGTAGGGAAGTGGGAGCTCCCTGATGTTCTTGGACTTCTTTTTTCCAGCTTTTGTGAAAAGGTAAATCAGACTTGAGCTGTTTTTGCAGGGTCTTGCTGGTCTGTCCCCCCGCCTCCCACATGCACCTCGTGTCTGGTGTACCCCAGTGTCTCCCCTGTCTCTCCCCCAGTAAGTAGCATCCTCTTGCATAAAGCCAGACAGGAACTGTGCCTGGCAGACTGGGGGGCGTGTCTGGAGAAGGCAGCAGAGAAGGTTACGGAGGGATGTGGGCAAAAACAGACTCCAAATTTGTTTTAAAATAGGACTGAAGGATGAGGGTGGGAACCTGACCCAGCTGGGGAGTAAGTGCTGGGTGCGCTGCCCGGCATGGTGGGGAAAGGGCGATTCCCAGCTCTGCTCACTGCAGTGAGGCCACAGGGGAGAGATGCTGCTGCTTCCCTGGCCTTGTGTGCACCAGGGATGCTGCATGCTGGCAGGGCTGGTCCTGACCGTGTTGGTCACAAAGGCAGGAGCCAATGTACCTACATGGGCCCTAGGCTTGGAGCAACACAGGAAAGGGTGGATGGGGAAACCACAGGGGCTTCACCAGCAGCGCTGAGCCTTCGTTCCTGAGTGCTCTCACTCTTGGAGCTCTGACTGCTCCACGAAACCCTCATCGAACCCCAAAACTGGCTTTCTGCAGCTTGTGGGGCTCAGGGTCCTGCCAGGGGGTGGTGAACTGCAGCATGGGGGAAGTGGGCAGCCTGGCTGGGGTGGGGCACTGGAGATGCCAGGATCTGGGCAACCTGTGGTCTGTAAGATGAAGGGGCTGAGGAGGAAGAAGGTGGCCCAGCTGCTGGGGACTGGCTTGGTTTTCCACGGTCTCACATTTTCCTGTGCTGGAGAGTTTGCAGTGAGGGTGGAAAATGCGGCGGCCGGGAGGGGAGGCGAGCGGGGCTGGCAGGGCACGGTTTGCTTTGCCAGGGTGTTTGGGATGTTATGTGCCTGCGAGGGCGGAGTCCGTGCTCTGCCGGACAGCGGTGGGAGGCCATGGACATGGTCCACACCAAACCCATGGCTTTGGGGAACATCCCGTCCCTGGGTGGATCAGAGATGGGGGTCTGGTGGGAGGCAGGGCGGCATCACAGGCAGAGTGCTGCCTTGCCTTCCTGGCTCCCACAGGATGGGCTGGCAGCCCTGCTGGGCTCACACAGGCTGGGAATGCTCAGAGGGTGCCAGGGGACCTGCCAGGCCAGGTGGCATGGGGCTAGGCTCAGGTTTGCTACTGTGCCACAGCTCCCTGCCATGCACCTCAGTGAGGACAAGCCAGAGTAGCAGCCCTTTTGCCACCCGAGGCCATCTGTCTTGGCATGCAGACATCCAAAATCCTTGGGCACCTCATTGCTGCTTCTGGGGGGTTTGCAGCAAACCTGGCTTCACTAGGAGCCAGCCATGGCAGTGCAATGGGATGTGGCGTTTCCTCAGGCCAGTCTCTGCTGCGTACCTGGAGGTGTGTTTGTTTTCTAGTCCTGGTTTTTGGAAGTACTGAGGGCTGATGGGGCCTCCTGGCTCTGCCTGCCATCACCAGCTCCCTGCCCTTGGTTCTTTGCCCATTGGACAGGGCAAAAGGCTTAGGGATGGAGGGGCAGGGGGGGAAGATAACTCAGGGGTGCTCTGGGACGAGGCAGAGAGCAGGAACATGCAGGTTGAACATCAGGGAAAAGACTCAGCTCAGTTTTCATCCTCTGCAAATACTTAGATGGACTCCTCTTGCCACGATCTTTTGGCAGCACAAGGGCTCGCCCTGTCTTTAACCCTTTCGTTCTTTCCCCTTCTCTCCTGTCCTGTCCCTGCAGCTACCTCCATCTCTTCCCTCCTGCGGAGCTGTGGTCCTGGCTGGGCAGCAGCTCTCCTGCCCTCACTGTGTCCGGCAGAAGCAAGCATTTCACACCTGCTTGGGGAGACCCACCAACACCCAGGGAGCTGGGACTTGTGGTCTGGCACTGCTCTGGGACGTGATGTCATCTCCAGATGTTGACCTCCCCAATAACAGTGAGTGAGCCTTTGCCCTTCCCCATCTCCTCCAGCGACCCAGCATGTGCCTAGAGGGTTGGTGTCATTTGCAGGGACAGAAGAGGGACCAGTTGGGGCTGGGGACAGGGACAGAGCAGAGCCATTGCACAGGCCACCCCCAGCACTGCTAGAGGAGCCTGGGGGGGTAGGTGACCCACCTCACAGACTTGGTGACACATAAAAAAAGCACCTTTTCTTAGCTCAGGACTCATACCCAAATGGCAGGGTTGCCAGCTGGGGCGAGAGCCTTCACTGGGTCACCTGACTTTTAAAGAAGAGTGGTTGGAGAAATGGAGGGAACAGAAATCCCTGAAAGATTATTTGTTTCTCACGCGCTATATTTAGGCACCATCAGCAAAACCCAAAAGTGCTGAGTTCTGCTAAATAAATATGGGAGCTTTGTGGTTTTTTTCCCCAGAGGAGAACAGGATTAGTAAGTGAACAATAAATAGTATTTTTGTTTGACATACCTGAGGGTTTCCATTCCAAGTTGCCATCTCGAGCTCTCGATGCCCTGATGACAATGATGGACCTTAAGCGGCACTGCCCCATCTTGTGAAAATATTTTTTGGAAAAGAAAAGGAGGCAGCTGGCTTACCCACCATGGCACTGCTTTTTTTTGGTTAAACTTTGCATTCTTGAGTATTTTCATAAATGTTTGCATATTAGGATGTTTTTAAGCTAGAAGTAGGTCATGCTGGTGCCACTCCAGTAGCAAAGTCCTTCCCCAGTGGGATGCAGACCTCCGGGCTCCCTGCCTGCCTGCTTGCTTACACCCACCAGTGCTGCCCTGAAGGGACGGGCTGCCCAGGTGGCCGTGGGGGTCGGGGTCGTCCTTGGCTGGTCCAAGCGGGGCTGCAGCAGATGGCAAGGAGATCACCTCGCTTGTCTGGAACACACTTGGGTCATCTTGGGTTTAATTCTTCACTGCTTTGGATTCCCCATGCCTGAACCCCATCTCCCCCAGGGATCCCCACCGGGATCAGGTCCAGACTTCCCAGTAGAGTGTTTGCAGGTGGGATGTGGGCACCAGGCAAGTGGACACCAGGCAGGTGAGGGGCGTTTGCTGATCACTCAGGGGTGTAAGAGCCCATCTGACCAGCCGGGTGTGATGAGGAGCAGAGCGAATACCTGTTTGGACATGAAGTCCAAAGCCCGCAGGCAGTGGGAGGCAGCGGGGCAGAAGGGCTACTGGGTTCACCTCGAGCAGAGCAGAAAGTCTGTTGCCCCAAAGTCATCAAAATTCAGCATCCCTTGAGCTGACTCTGCCGGGATGTCAGCATCTGTCCCTTGTAGAAATAAGGCTCTGGGGTAGTTTGGGTCTTTATTGCAGCAACTCGTCTGCGGTAGCTCTTCTCCAGGGAGGGCCGAGTGGAGGTTGAAATGGAAATTGTTGCACAATGGCAGCACCCTGGTAAGCAGATTAGAGACACGGCTGAAAAACTTTCCCTGGAGCTGCTCCTCTGGCCAGGTTAGAGATGATGGTCTCATAGCATGCTCCACATGGAGAGGAAATGAGGGAGGTACTCAAGGAGGAACCAGGTCAGGGAGGAAGATGCTGGTACCAGATTGTTTGTCATGAGCAAGAGTGACCCAGCCTTGGGTAGGAACCATCAGAAAGAGGACTGTGACCTGAACATGGACTGATTTGGGGCCTGGGAGGAGAAGAAGAAATGCGACACCGTGTTTCCCAGTGCTGATGAACTCTGTCCAGTAACAGGGAAGAGGACAGTGAGCTCTCAGGTATGTGCAAATACTGCACCAGAGGTTGCAAAGACAGGAGAGCTTCAGTCTGGGCTGCTCCAGCCTGCTCACTACTCTTGGTCCGAACATTGCTTGAGGAGTTGAAACCAACCCAGCCCAAAAGCAGAAGAAGTGCTGAAATTCTTCCCAGACCACCCTGATGAGTCCATGCAGCTTGGAGGAAGGCATCTGCATCCAGGTACCATGGCTATGCTGAAGCTTGCAGCGAGCACAAGGAGGACTTTGACCACAGCACTGACAGCATTACCAGCAAGTGGGGGCCAGCAAGAGGCCACCCATGGCTATGGGGCACTCAAGGGAGGTTGCAGAGTGACAGTGCCTTGAGGTTGCACTGGAGACCTTTGGTTTGACTTGGCAACCAAATGGGCAGCTTGGCCCATTCAATACTACATTAAAAACATTTCCAGCAAGTTCCAGTCCTCGCAGCTGTCTCTGGTCCTGGGGCAGCATGTCATGGGCTTGGGCTTGGCTCTGCAGGGGTGCTCCTGCTTCCCAGGGGGTGCTTTGGCCATCTCCCTACCAAGGTCCAGCCTGTGAGCCCACACCAGCTTGAACTGGTGCAGATGTTCTTGGCCCATGGCACCATTCAGAGGTGGCAGAGCAACACATGAGCTATGCACAAGAGCAGGCTGGGGATGCAGGAGCTTTCTGCCAGGCCATGAGCATGTGCAGTGCTGGCCTTGGGGGTGGCAGAGTTCGAGGGCACTCCCACACTTCCCAAATTGCCTGGGAGAAGGTTTCTCTTCCAGCCAAGTAGCAGTGCTGGTGGCCAGGGTCAGTGCTCGGCCCAGCGAGCCCCTTACCGGCTGCTTGCAGTGGCCCCAGGGCTGTGGAGCTGCCTCCTGGATTGTGTTTGCTGGGATTTCAGCTACTCCTTGGAGAGACACAAGGGACTTGGCACAGACCCAGGGAGTACGGACATCCCGGGGGACACAGCCACCATGGGGCATCCCGCAACCTCCCTACCCTTTCTTGGGGTGCTCCCAGCCCCAGTGGTGCGGGGCTCAGCCCCAGCCCACGTCCTGCCTGGCTCCACACTGCTCCGTGGTTCTCCCCTTCTCTGGATCATATTTATTTATTTATACGGTGAATGTAATAAAACTCCAGCAGGAAACGGAGGCGATTCCCTGCCATTCCCCACAAGCCGGCCCTGGGCTGGGGCGAACAAGGAGGTGCATTGTGCAGCGCAGACCTGCCTGCCAGCGCTGAGCCATGCACGGGGCCAAGGGGCGAAGAAAGGGCCGTGTGTGTCTGTGCCTGCACCAGGACGGACCCAGTGCTGACACCCGCCTGCCAGCAGCAGGCAGCTTGGTGGCACTGCGGGATGGGGCGTCCTGGGGAAGAAGCTTCACTTCAGGGGCAAGCAGGGCTGGGTATGAAAGGGCTCCTGTGCTGGCTTGGGATGGCTTCTGGGAGCACCACAGAGCCTGCTCCCAGCACAAGGCCATCTTCTGCCCATCCTTAGGCTGCCAGGAAACAGGGGTGGGCACTGAAGGTCAGCTGGGGGACAGGCGATTGCCCCATGACCCGGTCTGGTGGCTGTACAACCTGCTCTTCCCAGGGCTGTGGCAGCTGGGAGTGAGCTCCAGCCCTTCACCTGCCTCCATCAGGTAGCTGCTGCAGATTGCAAATGCTGCCATCAGTAGGGTTCAGAGTGAATGCGTGCTGTTGAGGCTCACCTGGGCCCTTTCCTGCCCTGCAGAGGGGTCTGTAGGGGTGAGCGAGGTGGCTGGGGGAAGGACATGGCTTGGCCCAGCTTCCCCTTTGATGGGGAGGGGGTCCCCACGGCCAGGGATGTGCATCCCAGCCCCGCCCAGAGGGCTGTAAGCAGCCTGCTGTGCTGCCAGCTGTGTTGCCAGCCGCACTCACCAGCTAAAATACTGCACAGGAGGTGGTGGGGGACTGCCCAATGTCCCCTCTTGTCCCCTTGCTAGCCAGCTCCCCACCGTGCTCCCAGCTGGGGCTGCCCCGGGGCACCCTGCTGCTCTCCTGCCCTGTCCCCTGAGGCCCACAGCTGCATGTGGTCCCCATCCGTGTGCCGGTCCCTCGGGCTCCCAGGGTTCCTGGGGGGTGAGGACATGCCCTGTGCCATGCGTCTCCTGCCTGCTTCACATCAGTGCTGTGTTGATGGGGGTGTCACAGCTGGGGGAACCCTGTGGCCACAGCCTGGGGAGGTGGGCTGGCTGGCAGCAGGACTGTCTCTCCGTGCCCCTCCCTGGTTTGCAGTGGCTGCAGGGTGCCCATGGCTCCCCAGCTGCAGAGTGATGGGGTGACCAGGTTGCAGTGAGCACCCCTGGGGAATTTGTATCACCCTGTATCCCTGAGCCCTGGCCATGGTGTCCCCACACGCAGGGGACCCAAGGCCCGGAGGTGACCAGGGAACTCAGGGCACAGTGTTGCCCAGGGATGCTGTTGTCAGGCGGCTGCCTGCCACTGCCCAGGCCTGGCCGGGGGACCCCACTGGGCGGGTGGAGGCCCCAAGGGATGATGATGGGCTGGTGGGGGGGGGCGTGGGTGTTGAATACAGCATCCCTCACACTGTGGCCCCATCACCTCGCCCCCCCCCCACCTGCAGCACCTTCCACTGCCCGCAGCTGCACAGTTGCCTGTTCAGGCAGGGAGCAGCTCTCGTGGCTCCTCAAGTTACCGAAACCGCACGCCCAGGGGAAAGCGGGTAAAAAACTCCTGGCTCCTGCAGGAAATGTCTCTGCAGCCCCCTCGGTGGTGGTGCAGAGGCGCAGGCACTGCTGCCTGTGAGCGGGCAGGTTGTGCTGGGGACAGCCGGGCGGGCAGGGATGTCATCCCACTGCCCTGAGGGGCACCGGGGAGATTGGGAAGAGGTTTCCTTTCCCGGGATGGGGGGATCGGGCCAGGCCCTGACCTCTATAGGAGGACAGGGTGGGGGGTCCGCAGCCCCTCGGGGACCCTGCAGAACCTTTGGCATGGCTGGGGAGTGTGTCAGCCTGTGCTGTGCCAGCCGGGACACTGGGAGCTCAGATGGCAGTGGGGTGAGAGAAGGCGGGAACAGCCCTGTCCTTCAGAGGACACATGCCAGGGTCTGGGTGTCTCAGCAGCAAGTGACAGGGTGTCAGCACCTGGCTGGGGGCCAGTGGAACCCCCCCAGGATGTGGGGCTGGGTTGCTCAGCGCTCCCTGCCTTGCCTGATGCCACTGGTGCTGCTGTGCCCACGGTGCCCTTCCAGGAGTGGGTTGCCCGCCTGGTAGCACATGCTGCAGCCCTGTGAAGCCACCAAAATAGCTGCAATTGGGTGTATGGCAAGTGTGGCTGGTAATTCCTGCCCCCCCCCGCCAGGGTTCTCGGTGCTATAATTATTGCCGGAATCAGGGAAGAAATGTCTTTTCCCTCCTGTTGGCACTGGCTGGGCCTGGGCAGGATCCATGCTGCATGTTCACCTGTGTCCTCCCACCAGTGTCAGGTTCCTCCACCTGTTTGTTTGGGGACCGTCCCCCAAAATCCCCATCTTCCTACCCCCGCTGCTGCCTGCCCATGTGGCATGCACAGTCTGGTGCACACGTGTGTGCATCTGCATCACACAGGACTGTNGGGTAGGAAGGGTTTGGTCTTGAGGATCACTCCTGCTGGTGCACGGGAGGGTGTCCCCAAGGAGAGGGTGGCCAGGTGGGTGCCAGCCTGCGGCCCTGGGGGGTGCCTGGCATGGGGTGCTGCTGGGATGGACCCCTCCACCTGCTCGCCAGCCCATCCGGCCTCAGCACTGGCATCCCTTTGAAATCAAAGCCACTGGCCTTTCACGCCAGCTATTCCTGTGAAATTCTTCAGGAAGGGAAAATTATCCCCATGGATCCCTGCAGGGCTGTGCCATCACCCTCCCTCCAGGCTGGCAGGGAGAGCACGCGATGCCGCGGAGCCAGGTTCACCCCTGGGCACTTGCTATTTGGGTTTTCCCTCTGTGCCCCAGCCCCTGCCTGCAAACTTGGAGCTGGGAAGAGCTGAGACCACCGAGGGTCCACGGGGCTCAGCAGGGAAGAGCCAGCTGGGGAGGGGCGAGGGCGGCACAGCCGGCATGGGGTTCCTTACCACCCTGCAGCAAGTCCTGCCTGCCCTGGCCAAGGCTCGACAGGACAGCACCTACAGATCCCTCCACAGCTCCAACACCCCCTCCCAAAATCCACTGCCCCCTCCCTACCTCCATTGCCCTCTCCCCAGCTCCATAGCCCCTCCCCAGCTTCATCATCTTCTTCCCGGAACCATCACCCCCTGCCTGGCTCCATCACCCCCTCTCCAGCTCCATTGCCCCCTCCCCTGCTCCATCATTCCCTCCTCTGCTTCATCACCCTCTTCCCAGCTCTGTCGCCCCCTCCCTGGCTCCCACCGGGGCTGTCCCCATCGCTGGTGCCAAGGGGGATCCCCCAAACCCTGCAGCCCAGGGAGAACCCATCCATGACTGGGCAAGAGGGGCATTGCTGCAGCCTCTCTTTCCCCCGGGGTGGCAGCGGGGGATTTTTGTCTACCCATGGCCCTTCCTGCTCTCCTTCCCCCTCCCCTCACTGAGGCTCTTGCACAGGTTTGCAAGCACTGTTGACGGGAAGAAAGGAAATGGGGCAAAGCTGCTGCCAGGAACCACAGGCTCCCGTGATACAGCCCCACTCCGCCGGCCTGGCCACTTCCTGGGCAGATTTCTGTGCAGCCTCTGTGAGCCCTTTCTTCCAGCTATTGATATTGGATTCCCAGCCCAGGGCCACTTCCAAGGCCGTAAATCTGCTGTGTTGCTCTACCTGGTGTTCTTGTTTTCACTGCAAGGCTTCCAGACCTGCTGGAGCTCTCGGCTTCTGTGCATGGCTGTGATGTCCCCAGCCTGGCCGCAAGCATTGTGTTGTCCCCTCCCCAGCTGCCCTCGTGTACCCCAGGGGTGCGGGCACGGGTGGGCAGGTTGCTGGCATGGGCAGTGGTGCAATGAAAGGGCAAGATTTGGCCAAGGGTTGGGATGCTGGTGGCACGCTCCTGCCCACTGCTGCGGGTAGGATGAAGCTCCGGGAAGGGCTCCGGAAGTCCTTTGCTGTCACCACTGCATGGGCTTGGGTATCCCATGAAGCACCCAAGGAAGGTGTCGGAGTGGGGGGGAGGAGCACCCCAGGGTGCCACCCCAGGGAGTGGGGCAGAGATGAGGGGCAGCCACTCCTCTGTGTTAAAAGGAGCCCCTTGACTCTGAAAATCCATGTGTTGCTCTTGGCTGGGCTGCGGCACCTCCTGCCAAGAGCAACAGTTTTACATATTAAAGCAAAATTAAATTAAAAGGCATTTATTTGTGCGTTTGTCGTCGTCGTCCCCCCCACCCCCCTTAACCCTTCACAGCCCAGGTGGCACTCTGGTTGGGCATCCATAGGGGCAAGCCAGGATGGTGGGGCTGGCATCCCGGGCTCCCATCCAGCCCCTGCCTGTGGGCCCTGCCATGCCTGCTACCCACCCAGAGCCCTCGCTGGGCAGCCAGAGCTGGGTTCTGAGACAGCTGGGTGTTTCCAGGTGATGTTTCCAAGCTTCCCTTAGCAAACAGTGCCCTAAAGGGAAGCCTTGGTGGCAGGAGCTGGTCTTTAGAGTGCCCTGGAGCGGCGGCAGTGCCACCCTTGGGTCCCTCACCCCACGCAAGGCACGCACCCTGGGGCTGGGAGGTGGATGGGATGAGGGACCCCCGGGAACAGGTCCCTGCACCCCACAGGTGCCACCTCCATTCCAGCCGTGGCAGACAGAGCTGCGGCTGCTAGCTCATCCGTGGGTGACGATTTGTCCCCAAACCTGCACCGCAGCACAAAATACCTATTTCTTAGAGCACACGAGGAGGGGTGTGGCCTTAACCCAGGGCACGAGGTCACCTGAAGCTGGCTGCTGCTCCATGTCACCCAGGCACATGGGATGGTGCTTTCTGGGACCGCCCTCTCCCCCACCCAAGCTGGTGGCCAACGGGACAAAGCCCCCTCCAGCACCCCAAATAACACTTTTCCCAGGGCCCTGGAGCCGGGTGAGCAGTCACCCTGTGCTAGAGGGAAATTCCAGGGCAACAGCTTATCTCCTGCACCATTACAATAACTGATAAGCGGCTCCCATGGAATTTCCTTATAGTGCCGAATGGGGAATGTTTAAATAATGTATGGCTGGGGTGTCAGTATGCGGCTGGCGATTAGGAGCCGCGTTGACAGGTTGTTATGTTGTTACTAAAGAAATCGCAGGGCTGTGGGAATGCCTGGGGACGGCATGATGCCCGGACCCCCAGGCGCCAGCCAGTGCCTGCACCCGCCGCCAGCACGGACAGGCACTGGGTGCCAGGTGTCCCAGCAGGGTGTACTGGGGACTCTGCTTCAAATGCCTGTGGGACCGCTGAGCTGCTGGTTCCCCCCCGTCACAAACGGATGCTGGGGATGGCACGGAGCACCCTGTGCCAGCACCCCAGGGTCAAATGTGGGATTGGCAGCTGGTGGCATCCTGTGATGGTGGCATGGGCAGCAAAGCCTGTCCCCAGGGGTGCTGCCACCCCCCCAGCATGTTTTTAATGCTGCTCTGAACACCCTTGGCTCCTCCACCTGGGCACCCTCTGCCTCCCCTTGCACCTGGCACAGGTGACCTGTCACCCTGCGAGCGGGACACTGGATTTCAGGGTCTGGCAGCCCCAGCTCGGCCATGCTGACTTGTGTCACCACCCGGGAGCTGCCCTGGCTTGGCATTGCCATACCCTGCCTGTGGGCACCCTGCCCTGCTGCCAGCCCTGGGTGACGCCTGGGGACGGTGCTGGGCAGGGACACGGCTCTCCCAGCCCATGCTGTGGTTGCTGGGGCTGAGTCACCTCATACGGTCTCCACTGTCCCACCACAGCCCCCAAAACCCATGGGCTCAGGCACCCTCTCTGCTCTGTACGAGGCATGGGTGCACCGTGGCAATGATGTGAGGTTCGTAGTTCTCAGCAGCAGGACCAAAGTGGCACTTTCTGTCCCCAAGCTGAGACACGTGGCTCTGCCAGCCTGCGGGAAAGGGGATTCCTAAGGGGCCAACGCCACCTGCCGTGGCAGTGCCAGCCCAACGGTTGTTGTGCGTCAGCAAGCCCCAGTGTGTGCACCCTGTGGCTGCCTGTGCCCTGCGCACCATCGCCCGCATGTGCATGGCTGCTCGCACCCAGAACGCCACCATGCTGTAGGTGCCCTCGGGAACGGGTTTGGGCCCTGGCAGCTCCCCAGTGGGTTTGGGGCGCCGGCGAGGCCACATAGGTTCCTGTGCCCAGGTGTTGGGGTGTGTGTGTGCACACACATGTGCCAGTGCTCACGGCTGGCCCCATGGGTGTGCAAGGCTACAGGGTGTGCTGTGCCTGGCTGGGGGGTTGTGCATGTGTGCATCTGCATGCATGTGTGTCCACACGTGTGTGCACAAGGGCATGTTTACGTGTATGTGTGTTTGCATGTGCCTGCTGGGCGTGTGCCAGCAAGGTGGGGGCCGGGGGGGAGTGCGGAGGGGTGCAGGTGCGGATGCG
>VYZV01021258.1:15384-33764 GCA_013401275.1 Pandion haliaetus | reverse complement strand
AAGCCAGTTGAGGGAGCTTCCTTTCAGTGCCCAGATGAGCACCCACTGCCTGCCTGCACCAACACCTCTCGGCCCCCACCCCAGCAAAGCCCTTGTAGCTCAGAGACCCATGTCAGGGNCAGCCCTGTGCCAGAGGTGGCAGCACTGGCTGGGCTCAGTGGCCTCTTGCTGCTGCACTGTGCCGGGGCTTTGTGCTGCTGAGACTGATACAGTGAAGCGCCTTTCATCTGCTGCCCGCCACCCCTGGCGGTGCCGGGATGGTGGGAGACATTGAGTGACCGATCTGAGAAAACCCTTTGCCTCCCCTGGGAGCCAGCACAGCAGCTGAGGTGCAAAGGAGTTCCCACTGCCCATGTGGTGCCAGCGGTTGCTGGGGAACACACTGAGGGGTTCGTGCCTGATTTGGGATGCTGGGAGGCAGGTTGCCTCCGGCTGGGCTGGTGGGCACCCAGCCCCTTCCCTAGGCTGGTGGTAGTGCCAGGGCAGGGATCCCACCTGGTCCCCACTTCTGTGGGGGGGTCATAGCGTCATGGGCTGCCACGGGAGGGTTTGTTTGGGCAGAAAAAAGGGCCATGACCTGGGGCAGGAGAGTCGATATTGGCTGTGGGACAGGCTCCAAAGTCCAGCCCAGGGAGCCAGGCACAGTGTAGGGTGGGAGGCTGCCTGGGGAGGGGACACAGGGCTGCATCCCTGTGCTAGGGGTACAGCCTGTGCACATGCCCCTCCACCCACCCAAGGCTGCAGGCGGGCAGCCCTGTGGCACTGAGCCCTGAGCTAGCTCAATGTACTTTTGGCTCACACGCCCAGACACAGCCCAGTGATGGTGCTGGGGCATGCGCGTGTCCCGGCGCCCGGCTGCCCTTGAGCACCCCGGCACTTGCCAAGTAACTTGCTGCCTCTCAAGGTGCTCCTCAGATAACCGGTGCTACCAGGCCCCAGCTATCAGGCAGCAGTGGGGCCACGAGTGCCCTAACACCATATGCTATCAGCCATGGCAGCCCAGCCAGCTCTGCCGGAGGCAGCTAGCACTGAGTTGCTGGGCACAGCTGGCCCCGCTGGAGAGGCAGAGCTTTTCCACAGAGCCTGCCCTGAACTGGAGCTGCCCCTTGGAAGGCCTCTGGGCTGGGGACACCAGCTGTCCCCTTGCCCTAGCCACTTTCAACCCTGTGCTGGGGGGGGGGCACTCAGCTTTCCTCTGTATCCCCACACCCCCAAGGTCATCCCTGCATCCCTGCCATCCTACTTGGAGCAGCCCCAGAGGCAGCCAAACACCTGGCTCCAGCAAGGGGTTGGGGGCTGCTGCAGAAGCCCCTCTGCAAGAGGCAAGCAGGGCTCACCACTGCCCCATCCCTGCAGGACCAGCCCCCCAGCTTGGGCAGCTTGCCCCAGGGAGGGCCGCCACTGGGTGAGAGCAGGCTCAGGACAGCCCAAGGTCCTGATCCAGCTAAACATGGAGCCGTCGAGCCTAGTGCCCCCCAGCACTTGCTGAGCTGTGAACATTATTCCCCGGCCCCCCCTGCCCCCGCAAGGCAGGATGCTCCCTCCAGGATTTGAGTAGCAGAAGGAAAGGCACTGTGCTGTGGGAATGTGCTATAACTCCCAAGTTACCCAGACTACTAATTGGTTAATATTAATGATGAAGCCATGAGGAAGCCAAGGGGGGACCAAGCTGTGCCCCCCATAGCCTCCTCCTGAGGCCATGCTGGAACTCCAGAAAACACAGGTGCCCCACTGGGGTTTGTCACAGACCAGCCCCAATTGAGATGGCAGGTGCTGCCAGGCTGGTGACTGCCCCCCAGCTCGCAGTGCCAGTGGGCAGCAGGGCCACAGCTGCCCACCAGCCCCACATGCTTGCCTGCCAGGCACAGGGACAGCTATTTATAGCCCCTGCACAGGACACTAATGCCATGCAGGGGCTGCTATAAAAAGCAAGTCTCTGAAAAGGTCTCAGAGCAGATGCTGGCCTGAGGTCTCCACACAGGCCTGGAAACATCCCAGTTTGTCACCCTCTGATTCACCCAGGTCCTGTTGCATGCCCAGCAAGCCAAACCACCTCTTGCAGAGAGGGGCTGAGGCTTCTCTGGAGAAAGCAGCATCTGTTCATCACTGAGAGCCTTTGAGCCCTCAAACCCATCAGGGGGTTTCCTCTACCCAGCAGAGCCAAACCTGGCTGAAGCACTCCCAGCTTGGCTCCTGAGCGAGGAGCACAATGAAGACACCCAGGAAACCATCACCCTCCTGGCAGTGCAGCACTGGCAGAAACACAGGCAAAACTTTAGCCAACACATTTGTTTCACAGATAACAAATGGGTTGTACATCAGCATTAGTTCATCACCTCCCCAGCCTGTGCTGCCTTTGAAGCTCACTATGCCCACTGTGTTCCCGTTGGGCTGCCATGTTCCCGTTAGGCTGCTAGGGACCAGTGGTGTTTTCAGGGACGCGGTGGGAATGGTCCTTGCTGATCTCCGAACTGCAGCCAACAAGGCTGTGGCTGCAAAACACACACAAACAAAACAAGGGAAGCAGTTTTGATGGCCATCCAGCCAGGCAATGCTGGGGTGAAAGAGCGGAGATGTTTCAGCTCCCCCATCACCCCCTTGCATTCCCTGCAGGAGCGCTACCCAGTGCCACCCTGCATGCTGCGGCAGGAGGGCAAAGTGTCACACTGGCAGCCCGCAGGAGACAAGGGACTGAAAGGGGTGGCCAGCCCAAGGACTGCTCCCGCATCTCTAAGTGACCCCTTGTCCAGGGGTGGGAAGAACACAGCCTCCCCATGTCTCTGGGGAGGACAATAAACAGGGCCAGCTCAGAACACAAATGTCCACACCAGTGTGTTACCTTCTGCCCAGCACAGCTAGGAAAGAAGGGTGGTGGGTGACACCAGCCGGGCCACAGAGGGCACGGCACAACCTGGCTGTGATACCAAGAACCGTGGCACAGCCCAGGGGCTGGTATAACCAGACCTGAGCAGGAGGCCTAGAAGATGGTTCTTCAGAGTTGTAAGCTGACCTGACCCAGACCCGCTGTTCCTGATCCCTTGCTCCGTGGCTCCATTTTCCCTCTAGCAGGCAGATACCATGTCCAATGGGAACTCTGGGGAAGGCAGAGGCAAGACATCCCAGACAATCCCACACGAACACCGGGCACCCGCAAAGGACTTGCTGCAAGCTGGTTTTACAAACACAAGTACATAATGTTTATTTTTAAGTTTCCAATTTATTACAAGTACAGCCCTTAGCAGAAACCCCCTCCCCCCAATAACATTTATTTTTAAAAAACGTACAGTTCCAAAGGTTTCACCGTGTAGGACCTGCAGAAAATGTTCTCTGGACAAACCAAAGCCTCTGAAGGGGACGTGTGAAATACAAATGTCAGTGCTATTCTGTGGGGCAGGGAGCTGAGGCTGGGCAGAGGGGAAGAGGGAAGTGGCTGGAAACCTGCCTAGTCTCTGCAGCCATCGACAATCCAGAATTGAAACGAATACCTGTTAAAAAAAAACAAACGTAAAAAGTTCACAAAACTAGGCCGCAATTTTTAATCAATGATTGTTTTCTTGTCAAATCATAGGAGCTGCAACAGCTGCTTTTGCTTTTCTGTTATGAAACCAGTATAGAGCAGCCCTGTGGCTGGTTTGTTCCAAATTGAAGACTCATATAATAAAAAATTCAAGCCTTGATTGTATGATCAAAACCTGACATGATGGAAAGGGAGAGGTGATGCACAAACACACCCTTTCCTTCGAGAAAAGTCAGTACCTCAGGCGGCAGGACCCACTTGCTGGGGTAGTGGCAGAGCAGCCTCCCAGCAGGATCAGGCTGGTCAGACAGTGTGGGACAGTCCTCGCTGCACTGGGGGAGTGTGAGGGAGGTGAGCTAGGGAAGGTGTTACTATAAAACATGGTGAGAGCATGGCTAGAGAGGGACTGGGAGACCCCCCTGCCAACAAGTCCCCTGGTGTAACTCCAGCTACTGGTAGGAAAATGAGTTTTAAAGATGGGGAAAATATAAAGCAAACACGATTTCATATAAACTGTACATGTGCCAAAGCAAGACAACAGTATCTTACAGGTGTTCTTTGTACAAGATCACAGCTAGAAACAAGCCACTTTTAACTAGAAAATTAATTTAAAAAGTTACACAGAACATGTTTCTGCTGCTCCCCTTGCCCTGGAGCTCCCTGCAGGGCGTGCAGAAAACCATGCTCTCCAGTATGCTTCTGGCACGCAGTTCATCCAAAGGGCTACATGATTGTGTGCTGCTCAAGGTGAGCAGGGAAGCCAACTGCATCCTCTGCCATGTATGTGTGAAGAGCAGAGCTCAGAAGAGCCCTCACTGGAACGCAACCTCCAGAGATTGCTCCCCAAGAAGGTAGAAAGGGAAAAAGCAAGAGCACCTCAAAGCCAATTGTGTTAGGATGCTGGTGAAAGCCATATTTCCATAAATGTAAGTGCCTGCTTGCCCTATGCAGCCCTTCACTGGGGGCTCAAAATTAACACCATATAAATATATACATACAAGAACTAGCAGCCCATTGGCCTGATCGCACCCAGTCCTTCTGTGAAGCAACATGATCCCTCCCTGCACCAGCTCAAGGCTGGTTTCACATCACAGGCAACAGACGGCAGAGGTCCCACCGCGCTCCGGCCCTGGCTGCTCGTGGAGGGGAAGAAGCGGCTCACCCCAAGGAAGCCAACAGCACCCGAGCTGGAGTAGGCTTTGTGCTCCCCTCCCCAGCCAGGCTTTGGCCAGGCCTTCCCCTTGCCCTCCCACCTTCCCCTCCTAGCAGGAGCTTTGTGGATTTTGCAGGAAGCAGCAAGTCATCTCTGCTCACTCGATGGATGACCAAATACTTGAGGAAATTGCAGAAAAATTAAAACTAGGACAGGCCAAAGGGAAGGCTGGACTAATAAGAGAGGTGTCTGCTGCTTCCCAGCTCCCTCCAGACAACCCATCCTGCTGCCCGGCAGCACCAGAAGGCCTGCTCCAGCTCTGGCTCTCCCCATCCCTCATTTCTTCCTTTTCCGCCCCCGGGAATGTTCAAGGGGCTCTGACTCACTGTCCCCTTCCTGCTCCTCCAGTCCCTGGCATCTGGCAGAGAGCTTCTTGCATTTCCTGCGTGCATATGTGTGGCCAGGCAGGTGTTTGTGCACCATATCAATCAAACACTGTTCCGTCTTCTCCAGGCAGGACAGTACGTGACTCCCATTCTGGTTGTAGCGCTCAGCATTGGAGAACACCTGCTTGATGTCAGAGAGGAACTCCTGCACTGAGCGGTAATTGCCACAAGAGCACTTGCTCTGCATAGTCTGGAAGTCCATAGGGTTGCTGATGACCTCAAAGTAATCTTCAGCTTCCTCCGTGGTCACTGGCTCCCTGCCGAATGAAGAGCCACAGATAGGAGGAAAATGACAGCGTAGCAGGTATGGCTACCTTCTCTCAGTCACACTGCCTACAGAGTACACTGCGAATCCTGGGGGCTGCCGAAAGCACCCACCCCAGCCTCCCCTCTTCGGCCCACAGCCTACCACCCTCTGTTACACCACCTCAGAAGGGCCCTACATCTTTAGCCCAGCAGAGGACTAAGAGCACGTGGTCGTTTCTTCTGGAGAAGCTTCACTCCCTTTCTTCCCATCTGTAACTTGCTTTTGAAACCCCAATCTTGCAGCCAGCAAGCGGATCCGGCAGGACTGCAGCATGGCCAACCCACACCTACACAATGCCTGTGCAGAGTCCTGTGCCCACAGAGAAGGAGGCCACCTGCCCTCACCTGAAGGGCCAGCTAAAGCGGTACTTGATCAGCTTGCTGAGGATTTCCTCACACTTCTGCAACTCCAGGTTTTGGCGACGTGCTGTCTTCTTTGTTTGAAGGACCTGCCCACACAAAGGATGCTGTTAAAAGAAGGGAACCACTATGGGCTTTAATGTTCAGCAAACAGTTTTGAGGCCAAAGAAGCTGGTTCTTTGCAGAACTTTTCTTTTCAATCCTCTCGCCTATGAGCTAGCGTCCCAGTGGTTGGGGGTATGTAGTACTGCTGCAGGACCTTTGATGGCAACAGTCAGGACATGCAGTGGCAGCTTGAGTTACAGAACGGGAGCCCCATCCAGAAGCTCTGGTGGGAATAGCTCACAAGCAGCCTTGTCTTTTCTCCGGAGGCAGCAAGCTTTTTCAAGATAGGTTCAACGACAACATGGTCAAAACAAGCAGCCAAAGAATAAACGACAGCAAATAGAGAGTGTAAATTCCCTCTCCCTGCTTTCTCTGAGCCCCTGGTGGACAGCACGCAAGAGGCAGAGGGGGAAAGCACTTGTGCTGCTGTACCGACATTGCAGAGCCGACCATGCCATTTTAAATACCAAACAGCAGCTGATGCCTCAAGCACTGCTGTCCTGTACACAGGGTGAACACGTCAGCCATTTGCCCGGGGATCTGCAGCACGTCAGCCACTAGCAACAGGGACATCCCCTCGGCTCTGCGCAGTTCATGAGGCATCACGGTGTAGGGTATGTCAGATGATGGGAAGGCTCCATGACACAGGGTGCTATTCCTGAGCCAGCTTTGGTCTCTTCCCAGGACAAATGGTAAGTGAAAGAGCCCTAGCAGAGTCCTCTTCCCCAAATCAGTGTTTTGTCAGAGATCCTGACCCAGCTGTTCCAGTAAGATTTTCCCCACTTAAATATCCCTCTAAGCTGGCTGTGGCAGCCCACGCTGGGCTTGCTGGTTTAGTTGCCCTCCAGTCTTTAACACAGACCGACTAAAAGGACGCTGCAGATCCACTAGCCAGCCCACCCACACCCAGCAAAAGAAGCAGTGAGCCCTAAGACCACAATCAAGACTGCTCAAGAAGAGTGACAGGATACGCCACCAGTACTAGTGCTGGTCAGCGAACAGACAGCAGGCAGATATAGCACAGGCTTGTGACACGGCCCATGTGGCCAGAGTTTCCTCGTGTCCCCTGTGGCGTGCCCCTCCCCAGGACAAACACCACATCACGCTGCAGCTCCACCCTGCCTCGTATGCACGCACACAGAAGACTGCTCTGTTCAGGAGCATACGGTTTTATTCTTTAAATGTCAAGTGAAACCTAAACCAGGCAAATTATGTCCTGGAGGTTGGGGAGTGACCATACAGACAACAACTGTCAAAAAATAGCCATGGCTGGGGAGCAAGGGTCCAACATTTCTAGCATTCTCTGACCATCCAAGGACCCCCTCAGTCCCCCCACCTCTCTGCAGAGACATATGGATACTATTTAAAACCCTTTAACAAGCTGCAGGCTGCCTGCTACTCAAGGGGGACAATGTGTGAAAGCGGCTGGGGAAAGATGCCTGACATATCTGTGCTCCATTTGTACTGGGCCCTTAAGGATATGCCTCCTTTGTTAACCCGCCCCCAGCCCAGCCCAGGTTTCACAATATGATTCAGGGTATTTCTTTGGGAAGGGGAGGAAGCATGACACCTGTTCCGTTTATAACTCATGATGTGAGCAGCCTCCAGGGAGCAATTTGGCTCTTACCAGCTCATCAATGTCTGCGCCGTTGACAGGTGCAGCCCGCTGCCGGGGTCCCCTGGCAGGGTGCAGCGACTGCTTCTTCCTTTGGTGTCTTCCCTGCCTCGAGGAGTACATGGCTGTGCTCTGCTTGCCCCGAGCTGCCTTTCTGGGTCTCACTGAAACATATAAGCCATGGGCTTAGAGGAATGGGTTAACCTGGATGCAGAGCTCACAAGCCCTTTGCCCAGCCATACACACCAGGCAGTCTTACTCACAGCACGGAGGAGCTACTGAACCCACAGATGACTGCAAAGACCCAGCCTCTTGTCAGCCCATCCTCACCTGGCACATGCTCCTGTCAGCTGTGCTCTTGATACCCTCTCCAGATGAGATATGCAGGTAGTCACCTCCTGTCCAGAAAAAGGCCATTGCTGTCTGGCAACAGCCTTCTGCTAAAGAGTGGTCACACACACCAGTCAACAGCACTGGCAGACCGTCAAGCTCTGAGGGAGACCTGGGAGCTTCCAGCTCCTCTGCTGCAGGTAAGGCTTGCCCATGGCTGTAACAGCAAGCCCCTCTGCCTGCAGAACCAAGTGCCGAGACCCTGACACAGCCTGACTTGAGGATGGGCAGTGGAAGTAATGCAAGGACAGAAAGTTGTCTCAAATATAACTGCAACATCCCTTCTGAAAGCACTGGGAGCAGAAATCTGCAGTCTGCCCAGTTTCCTGCTGCCCCCTTGCTCCTCACCGGTTTGGGGATGAGTGCTTTTCCAAGCATTTACAAGTGGCCCACACAGTGGGATAAGCCAGTTGCTAAGCCCCCCTCAAAAGTGAACTGTGTGCAGGGGGAGTGTCGAGTTACTGCAGCCGGGAGCTGCTCCACGTGCTGCAAGTGGGAAACAATGGGATTTTATTCCCCAAAACCGGGGCTGCTGTACTATATCCCACAGAAAGGCACTTGCCTGTTTGTTAGTCTGCCTGTCAGAGCTTCTTCACACTGACAGAAATGCAAGTGTGCTGATGCACTCCATTGTCTTAAGCTTCTCCCATGACCCCTCTGTATGAGGAGAATGTGTTGGTCTTCTTCCCCAGCCAAGCTCCTTCCACCTGGTCACAAGTGCTTGAGCAAGCTGTATCCAGCACACTGTAGCACTTCATCTGCGGCCTCTAATCCAGCCCTGTCCAATAAATCATCTTGCCAGGCCCCCCGCATGAGGAGCGTGTGTCGGGGCAGTGGGATGTCTGCCTGCTGTCGCTCTGCTTGTGTGTCAAGCATGCGGCACGTGTTAAATGTCTGACAATCCAACATTCTAGGTTATATCCCTCAGGATAAACACCATGAGGATTAATGGGACTTCTCTATTAAAACAAAAGTTTTCCACAGTGACCTTTCCATGTTAATGCTCTTTAAAACCAGGGGTTGCATTTAGCGCTTTATTTTTAGTGACTGTAACCCTCTTTTGCTATTGTTTGGAAACCTTGGCTCAGCTCCTGACTTGGCCATGCAACATAGGCTGAACACACTCCAAGTGTGGACATGGATACACCACAGAACAACAAGCAGTGTACATAGCCAGGGTATCAGTGAACATCCCTGAAACCAGAATAAAGCAAGGGAATCAAGACTGATAGACCTGGATGGAAACCCTTGAAAAAACATGGGATAATCATTTGGGTCCCAGTCTCCAGATTCCACCATCTGCCCTGGTTAGGACAATCTGAAGTTAGCTTTATGTCAGTCAAGGGCATTTTGACAGAAAGCAAATACTGGCAGCGTGCCATTCCAAGATTGATCTTTTTGGTGCAACAGGTTGCCCAAATGAGACCGAGTCAAATTCTCCTAAAAACAAAGTGGATACACATACTAAAAAGTGGTTAAGTGGAGAAGCAGTCATTGAGGAGTCTAAAAAACACTTTTATTCTACTCAGCTGCCCAGGAACGAGCCAGTTATGCATCCTGAGTGGCCTCTGTATGCAACCAAAGGGTGCTGACAGTCCAGGCCACACTACACCTCAAATACTGTGCCTTCCCACAGGAATGGGCAAAGGAAGTGCTAATTCTACTATCTGAAAATGCCTCCTCGCCAAATCACTAGAAATCCTGCACTTAATAGGTTATGAGCTGGTGGGAAAGGAAAAAGCAAGGAGAGGGGGTTGTGCTCCGTAAGTATCTATTAACAGCATCCAGTTCACCAACAAACCCTGTAAGCGCAGAGACTGCCAACACCAGTAACATAATGCTGCTGCCTCACCCTGCCCTGCTGCAGCCTCTGCTGACCCCCTCACAGCACTCTTAATCATAGAATCGTTTAGGTTGGAAAAGACCTTTAAGATCATCGAGTCCAACTAAACCATGTCCTGAAGTTAATGGTCTCAGCACCATCCCCAGGGGAATGACTGGGCAGCAAGAGCTCACTGCAGTTTCAATCTTTGCTAGTACTGACCCTATCACAAAGGGACAAGAGTTCATTCCAGCTCCCCAGGTAATGACCACAGCCTTCCCCTATGACATCTCGCACTGTTTGCAAGTAAGAACCTGTTTTGTGTGAGGAAGAGCACAAGTCCCAGATAGGATCAGTATTTTGGACACTGAATGCAGAGTCTTAGTATTTTCTGTTAATTTCCTGCAGTGTCATAGCCTTACATTTCAGTCCAGCAACTTCATAATCTTCTTCCTCCTCCTCCTCCTCCTCAGCATCTGGTTCATCAGAAGCTTCCTGACCTTCTTCACCTTCATCTTCAGCAGAATCCTCCGCATAGTTCCTAGAGTAAGGCAGGTAAACACATTTATTGTATGAGAGCCTGGGCATCAGAAGCCCTGGGCCCTCTGTACTGTTTGTTCACAGGCAGAGACTTGATGACCACCTCAATGTAAAATAAACACCCAGTCTCAGACCGAAGCACTCTACCATATTTCAGAGACTACCAAGTTGTAGCTACAGCTAAAAGGGCATTTCCCAGGCTGTTGTCTGAACATCTGTGCTGAAAATCCTCAACAGCTGAATCTGTGTATTTTTTGCTGTTCTAGGCACCTTGACCATGTGATAACAGATTTTAAGATTGTGATTGCTGTGCAGTTACTCCTCCCCGAGAGGATGTGCTGCTGTTTTACCCAGGTCTGCAGACCTGGCCTAAGGAGTTTTGAAAAGGGGGGCTTTTTTGTTTCTGCTGGAATATTTTCCCATTATCTCCTTCCACTGTCATGCCACTTGCATGTGCACTACTGGAAACAGACCTTGTTTAGTGTTATTCACAGCTAAGCTTGTATTTATTAGCAAGCAGAGCATTAGGTTTCCCATGGGCTGATGTCAGAAGCCACAGAGACTCCCTGCCCAGGACAGTTCTGACTTCTTGCATGTGTTGTTAAAGCATTCAAACCATTACAAAAACAGGAAAACAAAACAGCATGCAGAGGCAAAAGGGGGCAAAGGCAAAGCTGTTGTGGGAGTCTCAATCCTCTGGAGAAAGAGGATCTTGAGCAGTAAAAGGAATAAGAATAAGCTCCCACAGTACAGGAGGGGAAAAAAGTGCTCCCAGGCCGAAATTTTTTCCCTGCTTCACTAGGAAGACAAGAGCAGAAAGCAGATAACAAGACAGGTGTTACCCCACCTGATGGCTCTCATCCAGGAGCCAAGCACCTTGCAGGTGACTCTGCCACATCAAAGTAACTATGATCTCAGGCTAAAACAGCTGCATTGAAGCCCTGTCATTTTTGTACAAGCCTGATGAACTCTTAAATGGTGCCCAGGGATTAAGTAATACTTTTTAGGCCATACACCACCTGCACATTACAAACTAGTACACCTCTTATTGTGCTGCCACTCTGGAAGGGAGTATATGTTGACTGCTTATGCTTCAGATGCAATTTGATAGCCTCACCTCACTGACAAGCAGGCAGATGCAGCACAGAATCACAATCAGTAGAGAACATACATTGCAAACAGAAAAATACATCTCACATGCATTTAACTTCCAGCTTGCAATTCAAAAAACAATTCAACCCCTTGCTGTCAGGGGGCAACTACTAATTTCTGCTGCACAGAACAACTTTTATTCATCCTCAAATCATGTTCCCTCTGTAGCCCTATAAGGACTCCTGCCTTATTAAGATTTATCAAGTCCAGAAAACCACCAGAGTGGCTTTTTGTAGCTTGATTTTTAGTAGCACAGTAGGGGCTGAGCTACAGCCTGGAGTAACGTCTGCTCTAACTTGACAAGAACACAACAGTAACTTAGCCCACTGGACTACAGAGCTGCACTGCTACCAACTACACTCCCATGAAAAAGCAACCCAATGAGCTGCTCAGTCAAAAAAAACAACAGCCCTTAGAACACCTGATTTCGGTTGATGCATGTTTTCACTGCCAAACCTAAGTTATTTATTAAAACTCCTGAAGTTGTCATGGGTCAGTAAAACACAGGTGTGCTAAAGTTACAGCCTGAAAAAATTGCTTTTCTATTGTTCCAGTGCCATTGAGTAGGCTATTTCAAGCCTTTTAAAGGGGCTCTGTTTCAGGCTGGTTTGGTCATCTTGTGAAAGCACGGCTAGAACTGTGCATCAGTGGCAACACAAAGGAAAGGAGGGTCACTCACCTGCCTCGTGAGCTGCGCCTGGCAGTAGAAGGCTGACACGCTGGGCACTGCCATTCACCATCTGGTATCTCATAGAGCGCCGGTCTCAGACAAAACAGGTGGAAGGCTTTGTTACACTCGTCACACAGGATCAACTTGTCATCCTCACCTAGGAAAGTGCAACTTACTTGCAATGAGTGCCACAGCCTTGCTCAACCCAAGAAGCAGAAGCTGCTTCAGCACTGGAGGTCAGTACAAAGCAAGAGAAAGATGCAAAGTACCCTCTGACGGCAGGGACCCTTCCTTCTTGGTTCCACCACTGCAGTGAAAACCAGCAGCATTTTAAAAAACCCAAAACAATGCAAAGTCTCTTGCCCAGCAAAGATTTCATTTGAGGCAAAGGTAGAAACCTGCCAAATAGCAAACAGTACAGCATCTTCTTTCTACTTACGGTAGCACACCTACACAGAAAATCAGCATGCAGCAGAACTAGTATGTCTGTGCTTCTCACTGATACAGGGAAATGGGGAGACAGTCCTGAGCCAGCTATTTAATTTACTGAAGAAGAAAAAAAAGAAAGCGCAGAGAGCTTGCCAGCATGTTTTTCTCTCACATCCCAGTTCTTAAATTCTGTGAAACTATAATGTTAGTCTCAGGTGAGCCCCCTCTTACATCTACCTAGAATCCCCTTCTCAACAGCAGATCGGACAGCTTTTGCATAAGGTTGGAATTTCCCTGAGGCTCCACAGTGAAGAATGTTGCACCAGTTCAGCCATTCTTTCTTTGAAGAGGTGGATGGCATAGCCTTTTGGTATGCAAGTGGCCCAGCATTCCCCCAGAGGTCTGTCTGCCCTTACTTCCCACTAGTGTTTCAGCAAATAGAAAGTGAGACAAAAAGCACATGATGAGGCAGAATGTACTACCAAGCTCTTTCCTCCAGGATTCTATCCAAAAGGAGAGGTTATGGCAGAACAAAATACTAGCACTCCACCAGTGGTGACACCCTTTCTACTTCCCCCTCCACCTGCAAGACTCTAAAGCCCTTCATCCTATAGTGGATACAGAGAAGGTAGCCCCTTGTAAGCTATTTGATTACTTCCCCAGCCTTACCAGCTGGTAAGGCTTCCAGCTCATCAAGCAGTTCTACTCCCACTCTAGCCTCAAAGTAGCATCAACCCACCTTGCCCTCTCCCATTTGGCTACAAAGCATAATAACCTTCCCAACCTCTCCTTGCTCCTTCCTTCTGTAAAGGATGAGATTAACTGACAAGGCTTAGAGACCCAAAGATCATTCCGACTCAAAAATGAAACCAGGGAATGGACAGTGGCACAAGTGTTCCCAGAGGAATTTGTAGATGACTTGTGCCCAAGTACCCTAAATATTCAGGGGATAGCAGCTCTGCAATGTTCTGCAAGACTGTGTACTGGTTTTGTAAGAATGGTTTATTGGAGTCAGGGTCAAATGCTTCTGAGATCAATGCTTCTGACTGTAAATCCTCACATTCAAAACCCAAAATACAGCCAAAGAGAGTGACAGACCACAAGGGCATGTTGCCTAAGCAGAGCATGGAGAGGTGACAGCGTCCGACTGTTAACGCAGGCGTGGGGCAGGAACGCATACCTTTCTTGCGACACACTTTGCATCTGGCATTCTCTGCCGACATATCCCACTTGATACAGGCATCCAGCATCCCGAGCAGCACGTGCATACGGGAGAAGGTCTGGGCCTCACGGATTGCTGTCTTCCACTTCTCCATGGCTGAAGCAACCTGCAGACAGACCTAACAACTTACAACGAAGCACACAGACACAGCTCACTACAGTCTGAAGATGTTTTTATATCCTTTATCTGGGGCCCTTAATAACCAAAGCTCAACTCTGTATTTCTTTCCTTCTATATAGCCTCAGCTGTCCTATTTGTGGTTTATCTATAAGCAGCCTCACTGGATCAGACAGTTTGCTCGTAACAAACCCTTCTGCATTTCATGGCCAGGCTGAAACAACCTATGTGAACTCCACTAAATTCTTGCTCTAGAAGTCTAACCCAAATAATCATCAGGCTAAGAAAATAAAAGGCAGAAATCTAGCACTGTAAAATGTGGGATGAAAGTTAGGAGGCAGCTGGCAACACCACTTGAGCGTGGCGGATTGGAGCAGCCTGTGCTGCCCTCCAGTGGGTACTGCAGTGACACTCGAGACTGTCAGCAAGACACAGGCTTGGTCCTCCAAGCTGCTCAGCTGGCAAAGGGGACCATTCAGCTACAATCAGATTCGACAGCCAAAGCATTTAGAGCCCCAAATATGAAACCAGCCACTTTCCTGAGATAAGATGACCTCAGCGCATGTGAAATCCCAGAATTAGCTGCAAGTGAGGATGAAAGTGTTAAACCTGAGATTTGCATCAAGGCAACTGCTGGTGTCTGCACATAGCAAGCCACATGCGAAATCTCAAACTCAGCTCTAGCGGTTTAGAAACAACGTTGTGGTAAACCGGAAATGCATCAGAACAGAGAAGTAATCCAGAGCCACCTCGTGTTCGACTCCAACATTAATCCTTTGCTTTACAACAATGAGGTGATGGCCTAGACATGACAGGGACATAATAGGACTCAAGTTAATGTTCTTCTACCCCAGGAGAATGAAAAAACTAACAGTAAAGTGTCAGATGGGAAAACCTAAACTCTGCAGCTGACAGCAATTTGGGAGCCAAACAAAACCCAGGGTTTTTGCAGAGTTGCACATTCTCCTCTGAATCTGAGGAAGCACAGCATATATTAGATGCTTGGAAAAACACACAAACTGTTCTAAAATGCCAACATCCTTGCTGCCATTGCTAGTGTGGAACCTGGAGCCTGAGACATTCAAGACAAACGGAAACCTGCACAGCCTACTGTGGCAGATTACACAGCGCTGTGCTATTTCTTTGCAGAACATTGTTGAGGTGCTTCACATACTGTGTAATTGATTTTCCAAGTAACTGTTCCACGGGTTTTGCTGTTAACATACTGGGTAACTGCTGGGCCAAGATAAATCTGCAAAAGCTGTTGGCAAGTTTTACTTAGATTTTTTTCCCCAAGCCTGTGGAATTTAACAGATTTTTAGCCTTGCTTCCCAAGCATCATGAGACTATGGCATTTTAGCAGTACCACTATCAAGGGAGTTCAGACTGCCAACTAGGCAAAACAGGAGACTGAAAGAAGTTACGATACCCTCTTGACTGGAAAGGAGCAATCTAGCAGGGAAAATAAAAAAACCCCCACAAAAAACACTAAAGTAGAAGTTCTCAGACACATTTCAACTTCAGAGTGACAGAAAACTCCGGCTTTGGTAAAGGTGGACAAACTTCCAGCTAGAAAGGCTCTTGTCTGGTATCCTAAGATGACAGAAATCCCTCTGAACAGCTGAAATGGTAATTGCTTGGTTGCAAGCTGCTCTTTGAGGTATTGTCTGCAGGGGAAGACTGACTCCCCCTAGACTTTTCCCTTGCAAACACCGGCAAGTGTGTACAGCAAGTAGCTGGCGTGGATAACCTACACATGCTCCTCGCTATGCTCAGGCAGTTGTGCTGCGATGTCACACTGCAAAGAGGTCACATATTCCCTGTCCTATTCTGGGATAGTCCAGAGTGCTGCTGCCACTGGAAATGGGAATGTTTGCATAGACAGAGGCACAAGACTGATTTCGGAAACAGCCATAAGCCAGCTCTACGTTGCAATCTTTTGCCACTCAGCACTGTGATCTCTGGCTATGTAGCTGAGCCAGCAGGAGCCCTTAGTATAGACAATTATGTCAGCAAACGGGTGCCTATTAAGCCATAACTTGTTTCTCACAGAGAAAATGAGACATAACCATATCGCAGGACTGCAATTTTGCTCATATAGTCTGTAAGTACATTAAGTGTGTTTTTCCAGTACGACTATGCTGTATTTTACCTATGTACTCTCAGTGCAGTTCTGGCTCTAAGAGACTTCATAATTCTTGGCCTATGCAGGAGATTTATCTTTAAAAGACTAACAGTCGGGTTTTTTTATCAGATAACTATATCTAAGATCTGGGCTGCTCTTTCAAGGTCACTTATAAATGTTCTCTGCTTTGGCAAAAAGCTTGTTCCAGATAAACTGAGGCAAAAAAAACCCCAAACAAAACCCAAAACCAAACAAACCAAGAAACAAACCCAAAAACCCAACAAAAAATTTGAACATTACTTGTAGCACCACAAATGTCTAGAAATCCCTGAGCCACATAAAGAAAGCACTGCACTGCATAAATAAATGCTCCAGAGATATCAGAACAACACAGAAACCAGTTCTCCAGAGGGAACATCTGCACAACCACACAGAATGGCAATACTTAAATCTGTACCCATAGACCTATAAGGCTGAGCTGTATAGCTAAGTATGCAGTCACATTAGANGGGGGGGGGAAATCAAAATAACTTATGATTACAAATCCAGCAATAGTCAGAAATCCTACTGTTCCAGCTGGTTTACAGAGGAGAAAGTACAAATTGGGATGTTTCAGTCACACAGAGCACTTCATCTAACTAGGCTGCTGTAGCTTAAAGTTCTGCAATCGCTAAAATGAAGCGCATTACAGAAGCCTGGCCTTGCTGTAACAAACAATGCTCTGTAACCACCTCATTAAGTAAGAGAGCAGTGCTCTAAGGTAGAATGGAGAAACTAACCAAACATTCATCATCAAAATGTCTCAATTTTCAGGCAAATAAAAGCTTAGGTTTGAAATCTGACACAGCTTTAGCAATAGTAGGGAAGTGACCAGGACTCAGATACAGAGCTTACACTGCTAAATTACTATCCATTTAGATATTGTAGTAAATCTGATGTTACCCTTAAAGTATGCCCTATAGGTATAACACTTATGCTTATAGCTGTAAGACACATTGGAGTAAGGCATGATATGGTGTTGCTGTAGATACAGGAAACATGATGATCCAGGCCCTTTCTGTCTCAGGCATAACTTTTTTACAGCTCTGTATTCTGCTGATAGCTTTTAGGATAAGGTAGCCTTCCATTCCCTTTGCACTAAGGACTGAAAGATTCAAAGTTAGCAAAGTTTAAATACTTCAGGACAACTGAGGAATGTGAGAATTTCTACTGCCTATCCAAATACCCTGCTAACATGGCAACGACACAGCATAGCAAAGACTTGATGTTTTCAAACAACAAGGTTTCAGCATACACTGACAGGAGCTTTAAAAAAAGAGCTACCAAACCTCCCACACTCCAGCACCAGTCAAGCATCTAATACTTCCTTTTTAAGCTGGGAATTTCAAATGCTTCTGTTGATCCCACTCTGATCTTGCTACTTCTGCTGAAGACAGTGATCAATGAGGGCAGAGCACTTTGAAAGGGGCGGTGGGGTAAGTCTTGTCATGGGACACTAATGTTGCATTCAACTGAGTGCACAGAAACTACCCCTGAGCACTAGTGTCTTTCTTAGGATGAAACACTGGTACAGCTCAACTGCCTGCAGGACCCTCCCAAATCCTCTGCAGCTCTTCTCCATCCCTTCCGAGCTCTGATTTGGAAGGCTATGTATTTAGTCCCACAATACCACTTTTCTACTGCAGGTATATACAGTTTGTTTGCCCAGGTGTCCAGACAACCTGAGTGCAACCCACAGCTTGGCACCTTCTGTGGGTGTCTCCACACATACTCCGACTTGTATCTCTTCTTGCATAACACTGGTATTTATTTGAACCTAACTCCCTTGCAGTCACCAAAATCTCAACGTGTCTCTCCTCTTTATGGATCAAAGGCAATAAACCACCATCAGTCCTCTTTGACGGATACAAGTCCTGTTAAGTTCTGTAAAAATGCTCCATATTATGCTTTTATTGAAGTACCCAACTTGTGTGAGGAACTGCACAAAGACGTCAAATATTTGACTTGACCCATTTAATGTTCACAGACAAAAAAATTAACTATAATTCCTCAGAATTATTTTCATTTTGCCAATACCTTTACTCTTCAAAATAAACAGGGAACACCTGGCCCCATAAATGACAAAACCACTGCACTCCAAACTTGGAATGGGGAGAAGCTGCTCAGGATTTAGTACTCAAAATGTATTGTCCCTGCTCAAAGAGTTATATCACAAGACCAAAAGAGAGCCCTGACGTGAACAATACCTTAGCTTCTTCTGCCATTTTCTTGTCTTCATCTATCTCCTCAGCCTTGGCAATGTAGTCCTCTCCTTGATGTTTCCTTCTCTTCTGCTTGGGGGCCATGAAACCTTGCAGAAACTTCTTTACAACACCAGCTTGGAGTGCAATCACACACTCTCCAAAATCCTT
>VYZV01021258.1:0-13586 GCA_013401275.1 Pandion haliaetus | reverse complement strand
CAGGCTCACCTTTTCTCCAAACGCTCCTTTAGCTGGCTCTCTCTTACTCCTTGTGGGTGCAGGCAATCCAGTAGCTCATCCAAATCCTTCTGACTGTCACAGAGAAACCTGAAAGATATAACATGCACCAACATCAGCTACTGTATCTCTGTGGCAAGGCAATTCCTTCTTCTAAATAGTTCACAAGTATTAGTAGGCAGGGATGACAAGTAACCTATATCCCAACCCCATGGAGCAAGGTGAAACACTTCCAGTAATGCTGCCATAAGCATTCTGACTCAGATTGGCCTCATTTCAAGGTCCCCAAATGTAGCCAATTCCAGGGTACGAAAAATAAAAAACAAAATAAGCACAGAACTGATTTATAGATTTTTTCCCCATTAAGTTTATTAAAACATTGGCATTTGAATTTAGTCATCTACCCCAGGGATTAGATTCACTAAGTTGCAGTCAGTTTAAGTAATCTGAATGCCATTTTAGATGCACTAGAAAATATTAACGTGCTATGTACTGCATTGCATAGCAATTTAATCATTCCTTCTGCAGTGCCTTCAACTTCTTTCATTAACACAAGAAGTTCCTAGATTAACAAAGGCTATGTCCTAGCTTATACCACAATTGCTGATGATGTAGATTGTGACTGAAGGCTATGCCCTCTGCAAGTGCAGAAGTCCTCCTTTTTAAGCAGCTCGCCTTAACTTGAAAGCTCAAATGCAGTATGTGAAAACTGTACTCATTAGCTTTAAACCTTTCTGCTCAGAAAGTCCTTCAGGACAGCAATGGTAATTGGCAGTTAGCTGAGTCTAAAAGGGGAAAACTTTTGCAGAGTTCTCTACACAAGAGAGAATTCTCTCTGCAATTCCAGAGTACAATCAAGTTCTAATGCTGGGTTGTAGATTTAAACTAGCTTTAAGACAGCCTGAAATTCTGCTCTTTTGTCTCTTTTTTAGCAAAATCAACCTGATATGGGAACAACTGCAAAGGACCACTATGTGATCCTTACCAGCCACAGAGAAGACTCCAGATCTAATTTTTCTTCTTGGGTACAAGCTCAGATGAGCCAAGCAACAACTAGAGAAAGATGCTGATCTGGCTCCTCTTGGAATAACAGTATCCGCAATGCTTATTTTTCTGGCAGAAATACTTACTAAATATCATATCTGAAAAGAAAATATTTCAGAGTTCTAGTATGCTCATATTAGGGCAATGGCCTCACAATTTGCATTCAGTTAGTAAATTAATTACTCTAATAAAACATATGATTGTTTAAAAATGGAAGTAAAATAGTTTCTTGCCAGTCACCTGCTTCAGTATACTCCAACCCTGCAGAGCATCCTCACTTTGCACACTGAGGTCAAATCTTTTGGCCACCACTATTCTCTGCACACCCTCCCTGCGAGAAACAGGACAGAGCAGTTCCAAATATCTTTCACCCACTAGAGGCTAGCACAGGCAGTTCAAAAGTAGCAGCAATTAAGGGCTGGTCATGGGATCCAACAGGGATTCACACAAACCTGTAACAATATAACTTGTGTCTTTTTCTTATAGATGCCACTTATGGTGACTAATTAGCATTCCTACATTCACTGGAAGGTCTACAGGCAGACCACTGCAAGGACTATCATTTTTAAGTCTACTGGACTTTTGCTAAATAAAGAGAAATTTCTCTAGAATATTTGGTATCAAGTTGGTTCCAAACCCTTGGGGCAAATCTTGGGATTGGTCCTAAGCAATATTTCAATATGAAGAATCTGTCACAATATGGGAATGGCATAAATGAAGCTTCAAAACAGTTGCCCTGCAGATACCCAGCAGAGGACTACTTCTCAGGCAAGTTGAGAAGGTTGCCTAGGTCATAATGAAACAGTATCAGTCACTGCTGGTGATACACCACAGAATCCAGTTGGAAAAATATCTGAGAAGACCATGCCCAACCTTTCTCAGTTTTCCCCCATGGCTGCAAATCTAAGGGGGGAATTTCCTGCACAGTTTTGTCTTACTGTAAAAATGAAAGGGCACTGTAAACAACATATGGCACTTGGATTCACCAGCGTTATGTTGTTTGGGGAAAGACAACACAAGCTGCCAGCCAGTGCGAGAATATCCTTTTAAGAAAGCTAGGGTTAAGCCCTGGCACAACTTTGTTCCTGCTGAAAAGGAAATGGGACAGGGAAGGGAGAAGATCTGCAACAGGAATTTGAGCCCTCCCAATTTGCGCTGAGAGTAAGAACTGGGATTTCTGGGAGAAGGAACTGTTCTACATCAGCTTGAATTCAAATGTGCAAAATATAAACACATGTCAAAGAATTACCTGTGTTAATTTGATTGGTGACACCTTGCTGCTCTGTGCAGCCACAGCTCCTGGTTCTCAACCTAGCTCCATGCGCTCCCTACTACCTGAAGGAACCACCTGCACCTCCAACTAGGGCTCAACCAGCATGACGCTGGGAGCATGGATATGATAAGACAGGGCTGGCACTTTAAACAGGGGAGGCAATAGGGCTATAGGCTTGTAGGTCTTGATGAGAGTGCAGGGAAGGCAACTGGTGCCCTTCATGTGGCCTGACACAGAGCTTATCAACACAATCCAGAGTGATGGGAAAGATGCCTTTGGGAGAGTCAAGACCAGATGGAGGTCTTCAAACTGATCTGAAAGGGGGAAATCCTGACTGGGGTAAGGGCTTTCTGCATCCCTAAATAACAGCCTAGATTCTTTTCTTGCATTTCTGGCAGCACATGCCAATAGACTGGTCAGCAATCAAAACAGAAGGGATAAATGGCACAAGCATCAAGTCAAAAGGAGCTCTCAGTATTCACTCAGGCTGAATATTCCTACCTGTTCTCAGGCTACAGGCTGCAAGGGACGGAGAAAGGTATAAAACCTGGACTGCAGACTAGGGAATGAAGAAATCAAGAGGACAACATCTAGAGGAGCCCAGGATCAGTACCTGCTCTGGAGGGTTGGTGGAAACAGGGGAACTCCATCTGTAGAATATAGGCGTGAGAATGGAGTCTGTCAGCACCCACTCACGGTTAACTCAAATTGTCTGCTGAGGGGACCCGCCATATCATGGTGTATTCCTAATAGATGAAGAACAACGGGAGTTACTCTGCAGAGATGCCACTCTTTCCAAAATTCAACTGCTTTCTGACCAGGATGAGCAAGAAGTTTCCTGCATACTAATATACTGCAAAGGCTGTGATTAACCCGTGGTTCTTGCAGGGAAGACCAGTATGTACACAGCTCATGAAGTGCTATGGTACGGACAAAAGACTTTTTCAGGGACCATGTGCCCAGAAGCTTTAAACAGGGAGATTTTTTAATAAGCATTAACATCAGTGAAAGTGGTGCACAATGTTAGAAAGGGGACTGGTCCATCTGTCTGGAGAAGACAGAAGTAACCAAGCATTTATGATTCTGAATGAGAACAATGATTCAGCCTCTGCGCTTTTAGGACAGAACACTGGGCTCTCTTCTTTTTGGGGACAAAGTACTGAAAGCAGAAACCACTTCCATGAAATATTGTTTCTGGAGCTCTTGGCAGAAGTATGGAATCTATTTCTCCCTTTATCAATGTCCTACCAGCTCCCATCCTCAAGGAGAAAAGGGGCAGGACTCTGAAATACAACCATTCACGGAGTTAATTTAGTGTTCATTTCAAAGTCTCATCACTCTAGAGTACAAAAGGGTAAAGCTAAAGATGCTCTATGTGCACTATGAGGCTACTCTCAATCCCACATTAGATGTACTACTAGGAAAAAGAGATAGATGGCAGGAGTTAAAGCAGAACACAAAGAAATGAAACCTCCTATGTACCACATGCTAACATTATGAGTTACAGCTGAACAAGTCCTTGTATCCAAACAACAGGGGGTGTAGATATCCAAGGACTCCAGTATGGTCTCAGGGCTTCTCAGGGTGTGCAAGGACAATGTGCAAAAAGCAGCCAAGGAGGAGACTCTTCCATAACCATCTATGCTCATGAGAGTCCTTGAGATTGGAGAGATCAATGGCAATGGCCACAGAGGAAAATACAGTAATAGGAATACAGATTTCCTCAGAGGGAAGTTATAGTTACTGGCTATTCCCTGAAATAGCAGCTCTTAGGTTGTCACTTGTCTTTTTGTGGAAGCTTACCTGTAAATGGTGACAGCTGTCAGATAGGTACTTAGCAAACAGGCTCTTTGCAGTTCTAGAGCTTTAAAGAAAAGTCTCTCAGCTGAGGAAGCTTACTGCTTATCTGTGGAAATGGCTTTAGGTGGCCCTGTCAGCTAGGAGAAAGTCATGCAGACAGCACAGAAGAATGCTATGTTAGAAGTGGTTACGTTTGCTTTAAAAAACTGCCATTGTGCCCCCTGCTCACTTTAAGGGCATGAAGGCCTACACTGGGCTCAGATCTTCCATTTGCATTGCTTTACCTCGACATCCTGACACCAGCAACCTGCTTGGCAGGTAATGCACACAGGCATGATACTCTCAGTAAGAAAATCAGCAAGTGCTGTGATTGTTAGCACTCACTGTGATTGTTAGCACTCTTTCCTAGCAGGTACCAAAAAGGACAAAAATCAAAGACACTGTGGCATAATAGCCAGGCCAAAAAAAATCCCACCCAGCTCAGCATCTTATTTCTGAGTGGCAAAAAGGCAGAGCAGACATGCAGTGACACTTCTTCAACCTGCCCCTACAGATTTTAGCATCTGCTGGTTTGAGGACTTCCTTGTGTGCCAGGACAAGAACCTTTGTGCTTAATACTCCTTAATGAACTCCTCTTTCAGCAATTTGTCCAACTGGTGCTTTGAACAGCTGTAAATTTGAAGATCCACAGCAGCTGGTAGCAGTGAGCTGTATGCATCAGCTGTATGATCTGAAGTAGTACTTTCCTATTTCAAAACTGCTATTTGCTAGTTAGATTTCCTGATCCCTTTTTTCTGCATCAAAAGAAAATCCTCTTTCTTTAGGAGACTTCCCCATTCTCCTCTAGCATTATTCTCCATCTCCCTGCTGAACATACAAATTGAGATTATTTCTGTAACTTTTTTTGTATTTCTTAGCCAATTATTCACTCATGAGAAGAGCTTCCCTCTTATCCTAAGGCAGGCCCTGTAACAACAGATCTTGTGAAGCAAGATTGTTCCTCAAAGAAAAAAAAAAATATTTTGCCCTTAGTCTGTACTTTGGTTTATCATCCTTTTTATTTCCTTCATTTAGACTCAACCATGGCTTTTAAGTAGGTCTTACTTTTAATAGCTTCCTTATCCTGATGTGAACCATACTGAGAATGTTTTGTTATTGTTGCTGTTGTTTTGTTTCCAAGTTTCCTCAAACCTTTTTTCAAAGGTAAGAGGCAGCACTTGCTTTGACCATCTAGTATGGAAACTTTAAAGACAATCTCTTTGAAAGCATTTTAGGCTTTTGGCTGCCACTTGAAGTTTTGTTTGGTTTTTTTTCCCCCAAACTTCTTAATTCTTTTTGTTGTCTTTTTGTTTAAAAAAGAGGAGAATACCACATATAATGGCCACTTCATACAAATCAGCTCTTAGTAACAGAATATAATTCAGTCCCAAGAGCATACAGGACCTGGTTCAAAGAGCTGCTTCTCCTCGGCTGTATGACGAGTTACTCTATAAAGCATTCCTACTTTTGTAACCACTCTGATCACTCTCAGCATGTCACAGAGTTGCCAACCTGATAGAGCAATTCAACACTGTAGTATCAAATACTATGCTTTTTCAAGTTCGGCCTGGAATTACAAGTTGCAGGGATTCTGTATTACTCAACTCATCCAATTTGGCTCTTTGTTATCTTCAGCTTGTAGCAATATGCGCTATTAATTTCAGCTACTGTTTTCCTTATATAATTTGTTTATCTACTGGAACACATCTTGCCACCTCTGCTGATTGAAGATCAAGTATTAGAACAGGGAGTTAGAAAGAGCAGAGTATAACGTAAGCAATATCCTTCCCTGTGGATCATACTGTCCTCTGCGACCTCCTGTTTAGCACCCATTCCCTAGGAAAGCCCAATTGCTTGCATTTTGGCCACGTGACAAGATGTGCAAAGGACTAGACTGAAAAAGGGGTGGAGATTTGTCATGGCAATATTGGACAGAGTGAAGGCATGCAGAGGAAACTCTGCTATCTCCTATGACCTGCTAGCAATGAAAGAGAAGGGGTAGAGCAATACAAAGAGTCAGCACTCAATGTTGATTGTTTAGATGAATCAAGACATCCACAAATTTCAGTCTCTTTGACAGTTCCTGGTGGGGGAGCAGGAACATCTTTAGTAAAATAGTTTTAACTTGCAGCAGTGGAACTACACTTCGGAGCTAAGCTCACAACTGGTGATATTTATCAAAGACCAAGTAACTCCACTTGGTGTGTCAGCAGTGGAAAACTCTGGGGAAAAGCCACTGCTAATAGGGGAGCTGCAGAAGCAAGTACTTTGTGACAGTTACTTCCCAGGGTTATCTAAAAAATGCAGAGTCCTTCAAAGGCAGTTTAGTAGGTGAAGCTGTAGCCAGTATTTTCTGGCATGGGGACACTGCTGATCACTCCTTACCATACAGGGCAACAGTCGACATAGGAGATTTTCTTTAAAGATAAAAGACATTGGTAGGACCAATTACTGGAGCAAGTCCAAGTCAAACATGCCGAAAGGTAGAGTGTTCAGATCTGATTCACTTAGAAGACAGGCTGATGGCTACTGCTTGGCATTGGGAAGCATTAAAGGGATAACAAGGGAAGAATAATTTTGCTAAGCTGTAATTATCAGTAGCAACAAAAATCAATTCCATGATATGGTGCTACAGGAGAACATAGCCATAGCCTGCTGTGAAGCCTAGGAAGAAGAGACTGACAAGGAGCTGTGGGATGGCTCTGCATGTCTTCAATAGTACAAGAACATGCAGGATATAGGCCTGTCTCCAAAGATCTCAATGAAGACTTTAATTTTGTGTGCTCAAGGACCCCATGTGCCACAATTCAGGTCTGCTGAGATGAACCATGAAAGAAAACCTAGACACACTTAACCAGGTCACTGGTCACTGCTCCCCTCCTCCTTTTTTNTTAACAGTAATGCTTACCAATACTGAAAAAAGCACACAGCAATTCTTTTAAATTAACACTTCTTCTGAATATAAAATATTTTAAAAGCAATACATCGAAGTAGCATTTACCAGCTTAATTTATACTGGCTTGAAGACTGATTGATTGGGTTGATCATCATGGTTCCACGGGCTCTTGGACTGGCTGCTCTATTAGCCATTCACTACTAGTAATAATATCAGTAACAGAGGCCTGGAGAGCTGCTAAACTAATCCAACTGTTAAGTACTGAAAGAGTAATAGGTATATAGTAGGGTCCATCAAAAGAAATCTGTCTAGTTTCCTTGACCTCTATGCTTTGAGTACTTCTCAGCTATAAAAGCATGTGTTACCATAAGTTCTGTCCCTGCTTTGGTGCAGTGGTCTCTGCAGGAAAGTCTGCAGCATGCACAGACCGGTGAAGCTTGCTCTGTCTGCCATCGGTTCCGGCACTCTTCCGCTTGTCTGTAAAAGAAAAGCACAAGCTCAAGTGTATTCTCCTTCATCTTCCTCAGTAAGCATTTTTATTTTGCAAAAACTAACATATCTCCAAGTAAGTGTTTATATTCAGCATCTAGGCCAGCAATACATCTGTCAGGGAAAACTAATCCAGCATTAGTTTGCTAAAGCTCACAGTATATGCATTTATAGAAATATGAAAAAAGGTAACAGATTTTTAAAGAAATTACTGCATCATAAAGCACATACATAAAATTAAGAAAAGCATTCCTACTATTTCAAATACATAAAACTAGCTATATACTGAAAAAGTACTTTTAGAACTGAATGAGTTATAAATAGGATGTATTTGTATTTCTGAGCATCTCAAACAACAGTCTGACATGAATTTAAACCTTTGCTTCTTAAGTTTCAAAAGGAACATGCTGAAATATTGCACACTAGCTGGGTAAATACACAGGCAGCAGTTGAGAAATTTAATACAGCTGGAAGCAAGCTGGTGTACAGGAACATGGCTAGTCAACATTTGAAAAAGTTCACATAGGTAGTTCACTACCTCCAGCTCAACAAGTCACCAAGACGCAGATGGCTGGAAAGTTACATGCTGGATGAAGTATCTCACTGTAGGTTTGCCCTGTTTCATTCTTCTACAGATGTCTACTCTGCCCGTTGTCCAAAACAAAATACCACCAAGTGAGGGCTCTCTGATTTAACTCAATATAGCCTCTCGCACACAGTATTGCTGTAGATGGACTCAATGCCAGCCTGTGATGTTTCAAAAGTAAGAGATGATCAGGACTGAAACTGCAACTGGAGTAAAGATTATGCATGCTCTTCTGTACCAAGACCTATTTCCACATAGAAGTGTTAAGTTTGCCTCTCCACAGACTGATTTTTGTGCATGTCTACGTTCTACCTGCAAGGCTCCTTGTCAGCCAGGCAAAATTAGAGGAAGCACTAGAACTTCAGCTAGTCCTTGCACCTCACCTGCACGTTCAGTATAAGGTGAACAGCGGGCTGAGAGGACACATGCAAGAGGGCTGCTTGCAAAAAGTGGCCTCAATCAGCAAAACTATAGGTATCTATAAGACTGTCCTGCTTGATACTATTTCACAGGTTAATCTGGGAGTCTTGCCACCAGTGGAATGTTAGCATTGTGATGGATACCCTCACTTCTGCAGCACACGACTGACTACTACTCCAAGAAGTCTGACACACTGCAACTCAGCACGTCCAGAGTAAACCAGAGGGATTAGCCCACAATTGACATCAACCTCACTGCTTTGAAGAGAGGTGATTGTGTCCCATGGTCCTTATGTGGTACATTGCAGGCAGTCTCAAGACCTGCAGCAGCAGCAGAAGGGAGATCATCATGAGCATCAGACTCTCCTGTGTGCAGGCTTCTACAGTTTAAAGAAGGCTTAAATCAGAGTACCCCATGAAAACACTCAGAGTAGACAGTTCTCCCTCACATTCACAAATCCATTCTAACAGTCAGACAGCAACAAATGAAATACCCACAGAGAAGCACGCTAATCATACCTCCTGAGCTGTAGTCCTTTTTAAAATCTTCTTTTTTCTGATGGGGAAGGATGAATCTGTAGTCTATACTGTCATGTACCCAGCCTTTCTCAATGAACAAGCCAGGAACCTCATCCGAAAACAGCCAATACCTGTAGAAAACATACATGTTAACAGGTAACAGGTAGCCTCTTCTGGCTAGTTACACACATCCACTTCTATTTGCAGAGGGAAGAAGCAGCTGCGTGCTTGACTCAATAAAAACTGACTGCATGTATATCTTTATATTAGCGCAGCTGAGAAACATGAAAAGCTTTTATTAGAATCCATTCTAAGAACACTCCTGTGCAACAAACATAAAAAAAAAAAAAAAGATGATGGTAATTAGGTTCTTGAGCACTGATGCAAGCACTTGAAGCTCTACAGGCTAGTGGATCCTGACCTCCACAAAAAGGCCTCAAAAAGCTGGCCATGTAAACCAGTGAAGGCCATTACACTCTATACACACAAAAAACTCACTTCTGCAATCATCCACAGTTCCATTGACACGGACTCCTCTCAACACCCTCCATATCAATCCATTCTTGGGGACTGCTATCTGATAAAACTCCTCTCAAGAGGGGAGAGTTAGCAGCTCAGAATAATTTCCTTTCCCACCTGTTATGATTACGATCGGTGCCAACTGGGGTTCTGCGCATCACCAGCTTTGCTTTGGCAATTCCATCCTGGAAAGTTTTCTCAGCTGCAGCTTTATGCTTTCGGATTCTTTCTTCCTCTGCTTCTTTCTCCATCCTCACTGTTGGAATTAGCACACAGAAGTATTAGCTTTCTTTTATTGTATCCAGGCATCAATATTCTCTTTTATTCTTTTTATTTTACATTATGGGGGTAAAAAAAAAAAAAAACAAAAAATTATGGGGAGCTTTAGTTATTTTTTTTTTTTTTTTTTTTTACATTTAGGGGGGAAAAAAAAAAAAAAAAAAAAAATTATCGGTGACTTTAGTTAATATTCTTTTAGCACAGCCATCCACCCTTCGTCTTACTTTCCACCCATCATTCTAGAAAAAACTCAAGAATTATTAAGTCAAGGCATAAGGATGAACTGGGCTGAGGAAAGAAGAAAGTCTGGATAAAAACTGTCTGGAGAAATTAGTCCTCATCATTATTTCTCATTTTAGACCAACAAAGCGGCATCCATTGCTGTGCAATCCCATATAACAACAGGGTCAAAGATCTTTAACTACAGCACAATATATGACAAGGACTTCTGCTCTGGCCAGCTCAAGTGTTGGGAGCGGTCAAGCTGTGACACCACAGTGGTCAGCGTGGCTAATGGACACCTGCATTTCCACAACTGCAGCTATGGGGAACGCTCTCACCAAAACCTTACCTACTGAAAAAACAGATCTGGCACAATAGAGAGCTCTTCCAGGCACAACTGTCTCACAACAGCAACCAAGTTACATCTCATAACACCTCATGCTTTCCCATATATGCTATGATGTGGAAAAGCATTAAAATAGAAACCTCAGGTTTCCCACTCATGACAGAAGTATTGGAATTTCAGTAGCTCTCAGTATCTATTGCTGTTGACAAAAAAGAAGGGAAAGAAAAATATGTTGTGGCCTAAATCCTGGCATCCCAGGCTCCTTGGCAAGGGTCTTACAGAACAAAACATGTTATTTCACATGCCTAGGTAAGGAGCAAGAAGCAAGGCAGCTTCTGCCAAGAGACAAAACATTCAGGTCAACAGGATTTACGCTCCTCATGATGGTTCAAGAGTCTCTACACTTTTGCCAGTCTCTGAAGAACAGAAGTACTTCTACCAAGAACTGCCTGAACAAAAAGGAACAAAACATGAAACTGAGTCACACTGGCTCTTCAGAGCCTGATCTCACCCTAACAAAAACATCACCCCTTCATGACTTTCACAAAAGGCTATGGGCAACATTCTTCTGTGTCCGCAGAAAACTTGAGGGAAAAAATAAAAAGGATGAAGAAATGAAGACTTATCTTTGCATCACAAAGGAGGGTTTGAAGCAGGTGGAATGAGACCATATGGAAGGGGTGAGCTGGACTGGGGCAGGTAAAAGTGAGCATATAGAGATCATATGCTGGCTGCTGTCCCAGGGAGAAAGCTAACTTCTTGCTCCTTGTCCCAGGACTACTAACCTACTCTTTCTCTTGCAGCCATTTTCTGTATAAAGATAGGTTTGATAACAGTTGGTTAGTAAATACCTGGTAAGTCTCTGAAGTCCTGCCAATGTAATCAATGCTGACTGATGCTGAAAAACATACCCTTGCATTTGTTACACCAACTCGATATACCAGCTTTTACATAATAATACACTAACAGTATACCAACTTACAGTCATTGCAGCATGGCAAAATTGTCCTGTTAATTAATCCATACCTGCCAGACACAAGCACCTGCACCCATATATCTGTAAATACCAACTCCTCCCTAAACCTTATGACCTCTCCCTCTGTCAAAGTACTGAAATCAGAACAAGTAGCAACAGCCACTCTCACAGTACCCAATGGCTCACATCACCTAAACCTGAGTCTCGCAAACCACATCAGGAGACCCATATTACAGGAAGTACTGTTCTCACCTTCCACTACAAGGAGACAGAAGTGATATGACCTTCTCAAGACTTGCTGCTGTCACCTGATGCTAGCACAAGGCACACTTCACTCCTCCTCAGTACCCTCCCCTCAAAAGCCAAGAGTCCAACCAAAACAAGCCACACTGCCAGCAAACTCTTCAATGCTTATGACATGGGATATTGCAGGCACTCATGAGAAAGGTATTTTTAATATGCAACTGTAAAGACCAGTTGCAGCAGGTACCATCAAGTGCCAGACTAAGGAAGAGGCAAGGAAAGAACAGAAACTTAAATTTAGTCAGATGCCAAAACTGTTCAAACAAAATGAGAACAAAGACACCATACTAAAGGGTTCCTCCTCCCATCTCATCTCCATTGTGATGGCAAGCTAGTCTCAGTTGGTGCTTTCCTCTCTAGCAGGTTTTGTTAGCTGTGTAAGCTTCCAGATCTCCATTCTCCTCCAACAGACTGTGTGGGAGCTATCACTTCATGGAGTGATCAGGCAAAGAACAATTAGTAAGCGCTGCAGTAACATGGAAATGAAATTACTTAACTTTTACTATCAAGAAAATACAGATATTAATCAAGTTCTCTCAACAGGGAGTTCTGTATTGACTTCTTTTGAAGGCAAGAAAGAACAGAAAAATACATTTATGCTTTCTTACACTGGGTTCTTTTTTGAGCTGAGACTAGCTTGGTAGCGCTGGCCACAATCTTGATAGGTTTGTGTGGCAAGGTTTTGGTAGCGGGGAGGTTACAGGGGTGGCTTCTGTGAGAAGCAGCTAGAAGCTTCCCCTGTGTCTGACAGAGCTGATACCAGCCAGCTCTAAGATGGACGCGCCACCAGCCAAGAATGAGCCAATCAGCGATAGCGGTAGCGCCTGTGATAACATATTTAAAAAGGGAAAAAAAGTTGCAGCGGCCACAGAAACAACAGCCAGAGAGAGAAGCGAGAATATGTAAGAGAAACAACCCTGCAGACACCCAGGACAGTGAAGGAGGGGGAGGAGGTACTCCAGGCACCGGAGCAGAGATTCCCCTGCAGCCTGTGGGGAAGACCATGGTGAGGCAGGCTGTCCCCCTGCAGCCCATGGAGGTCCATGGTGGAGCAGATATCCATCTGCAGCCTGTGGAGGACCCCACACCAGTGCAGAGGGATGCCCAAAGGAGGCTGTGACCCTGTGGGAAGCCCGCACTGGAGCAGGCTCCTGGCAGGACCTGTGGATCTGTGGAGAAAGGAACCCACAGAGCAGGGTTTCTGGCCGGACTTTTGACGCCNGGAGAAAGGAACCCACAGAGCAGGTTTTCTGGCAGGACTTTTGACCCCGCAGGGGAACCCACACCGGAGCTTTTTGCTCCTGAAGGACTGCACACCATGGAAGGGACCCATGCTTGAGCACTTTGTGAAGAACTGCAGCCTGTGGAAAGGACCCATATTGGAGAAGGGGAAGAGTGTGATGACTCCTGCCCCTGAAGAGGCTGATGTGTGTTGAACTGATTGTAACCCCCATTCCCCATCTCCCTGCGCTGCTGCGGGGAGTAGGTAGAGAATCCAGGAGTGAAACTATGCCCAGGAAGAAGGGAGGGGTGGAGGGAAGGAGTTTTGAGATTTTATTTCTCATTACCCTACTCTGGTTGATTAGCAATCAAGTTAATTTTCCCCAAGTCGAGTCTGTTTTGCCCATGACAGTAATTGGATGAGTGATCTCTCTCTGTCCTGATCTTGACCCATGAGCCCTTTGCTATATTTTCTCTCCCCTTTCCAGCTGAGGAGGGGGAGTGAGAGAACAGCTTTGGTGGGCCCCTGGCATCCAGCCAGGGTCAACCCACCACAATAGGTTTAACTTGAAAGAGGGTAGTACTCCCAGTGTTATAGATGTTACAAGAGTGGTGTCGTGGTTTCAGGTCAGCTCAG
>VYZV01021257.1:85456-105217 GCA_013401275.1 Pandion haliaetus | reverse complement strand
GGGGAAGGAGAGGCAGAGGAAGAGGAGGCGGAGGAAGAAGGAGAGTAAGACGCGGCTGGTGCGTTCCAACTTGCTGTTACCTGAGGCCGAGGCAGAGAAGTCCAAGAGGACAGTCCTGGCCAGCAACCGCCTCAAGACCACCAAGTACACGGCGCTCTCCTTCCTGCCCAAGAACCTCTTTGAGCAGTTCCACCGCCTGGCCAATGTCTACTTTGTGTTCATCGCGCTCCTCAACTTCGTGCCGGCCGTCAACGCCTTCCAGCCGGAGCTGGCCTTGGCCCCCGTGCTCTTCATCTTGGCGGTCACTGCCATCAAGGACCTGTGGGAGGATTACAGCCGCTACCGCTCCGACAAGGAGATCAACCACATGGAGTGCCTGGTGTACAGCAGGTGAGGTGGCATGGGTGGGTGCTGGGGATGGGTGGGAGCACCATGGTGGCATCAGGCGGTGGGGCCCTACCAGGCACGAGGATTCGGGCGAGCAGAGGTGTGGGAGCAGGGCAGCGAGCAGGTCCGTTGTGGAGGGCTTTCGTTTCCACTCCAAGCGCAAAGAAACTTCCAGTTGCCCCTGGAGCTGGTGTCTCCCATCTCTTTACTCAGAACTGCGGGAGTTCCTACAGTCCCACGCCTTCAGATCCGCTCTGATCGGTGGAGTCCTGCAGTAAATCACTGATTTATGAGTAAGCAACATTTTTTATAGGTCTACACATATGCTCTGGGCTTGTTAATGTTTTATGCTTTAAAAGAAGGACAGTGCATGGCAAAGTGAATATAAGCATCGCAAGCAGTGTTTGATTTGCAAGCCTTTATGCAAACGCTTCCCAGCGCGAGCAGTCAATTATACCAGTGTATAGTTTCAGGCATTAATTTGGTTATAGCAATATGAGACCTCACTCAAGTAATCTGCTATTAAATCTTCACTGAATGAAGGAAGGATAGAGGCTGAAGGCTTCTGCATTTGAGTTAGGTCTGTGGTTTCATGACATGCGAATTAGCCTAAGCTAATTGCTTTTCTAAAGAGTGAGGCAGTCTTTCCATTGAACGTTTACTTTTAAGCAAATGCTTTTTATTTATCGTCTCAAGTGTCATCATTCCTTGTGAGTTTGCGATTTCCCAATGCTCATGGATGGAGCGTTAGGTCGTTTATCTCCTTCAGAATTTTTTCTGGGCTATACATTTAGAGCATAGACTTGGTATCCATAAATCAGACTGAAATGACTTTTGCACCAGGATTTATGTGCTCAGAATCCAGCTTTACAGAATTTTTGTTTTGGTTTTCTCTCAGTGCCTGATAGTCATCTCGTAGTAGCTAGGGCTAAGGTTTTCTGGGGACTGAGGGAAAAATATATTTTCTGAGAGAGCAGGTTTTAGTTCTGTTTCTGATGCTTCTAAGTCTTAACAGAAATGAAACACGTGCCAAGAAGCTTACACTCTGATTCCTCAGTCTGTCTGGGAGGGGTTCTCCAGGGTGACGTAAGCATTGAGGCAGAGAGCAACTCCCTATTGCAAGAAAGGCATGTGAAAAAAAAAATGCTAAAAAGACCTCAGAATAGGCTGCGTTTTCAACATTAGCAGACTCAGCTTGTTATTTTACAAACTCATATCTCACAAGAAATCTCACCCTGGGATATTCCCCCACCAGCAGATATGCATGCATGGGAACACAATTAAAATGGCCTTATTTCTATAAACTAAACCAAAAATAACCTAGCCAAATCACACACATAGGCATCACTAACCTAAGGCTGTGCCTAGTGCTGTGCTTGCCTGTAGTTGTCCTTAACTCTGAACACTTCTGGTGCTGAGGGAGATGGGTGGCAGGACGGCTAGTAAGTAATTCTTGCAGTAAACTAAAATAGTGCTAATGAGGACAGTTAATCTCGCCTTTACTAAATAAAATCAGTTTAGAAATAAGCTCTCGTGCCTCCTAGATTGAAAAGAAGTACCTGTTGCAGAAGCTGTTCAAAATATTAATGAATACCAGTACTGGGATATTAATTCCAGCATGTTTCTACCCCCTGCAATTTTCCATATCCCTCTCCGCTGCCAAAAAAAAGTAGACACGACTATGAGAAAAGGTGTACCTTTGGTGTTAGTATCATTTGCAGTCTTTTGGGAGTCCCAGCTAAGTGCATTGCCCTTTGTAATGCTTGTGCTGTTCCAGAGTAAAAGTCAGAATTATTCCTTTTACTGCAGAGTTTGGATTACTGTTGAGTGACACTTACACAGATTAATTTGGGAGTAGTTTGCCTTTGCATTTGCATCTAAGGCGCATGTCAGCCTAACCCATGTGGGGCAGCAAATGTGGAAGCTTAGGAGCTCCATCATCTATTCAGGCACAGCTTACTGGCTGGGAGCAGAGCTGAACAATGCATCCTTACAGCCCACTGCAGAAGCCTGGTCCCCAGGAGTAGCTCACCTATTTGCACCTTCCAACAGTCCCTAGGAAAAGCTTCCCTCCCACAATTAAAAAATAAAAACAGGAGGTTAAAATAATTTACTTATATGTTTTTAATCTGCCCACTTTTTTTTCTTTTTTAACCTTTTTTAAACTTCACCAAGTCACATTTTTTAACATCCTCCAGCCCCAGTGGGTGAGATGGGACTAGAAACTTGCTATTTTTGGAGATAAAAACTAAGATTCTCACTAACTCGAGTGACAGGGAACCAAGCTTGAGAGATTTGTATCAAGGTCATGAAAGTTGCTGGGCATGAGTTCAGAAAAGCTGTTTTCTGAGAAAGGTGTCATGCCAGGAGAAACACAAGCGATTGGACCTGACTTTTACTTTCCTTAGTCTCTTTGTTTCTGGAAAAATGTTGAAGTATAAATGTCACATAAGGAAGTAATAAATGACAGCTTTACTCCCCACATCCGTTTCATGCTCTCTCTTCATCAGTTTTACCACTTTTTGACCAAGCCAGACTCTCTCTCTCCCTCCACCCCCCCAGCCCCACCCCACCCCCAGCTCTGCAACTTCCTTGTGGTGCTGTAGAGGCAGCCTTTGATGCAAATGCTGTCCTCGACAGAGATACTTCTGTAGGTAGGGCAGGTTAATGAACATAGCTGCAGTCATGTGCTCCCCTAGGGCTGCCAGAGAGCAGCAACTCTGCTTCTGCTGGTCAGTACTTTGTAGCTCTGAAAGATGCCTTCTGCAGGACAGGTTGTACCCAAGTGCCAGAGCAGGCTTTTGCACCGTGGTGGGCTCCCTCTCCTGCCAGCCTCCCACGCAGCTGCAAGAGAGCCACCTCAAACATGGACTGCAGTTTGAACCACAGACTACAGCAAATGACAGGGATTTATAACAGTCAGCAACTTGAGACAGGGACTCTTGCTTCACAGTAGCAGAGAAAAGCCCCCTATCTCGTGTCATATCAAGTTTAGTGACCAAGTAAAGATTCAAGTCGGATTCTGTGTGTTCTGTCATACATCCTCCATGTGCTTCTTTCCTGGCTGCTGAAGTACCCATCCTCTGTTAGATACAAGCAGCAATTAATGATGCAAGATCTACAGGACAGAGAGAAAGCAGGGGTAGACAGAGCCTACTGCAACTCAGGCCAGCTCATCAGGAGGAGGTTCAACAGCATGCAAGCAGTGTCCACTGTGGGGTACTCTGGACCAGCCTACACAGGTTGATCGATCATGTTAGTAATCTAATCTGGGGGAAAACACTGTTCTGCTACGCTGACTGCTTGACAGCTGGTGCGCAGACTAGGCCTCCTTCCTCCCGCCTGCCCAGTGGTGTGGACTCAGATGACCCATTCTCTTACAGCCACTGCTGAATCAATGACTCAGTGGCTCATAGTTGGCAACACTTACCAGACAATAGAACAGCAAGGGATGATGCAACCTGAACTAAAAAGCTGAAGAGAGATGCAGCTTGTTTTTGCAGAAGGAAGACAGCTTTTGTTTAGAAATTCTGGATGTTTTGGAGAGTCCCTCAAAAGATACTGCTTTCTAGAGTCACATTCTGGAAAGGGGAAAGACCTGATTCTTTGAGTAAATTGAAAGAAGCTGTTGAGTTTGAATTGGCAGCATATGTCAAGCAAGGAAACAGGCTGGAGAATTGCAGTCTTGTGTTGCTCTGTGATGGAGTTTGCAGGTCCACCTGTAAGAACAGTCAGGGTCTTGACAGGCAAAGAGGGAAGGTTGCTTAGCTAAGAGAAGTCAATAGGGCCTCTCTCTTGAGGCCTTTAAGGGCACCTCTCCCCTTTGGCAATACAGAGGAAATTAGGCATTTACTTCAGGAGGACAGTTTCACAGGTCACCTAGAATTTAGATTCCATGCAGGTGCTTAAGTTAGGAATACTGTATCACAGCCAAACCTCTCTCTTAGTTGGTTTAAAAGGAGGGAATTTACAAAGACGTTAGAACCCAGCCTGCAGAAACTTGTTTTGTGTGCATAACCTTTGCAAACCCGTGATCATCCTAGTCGTCTCTCTTTCTTCCTCATTTCCATCACCCAGGGATGGAGATTGAAGACCAGAGATTACAAATTTGCAATCTTAATGGTGAGATCTTGTTTAGCTAGTTACTTTTCTGTGTTATTATATTGGACTTGGAAGATGGGAGGGTGATTGTTTCTTTGCATTTACTGTCCTTCAGTGGTCACCAGCTCTGGCTGGAGTTGTGGATCGCACATGTAAATGTTTGCTCAAAATAATTCTAGGATGCACACATTGCTGCTGCTGTTAAATATTTGATAGAACTAAATTTGTCACTGGAGCAGAAGTGTTAAAACTCTTCAAAGCAGGGGCTTTGTTTTCAGTGTGCTGTTACAAAGTATGGTATACATTTACATGGTATGTAAATAGAAGATGAATAGTGATAACTACAATCACAACAAATAATGGCACTCGTCCAGCAGGGAATTACATTTTGTTACTGACTCAGTGCTGTGTTGGTGAAATAATCTCTGCTAACATTTTTCGAGGAGCCTTATGTTCAAAACCAAAGAGCTTTGTTTTTTAAATCTATTCTCTAACTCTTGCTGTGTCCATTGAAGAGTATTGCTAATGGTCTCTGCATACTGATCAGAGAGTGATAACTGCTTCTTCTGTCAACCTGTGACTTAGAAAATCCATGACGAATTGGAATTTACGACTGGATATTTGTCTCCCCTGAGGTGTGGAAAATGTTTAATGGGGTACTCAGGCAGCTATCAAAGCAGGCTGTTTTACATTAAATGTTAATATCTTTCTGCAAAACTCAAGAGGAGGAGAGACGAGCTTTTGATGTGGGCAACATGTTTCATACAATTTCCAAAATACACTCCCTTCTTCCTCCCCTCTGTCAACCTACCAGTGAAAGCAATTCCAGCCTTGGAGAAAAAAGATACAGCAGTGTTACCAAATCCTCACAAGTGCACAGCAGATCCCACTCATGGCCTCTAAAATAGCCATATGATGACTTGCCCTGCAACCACTTCACTTCTTAGGTTCCTTATTTTGCTGGAAGCACCAGTCTCTGGGGAGTTGGGAGTCTCGAACAGATCAGAGTAGTTTCTTGTCCTAAAACATGCTAGCAGAGTAAGACATTTCTCACCAGAAGAAATGAGCCTGTCTATCCCTTCCAGAACACAAATGTCATTAGATGTGATTCAAAAGGAAACTACCTGGGATTACTCAGTTTCCTCTGTGAGTGAGCTTGGTGCACAGAAAGCTGAAAGCAGAAAGTAGCGGTCTGAATCTGTTGGTGAAGTCAGCGTTCCCTCCCTGAGTTTCAGAGAGGTGCAGCTCTGATCACCTTACTGTGTCTTTGTCCTTTGCTTCAGTTTGAGCCAGGCTCGCAGTGAGTAAACTCAGTGGGAGATGTAGTAGAGGCTCTTCTGTTAGACTGATAAGGAGCAATTCCATTCGGCAGTAGTGTTTATCCTAGTAGCAAGGGATGTCTGTGCTAATCTTCTGAGATGTAGCCAGCTGCAATGCACAGGAGAACCCATCTGTCTTGTCCAACTGTATGTATGCAGTTTATTTGCTATTCATTGTAGGGCAAATTTTCCAAGTGCCTGAGTTTCACTACTGGAAAAGAAAAATGCTTGCCTCTGTTACTAAGCTCTGTCATTTGTATCGGATGTCATGAGAGCAGTTGTAGGCTGTTTTGCATGCCTCTGGCTAACTGCCACAGAAGATGCTGTTAATCTCCACTGAAAGACCTAGTGATGTCCCCAGATTAATTTTTGCAGATACGTGCTGCACTCTGGAAAGACATCATAGCTTGTGCTAAGCAGACCACCATCCAGAAGTATAGGTGGCCACCTTGGATGCTGATCTACTTGCTCTCATGTGTCAGTATTATCTTGAGACCATGATTATTGCTAGAGGTGGCCAAAAGAATAACAGATCTACCTGATTCTGTCAGAGTGCATTTCCAAAGGAGCTATACAAGAGGAAAGAATTGCATGTATTGTTCAATTCTGCCTGATACTGTGATTCCACATTCCACCTTCCATGTGTCATCTAGTCAGCAGAACTGGAAACCAGATTTGAAAACCCTGACAACCATGCTATAGATCAATGTTTTATGGAACTGCTTATTAGCTAGCATGGCATACCTTAGCCAGAGCATTCCTCCAAAAGTACTTACTAGAGTAGTGCTCTCAAGCTCTGCCTGGGAGGCCTTAATTTTACTATGGGAATGTTGGAGGACACCAGGGAATGAAGAAGACTTAAAACGGCTTCTTGTGGTTTTCCCTCCTCCTTCTGACTAATGTTGGCTGATAAGGAAGATGAAAATAGAGAAAGGAGGGTCCCTGCCACTGACTGGGCAGGACTTACTCAGATGCCTCATCCAGGCTTACACAACCCTTATGGATGGACAGGCTGCCTACCTTGGATGCAGAGGCAGGAGACATCCGAGTGCCAAATCTCCCCTTGCCATGTAATCCAGCATGCTCCCCATTTGCAGGGTAGTCGCTCTGCCCAAGAGGACTCTAAGGTGCCTCTCCTCTCCCCCTGCAACACTAGGCCTTTTGGGTATGTGGAGCTTTTGTATATACACACAGTAAGGGCAATGCAGCTGGCAAGCCAAATGCACAGCTTCAGGCTTTTTCCCAATTTGCAGGATTTAAGCTGTGCAGACTTGGTTTTAGCAACCACATATATTGAGAGCAATTAAGTTCATGAAAAGCAGAACAATTTGTTTCACTTCACATAGTTGGGGAGGTGAACCAGTTTCCACAGCATACCTTCAGCCTCAGTGTTTTTAATGCAACTATGTTAGTGGCCAGTCATGTTTGTACCCAGAAGGGATCCGCAGCAGAAACACGATCTGAACTCTGCTGGTACCCTGCAGCAATACACTCTGCCTCACCTTGTCTCACCAGGATGTGAAGCAAGACAGTGGGCGTCTCCATGCGCTCCAAGGAGTGTGCATTTCAGTGAACAGCATAATCATAAAGCGAGGAGCCAACTTGATGCTAAAAGTCAGGACACTGGCCTCTTACTGATAAATTTGTGTAGGCATGGGTAGCAGCTTCCTCTGACGTACGTTGAGCACAAAAGCTGACCCACACCCAAAATGCAGCCACAACACAAAAGTGTGAAAGATGCTAGCTTAAAGCTTTTCTCAGGTAGCTGCTTGTGGTGGTGTGGAGGAGAGAGGCGGTGCAAAGGGCATGGCAATGACATCCTGTCCCAGGAGCTTGAGTGGCCCTAATATTGAGCTCAACTGAGAAAATGTACGTACATATACAAATATGTCTTTGATTCTGAAAGATTTGCTAAAGCAGGCCTCAGATTTAGTTTGAGGAAGATGACCTGCATGTTGCTGAATGACTTGGTTTAATCTTTGCTGCCTGTATAGGAAGTGGGATTGAGGAGGGTTCAAACTAAGAGTTTACAGTGCCTGCAAGATGTGAGCTGAGAGGATCAACTTCCTCTCTTTTGCTATTTTTAGGATATAGCTACACAGCCTGTCCATAGAAAGCTGCTAGCCACCCAGCTAATAGGGTGTTCTGTCCTGTGGACTGCTGAGGATGTGTAACCCTTATGAGCTGGCAAACTACCACCTAGTTCTTTGCTCCAACAGGAGCAATGTTTTATTCTGTTTCGAGACTGTTGCAGGTGAAGATCTCTGCCATGGTCAGCCTACATCCTTAAGGCCATGTTGGTCAAAGGATAGACCTGTACCAGCAATGCATGTGTTTTCAGGGGCAAGGCATGCATTTTAGAGGTAGGGAACATCTGCCATCTCCTCTGCTATTTTCTTACAATTTTATTCTTGTCTGATCACAGTTTCTCTAGAGCGACAAATAGGCCAGTCTCTCCAGTGCAGCAGCCAACATTTGCATCATGCCCAGTCATTTCATAAAACCAGACTCTGCTGGAGATTTGTTACAATAGGCATGGAGGTCACTTGTTTTGTTTTTATGTTCTGGTTGCCTGGAAATACTGACCTACTTCGAGGAAGAGTTTAAATGTTTGACTGACAACTGCACTCCAGTTCTTATGTATCTGTGCTGCTATTATATTAACACAGAGGGTGTGAACACTATTGCAGAATATTTGGTATTGCTGTAGTTTCGATGGAGGTTTTAGTTTTGACCTTTTGGAGAGAAAGTCCATTATGAAGTGACAGCATTTGTAACTGTAGCTCTTTTACCTTTGTATGTTAACTTATGCTTGCTAGGCTTTTTCTAAGTTGCACAGCCATATACCTACATGCTTGCCCGTTGTCTGTTCACCTTCCTGCCTTCCAGTAACAGCCTCAATATGCCTGTTTCAGCTCTGTTAGCTGATTCTGTTTGTTCAATAACAAGTTGCTGGGCAAGTTGTGAAATCTCCCAAAATATTGAGGCCAACACACAAAGTGCTGAACAGCAGTCACCTAAATACAACTGTGAGCATGTTCAGGACCTCTCAAAATCCAGACATGGAGTAAGATGCCTCAGAAGAGATGCTAGTGGACAAATTTTAGCAGGCAGATTTGGCAGCCAAACCCTTAAAGGCACAGGAAGTTCATGAAGTGCGTTAGAAAGATGTAATCTATGTTGAGCAAAAGTAGATTATAAGAGATCAAATCTAATTACCTAAATCTGATCTTGCAGTTGTAGTGCATTATTTTTGTGTGGCCCCACACTTATATTTGGGGGTTCAGATGCTTTCTATATTTTCCAACAAAAACCACGACACTCCCTTTTTAGAATTCCCATGTTCTCATTATCAGCTTCCCCTTGCCATAATTCCCTCTGCTGTACACCTGCAAAGCTGTGAAACAAAAGCTTGATCTTACACAGTTTACCAGAATAAAGACATATATTGTTTCTACCTCTACACTTGAAAGCATTTTGATCTTCCTTCCTTCACTATCATATGTTCATATTTTGTCAGAGATGCTTGGATAGTGGTGCCTATCTCCTGATAGACAGGTTGATTTGCAGCTTAACTCTTTTGTATATGCCGTTAGTTGTCTTCCCTGCAAACAGCAGTGAGGCGCGGATTGTATCTGGCTGGCCGGAAACCTTCTCAAGTGCTAATTAGGTTCTCTCTGACCTGACAAAGGTATTTCCTGAAGGAGGTTGTCAGGTTCTTTCTGGTACATGAGGTGAGATTTATTTCACGTTTCTTTTAGCTAAAAGGTATGTTGTCCAGTCTAACCAAGTCACCCACACTTGTTCCACAATCAGTGGAGTGCATTGAACATTTCAGAAGGGAGGAGGAAATCCTTCCAGTTTAGTTGAGACGCTTACCTTAGGTTACTTTGAATCAGGAGGTCCTTACCTCTCTCCAGTGATGATACAGGTGGAACTGAACTAGATGACTTGCTTATACAGCTAAGTTCAGGTAAGATGAATCCCGTTAGTGAACTCAGAGGGGATAGATTTTAATTCCTGTTAATGCTTCATATGATTTTTGGACTGTAGAAGAGTAGCCTGTCCTGCTCAATATATTTAATGATTTATTTAAGAACTATGCTTTGAGAATCACAGATGCAAGTATGTTCACTTGCCAGGTGAAGGGAATAACACAGTATATACACAGTTTCACCTCCTGCCACATTCTGCCTTCAGCATTAGCCATTAAAATATTGTTCGTACTTGTGAAATGTATTTATATAATTTATCTCAGTGATGAGAAACAATGTGAAAGATGAGTTGTTAGCAATAAATAATTTTCCTCTTTGAATAACTGATTACATTTGCATTTCTGTGGAGTTTTTCAGGCTGCCCACATAATGTGAGGAATCTTGGTATTTTGGGATGTTATTTACTCTTTAACCTCAGATGCAGCTTTTGGGGAGGAGTGTTGAAACATCAGGTAGGAAGTTCCTAATTCTGCTTTCTTCTCTTTGTCTGGATGTACCTAAATACTAGGTCAACTAAAACCACTTTGCAAGCTCTGTCTCTTAAACTGCAGAGGGCATTTTTCTGTGTTTGACATAATAATGGCTGTTACAAGAGTGAAAGGGGGGCTTCACTGTCAGGTGTCTCACAAATATCACATATGGCTATTGGGCTTATGTTTTATGTCCAGTAGGATCAGATGTTAAAACCTGCAAGTGATATTGCTAGGTGATCAGGGATTGAATCAGAGGGATCAATGGTGAAATTACTCTGCTAATTTTGAGCATCACTGATTTACCCATGATTGCCAATTTCTATGCTGGAATTTTAGTGCCTGTCCATATGGGAGCATAGGCACATGCAGGCATACCACATAGCCGTATAAGAGGTGTAGCACCGTAAGATGTCATGCCACTGTTTGCTATCTTGAAAGTCCTAAGTTCTGTTCATCTGATTGCAGCATTTGACAATCTGCTCTTTCTTATTGTTCAGGCTTAAATGTACTGTCTCCTATCAGGTTTTTCTTACATAGGTCTCATTTATTTTCAGTGCAGTTCGCTGTGCCTGTCTGCTTTCTGTGATGGGATCATGGCTATGTGTGGGAGCTCCCATTTCTGTCAGATCCTGTGGGAGCTTTCCAAAACACAAGTTCAACAGAAAAGCTGTACCACAGCTGAGCCAGCCATCAGTCTAGTAGTGCTGATGTTTAATCTGTGGCACCCATTTTCAAGGACTCCAATTTAAAGTCCGTAATAGCCCTTGTCATGGACTGAACAATCCATGATATCCCTTCAATTTGAGGAATGCCACAGTGGACTCCATTTTTTAAGTGCTACCATGTTATATAATAAACATGACTTATTAGCAGTGAAATAGCTTTTCTTCCTGGAGTGCCAGCTCATGCCAGAAAAATGTGTGTTAAGACCAGTAAGACCCATCTGCCAAAGAATATTGCAGCATAGGATCCCCAGCCTGATAGTGTATCCCTATACATAGAGCTAACAAAGCTAGCACTGAAATGTAGTCTAGGATGAAAAGTCAACAACCAGTGGATTTTGTGTATTTGCCAAGTGTTTCGTTGTTGATGTGTTTTTTCATTTGTGGTTGTTTTGTGCTTGGTTTTTCTTCTGGTTAATAAGCCAGGTAGAAATTACCAGTTACTATCCCAGTTTCAAAACTTTTAAAGAATCAGTCTGATCATTACCAATCTCACTAAAGATAAAACTCACAAGAAAACTTATGTCCAAAACATTTATTCCTTTTTCAAACAGAAGTACTGAAGAAGAATCTAGCATGATAAAGACAGAAATAGTGTTTTTGAAACACATACAGTGTCTCTACCTTTTAAAGCCTTTGTTCAGCATTTTAGTGTAAGATTTCTCTAAAATTCCCCATGGTTATTCTAAATTCAATCCTCCTTGGAATGCAGGGAGCAGAAGAGGAGGAGGAGAGTTCCTGAGTTTATTTTCAATGGCATTTGGTTTGGCTTGGAGGATTTTTATAATGCTAATTTGCTCCTTGCTTATTAATTCATGTTCTTCCTCTGCTGCTCCTAAATTGGAAACTTTCCATTTTACATCTGGCAATCTTGTCCTCAGTTGTTTAACCTTTATGCTTTATCACTAGAAATAGCTGGTTTGTGCAGTGAATCCAGCCTCTTAGTCATAATAACATTCCCTTCAGCTGTCCTATCTGGCAACTTCTAGGAAGGTTTTTTTGGTTTGTTTTTTTGCTTTGTTTTTTAACCTCTGTCCACGTTTACAGAAAGCATGCCTGAGTTGATGGTGCTGCACCCTGCCAAAAAGTTTTAAGCAAGAAAAATATAGTACCTGTTCTTTACCCTTTACCACTGGAAGAAAGTTTAGAAACACAACCACATCTACAGAAGTGGTTAAGACCAATGGTGCATTGCCCCAGCTAGTTGAGCAGTATTCAAACAACATGCAGACCCTGATTGCTGATCATCTGGGAGCAGAGATCCTACTTTTCCAATTACTGAATATACATCCAGATGTCCAACACTTCTGTGGGATGTCTCCTGATCCACATCTAACTCTTTTCTGACCTGCTTTTGTAACTTTTTAATTCCAGTTAGGTTCCACAGCAGTTTGTCCACAGAGGTCATACACAATATGAAAATATCGTCTGCAAAGGAAGGGTCCCAAGTCAGTGTTCCCTGTAACTTTTATTATTGTGCTACACACCTGTACATACTTAGTGGGAGCTCTAAGGTGGTATGCAGTATACAGTGAGAAACTATGCGCCATGTATTTAGAAAGTTTAGTCTGTTCATCTTTTTGCCCAAGTATAATTCAAATAAGAGGCAAAGACCAGAAAAAAAGAGGGTTTTTTCACTGTGATTTCCTACACAGTTGGTTACATGAATGCCAGTCCCTAAAACTCTCAGCTGTACAAAGTGTGTTTATATGGCACACATTCAGCATGAAGCAGCACTGTCCCAGATGGTATAACTAAACACCTTCAGAGCACCATGCAGAGGTGCTTGCTGCTCTGGAAGCAATATGGGCCATTACTGCTGTGCAGTCTCTTAGCAGGGCTTGTCGGCTCAAACATGGCCAAGTTCACATGACTAATAATAGTTTTCTGTTTGTGGATGGGGCACAGCTGGTGGGAGTTTGGGACCCTGCACCCTGCTCTAATTTACTGTCCTTAGACTGAAAAAAGCCAGTAAGAATGTTCAGTAAATGCAGATGCAAATTGCATGACTACCCTTAATTTTGGGGGGTTATTTCAGTTTAACTGTGACCAAATTAATGGTAAACCATGATTCTCATTACTGGCAGTTAATGCAGCAGTGTTGCCAGAGTAACATTGGATGAGGAAGTAAATTGTAAAAAATGGAACCCTGTCAAAACTTTTTTTTTTTTTAAGAGACATGTATATAATAGGTGTGATTTACCACATCAGCACAGATCAAATTACCAGAAGACTTATGATTCAGGGTTGAAAAGCAAATTAAACAAGCTGGATATAGGCTTAAGATACTCAAGTGAAGCAGATGTAAACAAGTGCTACTGCAAGTTCTTATCCTTCTACCGTATTTCTCCCATCTGAATCCGTTTTTACTGAGAACTTAAATGAAATGAAAAAGCTGCTTTTGAATTTTTAGGAAGGAAGCACAACATTCTTAGGAGTTTTCCCAAGTTTCAAAAAAGTAACCTGTCAGTACCACAGCAGTGTAGGCAGTTCGTGTTCCAGACTAATGTTTACCCTGCTTGAAGTCAGCAGGAGAACTCTCTCTGAGCCAGGAGTTTTCCCCTGGCTTTCTAAAATAAGACCCTTTTTGCAAGTCAGACCTTCCTTTGGTCAATCTGACGCCCTCAGCATGATGTACGGGATCACCTCCCATGGCCTTAAACTTCACTGGCTTTCATACTTCATGTCTGTCTGCATCTGTCCCTGTCGTAAGGGCAATCCCTGATGATTTGTGTAGGGAATTCAAATGCACATTTATGCCGCCCAGCAAAGAGGTCTGTGTTGGCACTGCAGCAGACTGGTGTGTCGGTATGAGCAGAACTCAATGCAGCGTTACTCAGATTAGTGTCTCTGAGCTGCTCCACACGGCTTGTTAGCTAGTCTGCGTGAGGCACGTAATGCTTCGTTACAATCATACTGCTTTGAGAGAAAAGCTGGCTTTACAGCAGTTGTTTCAAATGTCTCCAACTTGAGTTTCAAGATTATTTTGCACCTCGGAGGACTCTCTGAGCCTGGTTTACATACACATTCTAATCAAGAAGAAATATCGAGGTTAAAATGTTTACAGCTGTAGATGGCACCATCAAATGTTCAGTTCTTTGACTGGGAGAGTATTAAAAAGACGATTTGGAGCTTAATAAGCCTTAAAACGTATATGAGTGGAGTCATAGCTGTTTCTCTGTAAGGAAGCAGGGGGCATTTTGTAAGCATCAGTTTGCTTTACAACAGGGTGGGTGCAAGGAGAAAATGGCCAGGGTGACAGTTTTGCTTGTCTTGTCAAGAGAAAGTGTGACTTCACGCTTAGCAAGCTAGCAGTTTGTATGCTGGGAGAGCTGTCTTATTTTGCATAGCTGTGCTGTTTATCAAGAAACCTCTGAATAATAGCAAACAGCCACCAGACGTGTAGCCATTACAAAAGCAGAGGTAGGTCTTTTTCCGCAGGCCTCCAAAGAGTCCAGAAATTGATGGCCGAAATAACCACAGGGTTTTCATGGTACTGAAGGCAGGCAACGCCCAATAGCCAAGGAAGTAGAAATACAGTCTTTTCACCATGACTTGGGATTATGCTTTGGCCATTGTAGACTTTGGGTCCTGGTTTTACATTTGCAGGAGAGGCGCTTTACCTTTGAAGTTGTGCTTTGAACTCTCCTGGCACAGAAAGGGCTGATGGTTCACAAAGAGATCAGGCTGCAAGGGCGGTACAAGCAGTCGTTAATTCAGCCTGCTAGGAGAGGGAAGAACAGAGCCAGACTTCATGCATCAGTAGCACTGGCTCTGTCTCCTGTTTCAAATTATTAAAATAACACTTCAGTGGTTTTTTAAAAGGCATTTTCCTAAATGCTCTCTAATGCCCATGACAATTTTAGATGGTGGGAAGTAAATATTTTTCTTCTACCAGTGTGTTTTGGATTTTTTTCCCACTTGGCAAGCACTGGGATTTGGAGGTTTTGTATTTTGTTTTGGTTATTCTTCCACAATATTTAGGATGCAGTAGAAATTAGCTTTGCTACCAACACCTTGCAGATACACACACACACACACACACACACACACACACACACAAAGTACTTGAACCTGCCAAAACAAGTTATTTTTTACATCAGCATTATTATTTTCTGCTTGGATGTTTTCAGAAAAAGAGTGCTTCTTACCAGCTGCTGTGGACAAAACATTGTGTCTGCAAGATCGACAAACTGATGGCTTTTTAGTTAGTACTGTAGAGGTCAGCTATGGGAGAGACAGCTGGAGAAAAATAGGCAAAATTTGATTATTAGAAGGCCGCTTAAGATAAGACCAATGTTAAGATAAATTAAAAAATAAGGCAAAAGACAAATGTGGTTCTGACCTCTAATGTCAGAAAAATGAACTGTTAGTGCTTATAACTGGGCCTTGAAATGAGCCCTGGGAGTAGACTAGGGCTCTGTGATGATTTTCATTTACATCCAGCCCTTGATTTCTTTTTTTGATGGACAATTTTCTATATCATGACAGACTAATTTTGCTTCACAAGCATATGAACTCTCCCTGCAGCAAGATGGGAACATCACCTCTAAGAGAAAGTCAGCAGTCCCAAGGCAAGCTATATCCTCCCCAGGTCAGGGCTTTAAGAAAGTTGGTGAATGAAGGTGTGCTTACCATATTCTTCCTGTTCATCCAAAGCACTGTTAAATATCCCATCTACGCTAGAGTCGTGTTCCTTCCTCCCCCCTTTTTTCTTTTCTTGTTTGGTCTAGTGTCTTGTTGAATTGCTGAAAGACCTTCAAGCATTTTGGGAAAGAGGATGGCGTTGAATCTTAAATACACTTACGGGGAGTCAGCAGATCTCCACTAGGGTCTTCAACAGGATCTTGAGCAAGCTGCAGAACCCTTTCTGTGTGTCAAAGTCATAGTCTACAAAATGTGAACAGCATGATTTATCTCAGGGTTTTTGAGGTTTGAACTGGGACTTTTAAAATAGGGCTTTGTTGTGATTTGATTCCCCTTAAAACTGAATGGAGTTCTGTGTCTTGATTTTCTCATTTCAGGGATTTTCAAAGCAGCTCTCTGATGTAGAAGAGCTTGATTTCTTTTTTTTTCCCTTGGATTTTTGGGTTATTAGTGATCTGATTTCAAAATCTCTTTAAATAGGTTATGGAAAAACTACAGTCCCAGTTATAAAGAAAACTGTATAAACCATCTGTAGGGACCTGATTAGTCCCAACACTACTGTGGTAAATGGATTATAATTACTCTACTTCTCCCATGATTCTTAGGGAAACTCTGAAATAAAAATATTTAAAGGGGCATTGTGAAGTACCCCATAAAAAAGGTGGGCATTTAGTTAAGGCAAAGCAAAACGTTTGGAGGTGCCATGTGCAGAAATAAGCACTTTCAGAAATGCCTCTTTACTGAAAAAGTATTACTGTATAGTAACAGTAGCCAGCTGGTAGAGGTGGAAGAATTTAGAAGGAAAGGAACAACGCAAAATAAAAATGTATGTACAGTAACAAATTATGGGCAGAAAGACGAGAATATTTCAAGTGCTTCATCATGTTCCTTAGCTACAAATAATCCTGTGAAATATTTGTTCCAAAGGTCAATTAAAAAAAGACTTCAAAGCAAAAAAGGCTAATACTGAAACTGTCTCTAGCAGGTTTATTCTGAAAATATTTCAGAAGGTGAGAAACTTCTCTCGTGCAGCAGTCTCACAGGTTTTTGCTGTAGGTAATGAGGAGTTCTGCAGACACCTAGACATGAGGATCACTTATGTCATCAGACTAAAAATGGGGTGTATGTTTTTGGAAAACTTGTTTGGAGGAAGTACTGATAAGCGAGGGAAACATTAAGCCCAATTCTGTGTTCGCTTACCTTTCCTAGGACTGGACTATGCAGCAGTTTTAAACTCAAAGATTTAGATTGCACATTAAGAAGAAATTTTTTACGATGAAGGTGGTGAGATACTGGAATAGGTTGCCCAGAGAAGTTGTGGATGCCCCATTGCTGGAAGTGTTCAAGGTCAGGTTGGATGGGGCTTTGAGCAACCTGATGTAATGAAAAATGTCCCTGCCCATGGCTAAGGGGTTGGACTAGTTAATCTTCAAAGGTTCCTTCCAGCCTAAACCATTCTGTGATTCTGTGATTCTATGCAGCAAAACAAAGGACTTCCACATGAATATCTGATCAGACGGAAAGCTGGGATTCCCAGAAAGGGTGAGAGTAAGGCATTAATTACCCTCTGTATCCACCAGCCAAACTTCCTTTAAACTGCTGAAGTTGCTTGGTGTTCTCTGAAACCATCTAGAGCAGCATGAGATTTGTTTTGCTTGGCTTCAGCTGTTTGGATACTAGGCATTCAGTCCCACCAAACTCCTAGACCTCCTCACTAGCCTGGCAGAAAGATGGGCATCTCCAGAGAGCTGTTGGTCCTATCCATCTTCTGCTGGGAAGAATCACCCACCAGAAGTGCCCTTGCCCCCCTTGCCATCTGCTGTGGCGACGTCTAGGCAAGTGGAGCAGATGAGATCCCTCACATCTGAACAGCTGAAATAAGGGGAAATGAAAACTTGGTCTCACCAGGAGGGTGGATGTGGATGTGCATAAAGGTGGTCTTCAAAGGTAAAATACTTTCCTGGTTTACTGATGGTAAGAAAATTGAATCATACTAACAGACCTGTCACCTGCTTGTTTGACTTTGTTGTAAATATCAAACTTTGTTATGAATTTTAGCCTAAATGTTATCGAGTTTTAGGCCTAATTACTGCTGTTCTATTTCTTTATACAAGCCAGGGATGTGCTCTCTCAGAAGCAGCTCTTCTCATTATGCTCCATGTATCACTAAGCTGCTCACCAGCACCAAATCCTGTGCTCCATTAGGGGCCCAGTTTTGTCAAAAACTGTAATTTTATTGGTGCGCCTGCTGTTTTTCTAACAATTGTCATGCTTCATTTGTCAAGAGACACTGCTTTTCCTGTCAAGTGTGACTGCAGCTAGAAAACGCAGCAGCAAGCCAGAAGTCCAGACCCAGGCCATGCCCAGCCCTGTGCCAGCATGGGGCCAAAGGAGCCCTCTAATGTCAACCTCATGTTGCCAGCGGATGGAGCCTTTCTGCCCATGTACCTCTGCCACCACTCCCACCCAAGAAACACAAGCTTCCAAAAGCTGTGGGTGTATCTGAGCCCACTCAGATCACAAATAAAATGTTAGGTTAACCCTTTATGGTATCCTTTTAAAAAAATTACTTGGGAGACCTTCTTACATGTCCTGAATAGTACTCAGGTTTTCTTATATAAACTGGGAAATCAAAACGCTATTTATGGTCATCCATAATTAGGAAGTTGAAATTTATAAATAGTCAGTGCTAAAATCTTCCTGGTGAAGACTTTGATGATGCTACAGGAAGCATTCTCTTATCAGATATATAGGCATTTTAAACGCTTTTGCATTTTCAATAGCATTGACATCTCTGCAGAATGGTATCCTCCATAAAATGGGGAAATGTCTGAAAATGTCACATACTTCTAAGAGTCTGCCCATTGCCCCTGCTGTCTTCTGTACCTCTATAATTAAATTTTGTAAATATTAGGCCATTTCGAGCAATACAAATGTGCTTTATGTGGAAGGGAAAGAGAGATTGATAAAGAGCTAATAGAGATATATTGTTTTGTGAAGAAATACAGAAATGGAAAATTTGCATCCAGTGTGACTTTCTCTAGATTCTTTTGGTTATAGTGGCACATCTTTTTGCCTCTTTCCAAGCCTGCGGTTTTCTCCTTCTGTTTTGCTCTTCATGGGGCAAGGCAGGGAAAGGAGGGTAACTAAATAAGATGGGAGAAGAAGCAGTTTTATTTTTTAGAACTGAGTATGCATGTTATTCACTGACCCAGAAAAATGAGCCACATGTACAAGATTTAAACTTTAAAAATTAAGGACATCTTTCCTACCAGGCCTATAGAAGAGCTGTGGACTATAGCAATTCAGGTATAAGAGTGAATGCTGGGACTCAGCAGTGTTAGCGCATGTTCCCTTCCCCTTCCCCAGCTCTGACAGTCTGCCTGTGTGCTCTTGGATATTTTCTCCTGAAATGCACCCAGCAGTAGTTTTCCACCTGCATCTACAAATCCCAGGAGATGCGGGAGGCATTACGTGTAGGTTCTGTGAAAGGTAAAAACAAGCTTATTGTCAGTAGGTTTAAAATGCTGGATCTGTACTTCACTAGAAAAATTCTTGCACGTAAAAAATAAGACAAACCTCAGAAACCTCTGCTATCACTTAGAGTGAAATGGTAAATTTTCTGATGTCTAGTGTATGGGACTGAAACCTTCTTGAAACTGCAAAGACTATGAGAGAGTCTGCTTATTTAAACCTATCCAATTCAGCTATTTTGACCCATCTCAGCTGAGTTGTTGCCCCAGCACCTTTTTGCGCAATTTTGGAACATTACAAATATAACAAGTGGACAAGATCTAATTTAGTGCACTCTACTGAAAAAAAAAAATGTACTCAACCATTCTGTTATCACGCTTAATGCTGTCACCCTATTGTTTATTTCCAGACTGTGCAATGATGAACAAAAGAGGGTTTTGGTGTTTCTTCAGGGTGAGAAGCTGTAAGTTTATTCTGTAAATACAACCTGAGCAGACTTGTAGAAAGGGCTGATGTTCGTGTTTTCTTTGAGGAGGGCTATGCAGCATGCCTCAATTAGAGAGATCCTTACTCAACAGGTAAGGATGAGGAGTAAAGCCTCTTTCCTCCAAAGACTACTTAATTGCTTTCTCTTGGGGGGGGG
>VYZV01021257.1:65302-85426 GCA_013401275.1 Pandion haliaetus | reverse complement strand
ACACCAAACAAACAGAAAACGGAAGTGCCCCAACTATCTGTAAAAGTTTTGTTTTCACACTGTGCTTCAAGCTCATTACAGCTTTTGAGGAATAACAGTGATAGTCAGAGATTCCTCAGATGGGAAGCGATTAGGGTGTGAATTGCTGTAGAAAAGCACTATTTCCAGTAATAACACGGCAGGTGTTTTGAAAGCAAGCTGCTCTAACCTTTCAGATTGCAGAGACATCCCAGTAATTCTAAGAATCACAATCTACAAATGCCTAATTTCACTATTGCTTTCATAATTAAGAGGGAAAAAAAGGTGTGAGAAAGCTGAATTTCGAAAGACATTCTCCTACAAATTAGCAGCTTCCTATTTCTGATCTGTTACTAGAAATAAGAAGGTCATTTACGCATAGTTTTGGCACCTTCATGCCAGAGCGTAGTGTTGCTAGCATTGATGGGCACTCCAGGTACAAAAACTTAGGCTTTGATCAAAGCCTAAAAAATTTAAAGGTATTGCACCATTGAAAATAGATTACAGTTAGTGATACCAAGGTAATTATTGTCTGATTATTATGTTGTCTTCATGGCACAGCATGCAACTTCTTTAAAAGATTTCTGTACCATGTTGCTGTTCGATGCACAAAATCTTGTCTTAAAGATTTCATCTGAGCACAAATTCACTACATCCCTTTTGAAATCATCCTGATGGTACAATGAAAAACTTGCACATCATTTTCCATCTAAACTTTGTTTAGATTTAGTTCTCAGCGAGTCAATCTTGTTCTTTCCTTGCTTGATCACTTCTCTCAGAAAGCCTTGCCCTGAGTAGCTGTTAGCAAATTTTGATCAGGTCACTTCTCATTCTTCTCTTTCTTTAATTAATTAAATTGACCCATGGTATAGAAACCCAGTATTATCCCAGTCATTCACGGTATACCACAAGCTCAGGATTTGTTTAGATTTTCCTTCTACATAGTTGTACCTTATCTATTCAGTTTACAAAGAACAGTTCTTCATTTAAATGTGAATCCATTCTTGACAACCCAAATTATGAATAGCATCAAAAGAATCTAGGGTCTTCTACTTGGACTGAATAGCACAAGTCCCATTATTTCTGATGGATGCAAAATTAGTTCCCTCTTTTTGCATGGTAAAGGTGTAAGAATCGGAAGCAATGAGGACAGTTAGAGTAAATAAAATTAATCTATTTGTCATATTTTCAGACCGTAGATTACATGTTGCTTTATTATTTTAGCACGGAATTCTGTTTCTCACTACTCACCGAGGACGGTATTTTGCCTTTAGTTTTCATGCAAATCAGTTATTAATATAGGGGGAAATTTGAAGTGTCAAACTTGTGCAAGATATTCTGAGCACAGTGAGAAACAAATCTATTCCCACCCATTCTAGTATAGGAGCGTAGGGGTTAGTTCAGAGCCTTTTGCTTGGCAGGAATCTGAAGGCACCAGAGACCTCTTCCAAAGCACACGGAAGTCACTACAAAAAACCTCAGTGACTTCAGTAAGTTTAGGATAAAGCACTGGGACTTTCCTGAAAGGAAAAAATGGCAAATATTTCTAATTGTAAGTAATTTTAAAGCAGACCGCTTTGTTCTCCAAAATCACTTTTAAGGAGCTGCTAGAGACCAAAAACATGTACTATTTGATTAGTTTGAGGTCTAGGATATTTTTTTCCTGCTTACTCTTTTTAGCGTGGAAAAAAAAGGTGTTTTCTTATAAACTTACCCAAGATTGATCACAGATAAATTAAAGAGCTTTGATGTGGCCAGCAAAGCATACTTACTGATCTAATAACAAATACAAGCGTTCTTGGAAAAAAAGTCTTGGGCGTATACTGAAATTTCATGTTTGTTTTTCTCCCCTTTTTTGAATAATAAAAAACTGAAACCCATTTATTTTTTGGGGGGGGGAATGTTTCCTCAAGCTGATTGTTCTGCTTCAGCTAAGCACACACTCTACAGCAGAAAGGATAAACAAGTACAGCTTTGTACTTGATCCAGAACAAGAGACCCTATATTCAAAACTCTCATCATAAAAGCCACTGGAAACTTAACCTGACTTATGTTGCTGTTGCTTGGGTTTTGTTGCGTGTAAGGCTTAGTGATACCAGGCCTATTTGCTCTTACAGTTGCCAATATTAAGAAAGAATATATAGAGATTAGAAAATTCTCATTTGTCCTAAAATTCAAGGGTAAAAGATCAAATTTCCATTCCTCTGCTTGTTGTTAGCCTTCTTTAGAGGAGGGAGCTGTGGATTACAGCAGTGCCTGATGATAAACTATGTGCTCTTTTAGCTGACTGTATGATGGTGCATTTTCAAATTGCTGGTGCTCAGCATATTGAAAATAAGGACACTTGCTTAGTAGCTGTGCTGCTTCTCTAGACTACTGCTATGAGAAGTGTTCCCTACTGTACCTTTCTCCAGTCCGTAGAAATCCCATTCCTTCCAGCCTTCGTTTTTCATGGACAGTTTTATACCTGCTTGGTCTTGTCCAACGACTTCCCTCGTGGTTAAATGGCTATTCTGTCAAGTTTGCTCTCATGGAAGCAACTGAGCCAGTCTCCAGGCATTGTTGTGTATGCTAAGAAAACCAAGTAGAGGTAGGCAAAAAGGAATGTTTCTTTCATTTACCTTTAGATCATTTTAAAAGCTCAAAATGAAACCAAAATCTTTTGGATGGACACAAAATGATCTTTTTTTCCTACAATTTGATCACTGAAAACATTGAAGCTGTTCTTCATTCTGGATGAAATACTTTTAAATTCTAAAATCATTAGGGAACAACAGTTTGAAACAAAAATTGATGTTTTCCTGGTTTACAACAAACTTCTGAAAATGGTGATCTGTCTGCCATCAGGCATCTTTGAGATTCACTGCTTGCTGTGGAATAGCTCTCCTTTTAATTTTTCTTTCTAAATTAATCCCTATTGCTCTCCTCTAATAGTTTGACACCTGTTCTCTGGGCTCTGTCCTGAGCCCGGGTGACAATGCCATATACAGCAGGGCCTTGTGCCCTGGATATAATGCTTCTCTCCCTGCCTTTGACACACCAGACTTTTGGAGCCCTAGGCTATGGAAGGGTAAGGCCTCTCTAATATTAAATTTCTAATAAATTATCAGTTGTTTTTGAAAATGCAAAGTCCTGCCTTGCAGTGGTTAAGTTCCATTTGGAGATTCTTGTTTTTAGTTTGTTCCAGTGGCTATTTTTGCTGGGGAAATAACTTACCTTAAAATGTGTGCTGTGCCTAGCTGCTGAGTTAACAGAGGCTGGTTCTATTGAAAACTAGAAGCCCAAGGGGGTTTTTTTATTCTTTTGGTGTTTCATTTTTTTAATCCTCTGAAGCTATCTGGTAGATTTCTGTCGTGGCTGACTCCAGAACTCCTAATGAAAACCAGAACAGAACAAAGTTGTTGGGAGACACGTAAACCTAATATTAGTTTGGAAGCAGTAAATATTTATCCAGGGAGAAGGAGATGACTTATTTAAAGACTGACCTAATTTATTATTTAGGAAAACCACCTTTCGGTATCCACCCTGCAGCCAAGAATTGTCCTTCTTTTTCCTAGGGAATATTATAATTTAAGAAATGAACCACACAACCCAGAATATACTGTCAGGGGCAGTCTCCCAGAATGGAACTACTCATTAAACTCATTTATCCTTCTAACAGACCATTCTGAAGGTACTGAAGTGCATTAGGGACAAAGCTGGATCACTGAAAGTTCACGGCTTTCAGAGACAGTAGCTGTAGTGGGACACAGTCTGGTCAGGTTTGGGTCTGTACTAGCAGTTTCACAGGATGCTTGTCCATGACAGACATCTTCACTCAGCAGTTCTGTTTAATACCTCGTTTTTAAGATATGTGCCAAGTAACCCCCCAGAAAAATAAGTCTTGGAGAGCGTGAAGGGGTCAGGGAGGTTGTTTCTGTTTTCCTTATTTCATACTTGGTTAAGGTAAAATACTGGATGAGGCAGAGGATCATAAACATGGTAGTTTCTTATTTGAGGTTGATTTTTTTAATATATTTTTTTTTTAATCCTGTGCAGACTAGTAACAATAAGGAACATTTCATATTTGCTGATAGCAATTGAAGTGTCAGATAGTTTGTGGTCCTAGCTTAGTGGGCAGTGGACAGGCTGCCACAATTATTGGCAACTGTGATGCTTTCTCAGTCGAGAGGGCTTGAACAGGCTCAGAGAAAGAACTGCTTTTCTACAGCATAAACACCCTCTCCAACATAGACCAGGGGACAGCAGTGTGGTTACACATCCTGTTCTAGCTGCAGCTGAGCTGTGCAGATGTGGTTACCCCCAGGACCCTCTTCCACCCCCTCAGCTGCTCAGCTTAACTGCTTTTAAGCTCTCTTCCTAGCCCAGTTCAGTCAAAATGACCCAGATGAGCTCCAGCACTTCTAATAGTGGGCTGCTTTTATTTATATTTTTTTTTAACTGACCTGATCTAAGAAGCAGCCACACCAGCAGTTGTGCCAGTAATTGGAGTGATCAGTCACCTGTTACAGGAAGACAGTGGTGTGCAGTCTGTGGTGAGCTGCAGAGGGTAACCATTCAATTTGGCCCAGCAGTACTCAGAACAGGCGAAGCCACTGCAGTGTCTTCCTAGAGCAGCGCAGGGAAAACGTGAAGTACCACTGCCTCTGCTATGCTAGTGCTTGGGATGAGCCACGGGGCTGTCCAGCCCATCCTTCCTCAAGTGTGAATAAAATACTCTTATCTACACACGTTTCTATTAACATGTGTGGATGTTGTGCTGCTTGGGCACAGCAGTAGTCCCAGTCTAGTAGTCCCAGTCTAGTAGTCCCAGTCTAGTAGTCCCAGTCTAGTAGTCTCTGTTAGTGTATTTGCTGCCCAGATGTAAAACACCTGATAGATTTTCATTCTTTTGCTCTGTCTGTGCCCCTTTGTGCCACACTAAATATGCTTTCCTCTTTGACGTAACAGCTCCCAGTATTTGTAAGGTTATCACATCTCTGCAGATGATTTGAATGCACTGTACAACATAGTTATTTTTATATTTCCTCATAAAGACCTTTCCATGTTTGTGTTCTGTGAACTCTGCCCAGATTCTCATCCCTTTCATTGCACTGTTGAGGTCCCTGGCAGTATTTCAAACTTCAGAGCGGTAAGAGGAGTAGAAATCCCTGCTAGATAATGTGATCATCTCTGTGTTTAGCTACAAATTGTGCTGCCCTTCAGCTGTTGTGTTTCAAGATAGCATTGCTGTTCACAGCCTCATCTAGCATGAGTGGGACTTGTGCTTCAGTGTGTTCTCGTGTCCTAGTCTCTTGACCAGAGGACATCACAGCCCTCTTCCACCCACGCTCTACAAGCCCATGCTTATGTATTGTATTTAGTATCTCACTTCATTTCTTCTTCATACACTTAATTTCCAGAGGGTTTTCAGGAGAGGGGTTCTTCAGTGCTGCTTACAGTGCATAAGAAGTCTTACACTTAACCTGAGTATCTTGTGTCTTTCCACAAGCACTGATTTAGGAATCTCTCTCTGAAATGAGGAGCTGTCTTAAAAAACTGACTGAATACAGCCTAGTGCTAATAAAACCATCAGTTTAATTTAACATGGCTATGCCTGTGTAATAAAGCAGATATGAGATAACTTACCTCAGTAGGTTCTGTACTCTATGTACTTGATGTGTCTAGTTTACCATGGTGCATACCGCTGCCTGCACATCATTAACTTTGATGGTGACTAAAACTGGAGTTAATCAAGCACTCCTCTGTGACTCTCGCTACCTCATATGCTGTCGTTTATTATTAACCTATGTCAACAGCTCTTCCAGTAATTTATAAGCCATATTACACTGCTCTTTACACCTGATACTATTAAAAGTAACATTTCCAAAAAGCTTTCGTGAAATCCTATATTGATGACAGCACTTACAGTCAGACTTTTATGTACTCTCTTTTCTTCTTGTACTTTTAAGCTTTTGGAAATGCAATCACGTTTAGAATTACGTCCATGTAGGTGTTTTTCTGCAGCTGCTTATTGCCAGAGAGGCCAGTCAAGAATCTGCAATTACCATCAGTAAGACTTTTGACATGTAACTCTTAGAGTGGTCTGTGATTCCTTTGTCACTGTTACTCATTCTGGCGTTTAATGAATTTCTTCATGTATTACACCATCACCCTAAAAATATGATTGCAAGTTTTGAAACTCATAGTGCCCAGTTCTTTTTTGAAGTAAAAAAAAAAAAAAAAGTGAGGATTTTGAGTATATCTGTATAATCCCGTTACACTGGTGAAACAATTCAGAGTCATGTCTCTCATCATGTCACTGCAATTAAGAAACCACCATAATAGTCCACCTTTCCATAAACTGCAGAGTTTCTCATAAAGTGTAGTAGAATATTTTATTTTAGTTAAAAATTGGCTAAATACTATCAAATAGTAATCAGTACAATACAATCAGTGGTTTTATTTACAGAGAGTTACTCCTCTGTATAAAGACTAATGCAGTGACTTTGGTAAGTGATCTACTTTAGGCATAGAGTTGAATGAGGCACATTAGCAGTTAAAATACTCACGATCCCTAGACGGTTACATATTTTCTCATTTTTCTACTAAGGTGTTTTAGAAAAATATAAAAGCATATGATTCTGTTTGAAGAAAGAAGTGCTTGTCTTTGCATAAAAAGAAGCCATAGGTTTTTACCATAAAGGAATTGGAGAATTCACCTCCATAGATTGTAGATATTATTATTGGACTTTAACTTTGGCTTATTTCTTAGCTTTGCTCAAAATAATTGATTAACCTTAGAGAAATATGTTGTTGTATTTTCTGATCCATACGCAATAGGTTGTGTTAGACCAGGACCAATAGATTAGTGATGCTTAGAGATGGTATTCCATCTTCTATTGAAATACAGACATTCTGTCTATCCTGAGGCCTTAAGACAAGTTTCCATTGAAAGCGAAATGATGGCAACATCATTAAAATGTCCCAGCTTTTTTGAGATAGGGAGGTCTGACACTTGGGGAGAATATGCAAACCAATTTACCTACTCCTGCAGATTTCTTAAAAGTGAGATTACATGATTTTAAAATACTTTATTTCAGTGTTTTATGATCTGGCAACTTTGTTTTCTACTATTTCATACTTTTTTCCTTTTAGAAAACAAGGAGTCATCTTTGTTCATTTTCTCTGGATTTCAGGTGATGATGGTGTTGACCTCATGCCAGACACAACTTGCCTTGGTTTAGGCTAACCGGTCGGTCAGTTCTAACCAGCAGTCTGTCACTAGTCTTGACATTTAGCGTTTGTGTAAATTTGTAGCTGGTAGATGCTGGAATTTGGCTAAGGGTCTCTCAGTTTCAGTGCCTTGCTGGACAGATTCAGTCTGTGGTAAACCTACGATTGTCTGACTCCCACACCCATACTTAAAACTTTTCATTTTGAAGCTGTACTGTGCATGCTAGCTCAAATAAATAATCACTTGATAAAACAAGTTTTGAAGTCCAATCTGGGCTTCTGTGGCTTGAAGTGTCTTTTAATGTTTTGCTGGTGAAATACTGAGTCCAGCCTGAGCCCCGAGCACCTCAGTCCAGCTAAATACTGCATAACTTTGCTGGTAGCTGTCAGCAGCAGATAGAGCTCTGCTGAGCTTGGTGTTGAAGTTTAANGAGGCTTTCTGACTCAAAGGTAACTATCAGATGTGCATGTGAAAAGATAAAATATTTTCACTGAAAATTAGGATCCTGCTGGATTCCTGCTTTCCCATTTGCTGCCATGCTTCACTTACCTCTCTGTTAAGAGTTGAAGGAGACTCAAAGACTACTGTATCTCGGTTGACAAGCTAGAATGATACAGACTGCTCTTTAATTTTCAATTACTGGATTTACTTACATAAAATTAACTCTAATAAGAAATAGAAAGGGTCTATTGATAAACCATACTAATCATAAAATCCCAATCTATGGATTATATCATTTGACCTTTATCCTTCAGGAAGACTTTTCAGTCTCACCATCCTCAGTTTCCAGATTGATTAAAAAAAAAAAAAAGTTCAAATTAATTCTAAATCAAAGCAGGAAAAATGGATCTGTACAGTTTCTGTAATGTTTCCCAAATGAACTGATGTGGAAGCAAAGTGTGATTGATAACAATGTGTAATAGGATGTATTGTACATATCATACATACAAAAATATTACTGGTTCCTTTAGTTTTATGTCATTATATGTACAGAACTCAAGATGCTTACCAAGTGAACTAAGGCTGGCTGTGAAAGACACAAAGAAGGAAATTTGTTTTCCCTCCCTAGGTTTCTTGGGAGAAACTGAGCAAGTCTCACTGTTCGGGGGTGGATCTTTGCAACACTGACAATAAAATACAATTTTGCTGTAGCCTCTCTCTGAAAACTTGTATGCCCCATGTATGAAACTGAATGTTAACAGTCCATTGAGATTCTCTTTACTGTCTCCTGTCTGCTTTGCTGAAAGTCACTTCAAGAGTGCAGCCCTCAACATATATTCAGCATCTGAGTTTATTTCACAGTCTACATCTCCAAAGACCATTGTGGCCCACAAACTGATAGGGTCTTAAAACTAATGTGGCAGATCCAGAAGACAGAGCTGCACAGTTCTGCCCTGTTTTGCAGTCTTAGCAATAAAGCTTAGGAGTTCCCAGCAAAAGTAGTCACAGAAGCAACAACCTTTTGTTACCACCCAGCCTTAGTTTCTCCCCATTTTCAAACTGTGGACTGAATTTTTCCAAAAACAGGACTTCTGCTCTCTGGCTTAAGTTCAAGGAGGTTTTCCTTAATAGCCCTTGCTCTATGTTTTCAAATAGCCATTAGTTCCCTTTCTCTGCTTTTAATCTTCTTTACAAGCTTTCCTCCATGTATACCTCACACTTCCCTTTTCTGTATGTATGTCTCTCATGTACCTGTTCTCATATCTCATGTACTTCTTCTCAGCTCTCTGTCCCCATCCAGTAGACTCTTCTGCTGTCTGTATCTTCATCAGTGTCTGAGATATATGTATAAAATTGGGGTTCTCCTAAAAGTTTGTAAACCCAGCCTGGAAGGGTTCTGCTTGCTGATACAAAGATGGTAAGAATGGAGGTAAATTTTTCATATTCCTTGTCAAAAATGAATTTCTAGACTGGCAAATGCCTACGGTTAGAAGCCCTGTTTTAGTCGGAATTGAAAATTAGTAGCATTGTAACTAAGCTGGTTTGATTCCACAGGTACTTTTCCCAAATGTAGCTCCATTGTACAAAGTGACCAACAGAGTTTCTTGCCAGAGTCTCATTTGGCGCTGCCTCACGCTAAGGCAGATGAACCGTGTGTTACAAACAGCGGCCTGGTCTTCTCCAGTGGGTTGTCAGCTGCGATGGAGTAGCATATGAACAGTAGCATAGGCTGTAAAAATGTGTTTGCTGGAGAATGCCGCCCTTTGTCATGGTTCATTTGACAGTCTCCAGGAACAAAATATTCACATCATTAATATATCATAGTAGACTGTATATTAAAAATTAATATGTATGTGACAGACACTTTTAGCCTTGCAGAACACAGTGGTTTTCATTTATTTTTAGTATTTATCAGGTTGAGTTTTTTGAAGGCATGCTGTGTAGTCACAGGAAAAATTTGGAGCTGCCTACAGAATTGCCTCTCAGATTAAGATCATGTCACTGTTTCTGATGTGTCCTGTTGTTTGAAAAGATGAAGAAAAATGATGCTTTGTACATAGAGTTCTCAAGGGTTTGGGCCAATAGCTATTTTTTTTCTCATCTTTAACAAGAAATGACTGAAGATGCCTTCCTGTTCTCCATAAAACATTTTTCTTATTTTTATGCAGAATAGATGAATATAAGTCTAAAAATGTCAAGGAAACATATTTGTTTGGATTACACTAAAAAAAAAAAATTACAATATTTAGTTTAACCCTGAAGAATTTATACATCTTTCTCACACCATTCTCTTGCTCTAATACCACAGCTCAACTAGCAGAGTAGCCCAGGGGGGTTCTGAAAGTGCCAGTGGTGTGTGGCTGTTGTCTCCATAGACAGACCAAGCTGTAGGCAGCACACAAGCTGGCAGCATGCTGATGGAGTGACCTGCTTGCTGTATGTTGGAAGGCATCTAGACTGAATTTCTGTCCTGGTGACCCAAGTAAGTCTTGACATATATTTACAGAAGAAATTGATTGTTTTGAGGATAGTCAGGAAAGCATTTTCAGAATTTGTACTATGTGTTTACAAAGCAGCTTGGTCTAGATTAGTGCCTGCAGATAAAAGATTATTTTCCTTTCATGAGTAAGACCCACATCACAGGGGGATTGCAACCATGACTTTCGGTTTTAGGAGTATTACAAGCTGGGGTGTCTTCCTTACAAAGGATTCTCCTTATAGTTGACCTCACAGTTATGGAACTAAATGCAATCCATTTAATGTCTGGAAAAGTGTTTTATCTATTAGAGGAGTCCTAAAAAAAGATACATAATCAATCATGAGATGCCAACAAAAAAGATCACCATCTACAGAGGTGTAGCAAAAACTACATAGGGAGGAGGAAGGTGTTTTGGAGAGGATTTAGCTTTCAGCTGGATGTAGCAAAGAGGAGCCATTGAGTTCAAAGTCATTAGTTAGTGAGGATAGAGAAGGAAAGTGATTGTAGCGAAACCAGTGTGAAAAAATGATGGAGGCAAGACTGGAAATGAGTGTCTTCATAAGAGTTTGGCATTAGGGAGAGAAAGAAAGGCACACATTTAAGATGTGGTGGGTTTTTATGATGGGGAGAGAAGGAGTGAAACATAGCCCTCAGTTACGGGTTTGAGTAATAGAGATGAAAATGGTGATGTATACAAGGGAGAGAGAAAAGTCTGCAAAGGAAGATTAAGAATTGAACTTTGTGTTAAAGTTCAGCTAATTTGAAGACCTGTGTGCTCTGTAAAAAGCTGCAATTCAAATTTTTTAAATTTCTTTTTAAATTTCTTACGGACTTGTGGGAGAAGGATTCAGGGTAAAAAATTCTTTTGTTAGGTCTGCAATTTTTATCTGTGGGACTAGATTAATTTGGAACAGCACATTGAGAGATCAGATTGAAGTTCAGTTTTAAAACTGATGTTCCTGCCTTTCTAAGCTAGTTTCTGCCTAGAGCTTGACACAANTCTTTTAGGCTGTTTGTTCCCCCTCCATGATTCAAACCCTTTCAATAAATAGTCTTTTTGTAATTGCTTGCTCTAAGCTGAGTTTCTGGGCATTTCAAAAGTGGAGTTGTTTGCATCCAGTCACTTTCTTCTTTTGGCTGCAGTAAAGACCTTGACATTTATTTTTTTCTAGGGTATTGAATTTCAAAGTTTTATCATTTTTCCCCCAAGGAATTTATGAATGTGAACTACAGAGAAGTTTTCTTTCTGGAATTTGGCCAGAAACAGTGCTTTTCCACCTGAGTTTAGGCATATGCTTAGGTACCTTGCTGAATTGGGCCAAGATTCGTAGCCTGGTTTTGGAGTTCAGTGAACAAGAAGTGAAAATCATGCATGAACATTTTTTTCTGATTGTGAGAATAATATTTGCAAATAATTTATTTAGTAATTACTAAGAAAGATTGAGCTTGATGAGGTAAACTTTTCATGTAAAAAGAATCAAAGCACAATATCCATTGCTATTATTCAGCCTGCTTAGATTTTAAATTCTTCAAAATGAATTAAAAAAGATTTTCCATGAAACGGTGTTCACAAATGACACTATTTTCTTTATAATAGGGGAATAGTGAAGAAAGAGTTTAAATTTGTAAGTGTGCATGTTTTCCTTTGAATATGTACAAATATGTACACATCTGACAACCAACAAGCTCTTGAAAATATTCAGGTTATAACTGCCTCGATGATTTTTTAAAAGTGTGGATAATTATTATGGAAATATATACTTTGTTGTGAAAATGTAGTCTAGTAAACTGATAGAAACAGGCTATCAAAATTTATATTGATGGTATGTCATTCCGTATAAATTGCCCTTTTTAATGATGATAGTTCAGTAGCTGAGGACAAGTGGCAAAGATGGCTTGCTTCCCTGCAGAGCTCTTCAATTACAAGGTCTTTCAATAACTATGTTAGCAGGTTGAGATGTACTGGCTGCATTAGCTGACTGTATCTCATAATTCCTTTGGGCTGAATAAAATTCATAGTCATTTTGATTGTAAATCAGTGGGACAGGAAAGGATTGCATTTATCTCTGGAAACAAAAGTATTATTCTAGCTTAGTGTTTCATATTCAACTACACTCATTGACTGGCTCCAGTAAATTTGCAATATTAATGAGATGAAAACCAACATCTTGAATTTAGGGGAAGCAACAGTTAGTGTGAAAACAGGAGCTTTCAGTATAGTCAAATTGACACTGAAAACATTAAATAAATTGTTATCCTGAATTTTTTATATGTAGGTACCAACAGTAGTCAAGTTGTTGAATCTGAACTACTCAGATGTTGCTAAAGGCATCCTACATTTCCTTTAAATAGTAAAATTTTGCATTTTGTGGTTCTCACTTCTTCAATGTGGATCTCTATTATTTACTTTCACTAAGAATTTTGATTATAAAATTTGCATCTGTAGGCATACTTGTTTTGACTCAAACCTTCAAAGATTCATATCACTGCATATGATTTGCGTGGAGTTTGGTCTTCTAATTCTTCTCTGATGGAAGTGAGGAACATTTTTATATTCTGTGATTTTCTGTAAAACGGCCTTATATAAGGCTGCATTCAGACTGCATCAGGACCTAGAGCATAGCAAATTGAGGCTTATGCACACCCTGGTTTCAATCTAATGCAGGATCCAACCCAGCATTTGTATTCTGTTGTGAATATTGGGAAGTGCTCCCAGGTCCAAGTTTAAATGTGGTCTTACTGATCTTCATTCAGAAAGCATTCTTGGGAAACACTTTGTTACTATTTTATACCAGAATTTTAGAGATTTTCAGATTTTTATTTCGTTTTGAGAACAGTATGGTAATTTAAACATCTCTTAGTACTAAGATATAGCCTGAGGCTATTTGCTTTTCCTCACATTAGTATTCTTGTCTTGTTGGGGCAAGCAGTGATCCAGAAACATAGACAGGCTACATAACCTGTGAGAGCATCTAAATATAGAGAAATGAGCTACACAGAGCCTAAGATAAGTCACTGTGTTTAAAACTTCATCTGTGCTTTTCAGATCAGCCCAAAGTACATGTTAAGGCCTGTTGTCCTGCCAGCTACATGGAAGAATTAGGATTCTTCTGAGTTGTAATGCCTTTTACTGCTCTTTCACTCTTGGGGATGTACTGATGCTGGAGATAGATGTTTATGCTTGAGATCAGGGGCTCCCCAGGGATTTATACTGATAACTGCTTCTCACAAAGTGACTTTGTAGATCTAAATTAGAAATGTCAGGCAGTTCTTCCACTCTGGCTACCAGTACAAGCACTAGTGAGAGCACTGCAGCAACCTCCAGCTCTTCCATGTTTGGCTCAGTTACTGTAATAGACATGTCCTTCTGAGAAGTCTCACAGCTCTTGTGATTAAGAAACTGCATGGAGAAGTAGCAACAAAGAAGAGATGATAATAAATACAAAAAAACAGCTTCAAATAGAAAGATCTTTATGTTCATATGTCAGGTCCTTAGCAGACCCTTCTGTTCCTCCCAATTAGGAAGAAACTTCTGAGAACCCAGTTACCCCAAAATTTCTGACCGCCTTTCTGCTGAGCCATAGACAGTTAGGAAGACATAAATGTGATGGGGCATGAGCACTGGCTCACAAGTGAAGTGTTATCTCACCTCACTGGGAATTTGTATTGGGGCGCAGGGCAGCCAGTCATACCAGTGACAGGGCTCTAAAAGCAGCATTCAGCATCTGATCAAGAAAAGTTTGCCAGATGCTACTGTGATACACATTTTGGCTGACTCTTGAATATTCTGGGGCCTCTTTTATTCGCAAGTTGGCATTCAAGGTAAGGTCAATGTTTGCATCCTGCCACACCTTTCTTCTATCACCATCACAAAAGCACATGTATTTGCTTTGCCTGCTAGCCAGTAGGCATCCATGACTGCCAGGTAAAACTGCCCACTTTGCTGTACCTTGCACCTGGGGATGTTTGGTGCAAGGCATCTAACTGATTAGATGTGGAGATAGACTACAGTTTTATCCAGGATAGCACCTTAAACCTCCCTTTGTACCTCAGTGTCAACAGAGGTGTGCCTGAGTTTGAGGTTTTGCTGTTCATGCAATCTCCATTGAATGCATGTCCTCAGACAGAGAGGAAAGTAATTCCTTAGTATCTCTAGACTTAACTAAAATTCATCGGAATTGAAAAATGAGTACAACGAAACATTCTTCCAATATCCTGGCAAATCAGTTGCCCACATATTACACAATTTCGCACCTTACTTTCAGAGTAGAAATAACTGTTAACATGTTCCACAAATATGTAGTAGCATCCAACTTTGTTTTCTTCTGCAAGATTTTCCCAATAATATTAGAGCGAAAAGGTTTTTTGATACTTTTTTTTTAATCATTACCAGTTCTTTAAGCAGTTTAGTTTTGCGTGGCACTGGAAGCAGCAAAGTCTGGTGTATGGGCTAAAGCTAATTTCTGGAATTGCAGCCAGAAGAAACTTAGAGACAACAGCATGCGAAGTGTCATCTTGGTTGTTCCAAATGCGAGCATTGCACCCTGAGACCCACTGAGATCTCAGCTGGTATTCGGATAGGTAAATGTTTTTCCTGTCCTCGACCTGAACTTTGGATTGTCCAGATGAGAACATCCAGATGAGATGGATGACATGGTTGGATGTTACCCAGACAAGAACAGAAATGGAAGGAAAATGTAAAACTTTATAATTTTCAGGAGGAACTGGAGAAGATCGAACACTTATACTCCAGTCTGAGATGTTGATTTTGCCTGTTAAATGTGAAAGTGGTGAATTATTAATGTTCTTTTCACTAATTGTCTTGTTAACATAAAATAGCTGAACTATGTTAACTTCTAGAGTGCTTTTGTGCAGTGATGACATAACATGTGAGCTTTAGAGCTTTAAAGGACATGTGTTTGTATGGCACAGTTATGTGGAGAAAAATAGTCTCCCAAACTGAGTATCAATGAACAACTCCATCAGGGCTGTGCATATAATTAGCAGTAAATACCTTATCTGATAAAAATTCTTACAACTGTTAACATGTTTAGCTAAAAGAACTGGAATGATTTTTCAAACAAAAACTGTTGCACTTAGGAAGCAGCTTTCTTTAGTAGTTCTTTACAAATGGCTTTTTCTGTACGCATGAATATACTAATGCATTTTTATGGCCTGGGTCAGGTACTCCTGAGAACAAATGAGGCAGGTGTGTAGAACCAGAAGAATGAGAAGGAAAAAAATTTCCATTGAAGTGTCTGATTCTGTTAAAGAATGGGATTTTCCTAATTAGCTCTGCAGAGCCCTGCTAAATTTACCTTTTAAGATGTACTGTTAAGATATGAAGAGCTCCCTTGGAATGGTCACCTGATTGCATTGGCTTAAATGCAGTGGGAGAGCACTGAATGGAGGATTTAGTTCTCTGGATTTAGGAGTCTAGCTCACACCTGAATTTTAGGCACTCAGTTAGGATTCCTCAGTGTCCTCATGCCGTTAATGATTAGCTTGGAGTACAAGGACCTTGGAAGGCTTCTGCATAGAGCTCATGCCTTACGAAAATTTGGCACCTAATACCTCCCTTTGAGAGTTCCTGCTTTTTCTTTGATTGTTTAGGAAGCAGGCACAGATAGGGAGATTCGTGTCATTAGGTATCTATTATTTGAGTGTGTTCCCTTCAGGCAGGGGATGGTTTCTCCTTTCACGTTTGCAGAGCACCAAGCTCAGCTGAATCTTTCTGCAGCGGCTTGGAGCAGCACTGTAATGTAAGTGTTCAATCTTAGTATCTGTGATGGCTCTGAAATTCAGGATAAGAACCTTACCTGGCTGTAGGCCCTCTGCTGAGGTAGCAGTCTCCCTTGCATCTGTGTTTTTTGCTCTAGGGACCAGTAAGCAGTGTTTGACAGCTTTTTCTTTCTTCAGTTTGTGTAAAGTTTCATTACATGTTCTGCTTTTATGTTTGATGTTGTTATCACAACAACAAGTTTCTTGGCTGAAAAATCATTTATTCCGGGTAGCAAATGTTTCATTATAGTGAACAATAGTGAGGTTTCTTTCAACATGAGATATAATGGAGATAACACTGCCAAGAGAAGTTAAATTATTACTTCCACATTATAAACCTGAATCACTGAGGTTTCCTGGGTACATTTTTTTTCACAGCAAGTTTGACTTGTAACAGAAAAATTAGCAGTTTTCTGAAACTGTGAATTTAATAAAAGGCACCTTTATGCCTCGTCATTGCTATACACACACATTTGTTTCTATCAACTGTAACATAATTTGCACTTACTAATCTTCAAAAAAAGAAAAAAAGAATATTCGAAGTCCACGAAAACAAGAAAACTTTTAAGTGCCCTTAAAATAATGTGAACATTAAGGAGTCTACTTAGGAACTTCAGTCATAGAGAGATTTTGTTCTCTTCAGCATTTCTCAAGAACACACTCTGTTAATCTGTTTTGTCTGATTAATATCAGATTCAGAGCCTCTTCATGATTTATTTTCATAGAAACAGATGTTATCGTTTGTGGTGGAATGGAGACATTCTGGGCATTATGTAACCTCCTTTGGCATTAACTTATGCTACATGTTTTTCCTTCATTCTGCCACAACATTGTAATTGTACCCAAATGGTTCTCAACGTGTTTCCATAGATATTTCGCATGTTCAGACTTTGTGTAATATATGCCTTGGTCTCAGAGATAGCTCTTGTTTTTAAACACTGAGATCTGCTACACCTGTAGTTTTCAAATCATAATTGGTACTCGTTATAACACAGCAGCTTTGTCCACATTTTTCAGTGCTGTCCACCAGCTCTGCTTTCATAGCCTGTGATGAGTTATGCAAAATCTCTGCTTGCCACTGCAGTGTTAACAGAGTGCTGTGGGCTCAGTTAGTGCAAACCCTCTCCATGTCTGCAGGAGTGTTGGGAGGAGAGATGGAGGGCTCCAGCCCAGGCGAGGGAAAGAACAGTTTGGGAAAACTGTATGAGCTTGAAGACCTGTTGAGAAACAGCTAGATGCTAGAGCTTCCCTAAAGATAGTTTGGCCTTATGTGACACTTCTGTGTTTGCGTTACAGTTTAAGGTTCTCCTTCAGGAGGTGCTGCTCTGCTTAGGGCCTGCCAATTAGCCTCAAATTTTTTTAGTTAGCTTGGTCCTAACCAGGAGACTTATCATGGCACGTGAAGCCAAGTGATTTGTACATGTTTTAAGTCACTGGGAGCAGAGACGTACCTGGTATGTTCTTTTGTGCTACCTCACTCTATTTCTGTCTCCTGAGGTGGAAAGGAAGGACCTGGCTGACATCAGGAACAGCTCCTTGTACATACACAACAACTCTGTGACCTGTCTTTTGTGGAGGGCTTTTCCTCTTTAACAGACTTAATTTCTTGCTGTGTTTCTTTTAAAGCCTACTGGTTCAATGACCAACTTCAGCTGGCAGGGAAGGCAAAGGAGTCTGGTTTCTTTTGAAGTGAAGACAATTGTTACTTCAAAAGCAGGTCAGCGGATGGGCTTGGACTGGGAAACATTTCATTTGGATGTTTTGAGAGGCTTAAAAACCTCTGGGTTGCAGCTGCAACCTGTGTAGAAGGTGGTATGCTGTGTAAGCCAGACTGAACACTCCAAAAGGTACAAGAGAACATCCTTGGTCTTCTGCTAAATGTATTTTACAAGCCCTGCTGAGTATAGGAGCGTATGGTGGGACTAAGCTAGGGCAGTGTTACATATAAGCACAGGTGCCCTAACCAGTCACTGGAATTGGTGGAGCAAATATGCATCAGTCATTCCCACTCATTAACTATAATTTTTGTCAGTGGAGAAGTATAGGAAGTAAGAAATGATTACCTAGTAGTCCCATCTTCTTGATTTAACGTATAAAATTTTTGGCATGCAGGCCTTGCACAAGTGGAACAGATTACAGCTGCATGGCCTTCACATTTCCTTACGAAGTATTGCTTATGATATTCTCCCCAGACTTTAAAAAAACAAAAAGAGAAAGAAGAGGGAAGATTCCTCTTAATGTGTGTGTAGTTTTGTTATCTCCCTTTAAGTAATTTTGAATAATTCCTTATTATACCAAAACAGTTAAAAGCTATTCAAAAGAAGGAAACAATTATTCTTGTAATGTTTAAATAGAGACAGTCTGAAATCTTTAGCCTTTTGTAGATATAAACAGATGTCTGCAAGGCCAGAAAAGCAAAATTATGGGCATGATCTTTATCAGCTCGTGCTGCAAAGGAGACCAGAAGAGGGAAAAGCATGGTTAATAGGAAAAGAAACTGTAATTTCAGAGTTTCTGTGTTTCTAAATTTAAAACTGACATTTAAAGAAAAAAAAATCACCAATATTTTTCATTTTGTTTAGTTTTTGCTGTTAACCAAAGCCAATCTCAAATTTAACACAAACCTGCAGGCTATTCTGCTTCAAAACAGAGCATAGGCCAAATATATGCAGTAGGTAGACTTCTACAAATTTTTACTAGCAATTAAAGTCATTTTCTCTATGTTCATACACTTGAAAGGATGTTGCAGACTTTCCTTTGTATGTTTGAAAACAGATATGCTGGGATAATTGCACTTCATTGTTGCAAAAGAACATTAACCTTTAGAGGAGTTTGACCAGGGCCACATTTGCTGTTGGCTAACGATAGTGTTGATGTTGATGCAGCTGCACCAGCTGACTTTTTAGCCATCCATCTTTAGATTTCAGTCAATGTCTACCTGTAAAGATATGCTCAGAGAAGTGAAAGCACTGGTAAGTTCTGCTTCTGATTGTGGCAGAGAGGAGCATGAAGATTTACGTGACTATGAGTTTAAACCACAGCTGACAGACACATTCCTTGCATGCAAATGTGTTGATAAAGATTAGGTTGTATGCAGGAGGATGGATATTTTTAATATGTGAGCCCAACACAACACATTACAGTAGCTGGGCGTAGCTGTCTGAAATTAATAGTTCATCATGGTGATTTAACTAGAGAGTAACAACAGTATCTATATTCCATTTGAAGAATGGCAGTAGTTCATGAGAGCATATTGATTTGGAAGACTTTTATCTAACTCTTCAGGTTTGAAAGATAAGAATTAGTATCTCTGACCTCTTCCTGTGGTTCATCATGGTTTGCAGCTTTGGTTTCTTGCATCATCAACCTTAAGTTTATTATTGGTACTAAAATATATCTTCAGGCTTGTGGTAAGTGAGGGCAGGTAGAACTAGAGTTGTGGGGTGTTAGCTTCTGGGCTAAATATCCAAGTCAGGGTTTCCTGTTGATCATGGGAGGGAGCTGGATCCATGTATTCTGTTTGTGTGGCAAGTTTTTGGTAGTTGGGGGGCTACAGGGGTGGTTTCTGTGAGAACCTCCTAGAAGCTTCCTCCATGTCTGCTAGAGCCAATGCCAGCCGGCTCGAAGACAGACCTGCCACTGGCCAAGACCAAGCCCATCAGTGTCAGTGGTAGTGTCTCTGGGACAACATATTTAAGAAGGGGGAAAAAAAAAAACCAGCAACTGCAGCCAAAGAGAGGAGTGAGAGTATGTGAGAGAAACAGCCCTGCAGACCCCCAGGTCAGTGAAGAAGGAGGGGGAGGAGGTGCTCCAGGCACCAGAGCAGAGATTCCCCTGCAGCCCGTGGGGAAGACCATGGTGAGGCAGGCTGTCCCCCTGCAGCCCAGGGAGGTCCACGGTGGAGCAGATATCCACCTGCAGCCCAGGGAGGACCCCACGCCGGAGCAGGTGGATGCCTGAAGGAGGCTGTGACCCTGTGGGAAGCCCGCGCTGGAGCAGGCTCCTGGCAGGACCTGTGGCCCTGTGGAGAGAGGAGCCCATGCTGGAGCAGGTTTGCTCGCAGGACTTGTGACCTCACGGGGGACACATGCTGGAGCAGTCTGTGCCTGAAGGACTGCACCCTGTGGGAGGGACCCATGTTGGAGCAGTTCGTGAAGAACTGCAGCCTGTGGGAAGGACTCACGCTGGA
>VYZV01021257.1:25959-65276 GCA_013401275.1 Pandion haliaetus | reverse complement strand
CAGGAGTGAAATTGAGCCTGGGAAGGAGGGAGGGGTGGGGGGAAGGTGTTTTTAAGATTTGGTTTTATTTCTCATTATCCTACTCTGATTTGATTGGTAATAAATTAAATTTAATTTCCCCAAGTCAAGTCTGTTTTGCCCATGATGGTAATTGGTGAGTGATCTCTCCCTGTCCTTATCTCAACCCATGAGCCTTTTGTTATATGTTCTCTCCCCTGTCCAGCTGATGAGGGGAGTGATAGAGCAGCTTTGGTGGGCATCTGGCATCCAGCCAGAGTCAAACCACCACAACCCACTAACTGAGATGCTGCCTCCCAGTTCTGTGTTCCTGCCAGAATTCTTTGAGCCCTTCAACAAAATATTCCAGGAGGTTGGATGATGTTTACTTAAACTTGCTGAAAGCTTTTGTTGAAGAGTCCCTTGCAAGCAGCGCCTGAAGCCCTGTGCTGAGACTGCAGAGGGCTGTCATCAACCACACAGTAGTGATGGAATCAGGACAAAGCAAGAATAAATGGCAAGGTCTCAGAGAAATAGAGCAAAGCATCTGTGTTTGAAACATTTATTTCTCAACTGGGTAATTATGAAAGGAAAGACAGCAAAATTTGCAAATGATTTTAGGACATAAAGAACCAGAGACGGGAAGGCCTTTCAGAAGCACCTACGAGGAAAATGGAGAGACAGGACTCTGCCAGGAAGAATCATGCTGAATGTTAGATGAGTATCATAGAATCATAAAATCACAGAACGATTTAGGTTGGAAGGGACCTTTAAAGGTCATCTAGTCCAGTCCCCCTGCAAAGAACAGGGACACCTTCCACTATATCAGGTTGCTCAAAGCCCCATCCAGCCTGGCCTTGAATGCTTCCAGAGATGGGGCATCTACCACCTCTCTGGGCAACCTGTTCCAGAGTTTCACTACCCTCATCATAAAAAAATGTCTTCCTTCTATCTAGCCTGAATCTACCCTCTTTTAGTTTAAAACCATTACCCCTTGTCCTGTCGCAACAGGCCCTACTGAAAAGTCTGTCTCCATCTTTCTTGTAGGCCCCCTTTAAGTACTGGAAGGCCACTATAAGGTCTCCCTGAAGCCTTCTCTTCTCCAGGGTGAACAACCCCAACTCTCTCAGCCTTTCCTCATAATAGGAGAGGTGTTCCAGCCCTCTGATAATTTTTGTGTCCCTCCTCTGGACCCCCTCCAACAGGTCCATGTCTTTCCTGTGCTGAGGACCCCAGAGCTGGACACAGTACTGCAGGTGGGGTCTCACCAGAGCAGAGCAGAGGGGCAGAATCCCTTCCCTCGACCTGCTGGCCATGCTGCTTGTGATGCAGCCCAGGATACGGTTGGCCTTCTGGGCTGTGAGCACACATTGCCAGCTCATGTCCAGCTTTTCATCCACCATCTGAGTAACAAGTACCCACACTGCTGCATCTTGTGGATGTTCTGTAAGAGTGCATAGGGTGTGGTCTACATTACCTAAATGCCTGCAGGTGCAAGGAGGTGGTCCCTAGGATCTGGTATTCATTCCAGTCCTGAGTGTCGAACTGTTGGTATCCTCCAAGCCTGGCCATTACTGTGAAGAGCTCAGCTGAAGCATCTGCTTAAATGTTATGTTTGCTCTGAAGTTGAAAAGTGTACTGAACCATTTGAAAACAACACCAAACATGTAATGTTGCACATATGCTCACCCATGGATATACTGTGTTTAATTCAGGTTTTCTATCACAGCAGGCCAATGCAATGTACATCATTAGTGATGTGGAGGGGGCCCCTTCTGAAGAAGGACTGGAAGAATAATGTCTGTGAGGACACATTGAGGCAAAACTCCTCAAATCCCTGAACTTCAAATAAAATTCAAATCAAGCATTCTTGTATTCCATACCTTACAAACATAAAGGAGAGGCATAAATTTTAAAGGCAGCCTTTCTCTTACAAGTGTGGCATTCCTTACTCTATGCCATATGACTTCTGCAATTTACTGGCACAATATAACAGCAAGAATAAACATTTAGTAGGTGATATAAAACTTGGATGACAAAGTTGTGTCTCTGCAGCAGTCAATGGTGAAATTGTAACTGTATCAATGGGGTCACTTGGTGTGTTTTTACTGCCTAGAGGTATGATAGTTGTCTCAAGGTGAGCTAACCTGTGTGTTCAAGGCTTAGCATGTTAAAGGAATGATCCTAAAGGACTGATGTATGTATAGTGTATCTAGTATCTGAACTGCCCCATCTGAAGACAGTATCATGCCATACTCTGCAGAGAATACTTGCAGTGACCACTCACTGGCTGCAGTGAGACAAGTCTGAGTTCAGAGCTGTGCTAGAGGGCATAGAGCAACCCTGGCTGAAGAGGATTAGAAAGTAATTTTCCATGCAGACTGTAATTTTACATCCACTACTAGCCCTTGTTAGCAGAGAGCTGATCAAGTGGAATACTGGGACAAATTGTTCCCATGTGTCTGATGAAGGGGGCTCTGCGCTAGGGTCCTGATGTGTGTGCAGTAGGTCTTGCATAAAGGGACCTTTAAAGACTACTTAGTCCAATCCCCATGCCATGGGCAGGGACATCCTTTACTACATAAGGTTGCTCAAGGCCCTGTCCAGCCTGGCCTTGAACAGTTCCAGTGATGGGGCATCCACAACTTCTCTGGGCAACCTGTTCCAGTGTCCCACCACCCTTGTCATAAAAAATTTATTCCTTATGTCTCATGTAAACCTACCCTCTTTCAGTTTAAAGCCATTATCCCTTGTCCTGTCACTGTGGGCCCTGGTAAATGTCTCTGTCTTTCTTATAAGCCCCCTTTATATATTGAAAGGCTGCAATAAAATCTCCCCGCAGCCTTCTCTTCTCCAGGCTGAACAACTTCATTTTTGCCAGCAGAGCCATTTGGCCTTGTTTTGCTCGATATCCACCCTTCCTGCCACAGTGTATATAGTTGTGGCAGTTGCTAAGCATGTGAGAGATGAGGAAATGCTAAAATAGCAATGCTTTTCAAACAATAGAAGTTAAATAAAAAATTTTAGTGCTTATAGCATAGTATGGGACTACTTGCTATTTTTAGCCTGATCATACTTCTATACTGCTACTCATTGTACATGCATTTGAACATCACCCAGTTTCACAGTTAAATTAAAAAGGATGAAGAGCAATGGTCCATGTGAAGGGATTTGGAGTTACAGATTGCATGGCTAACAAACACTTTAGATCTGCGGTGCGGTGATTAGTACCACATTATGGCACACTGGGTTTCAAAGTAATTCATTCTCATTAGCAGGGAAAGTTAAATGTTGGGTTTGGCCTGAGTGTGAAGGGAATGGATAATTTCAGCACCTAGTATGTATATTACCTGCCTTGGTTGCACTGTCATGTTTTACACCTGGCTCTTAATCCTTTTCAGGCTTTATCAAAATAGAAATCACAGCCATAATTTTCATTGCTCCCTTTATAAACTGGATGTTAGGAAAGGACAATGAAGAAATTCTGGGAGGTAAAACCTGATCTGATACATCCTTGTTGTGCTACCTGACACATTATTCTTCAGGATTTAGGCTAAATAGATGAAAAAAAGCCAATTAAGTTACTAATTCCTGTAACACCAGTGAAGACATGATAAGGATTAATTAGACACGGCATGACTATCAGTAACTCCAGACTAACAACGTTGGCAGGACTTGGGTGTTTCCACTTGGTTACAAATCTATTCACATTACTACTGAAAGTGATGTATTTTCAAATAGCATACTTTAAAGAACATGAAATACCCACCGCCACTCCCCACGAGCATCAGAATCCCATTCTGACAGTTAAAGTGCTGTCACAGGAGACTGTCTCTGGTGACAGTGACAGTGCTGACAGCCATCTCGGTGCTCACACGGCAAAAACCCTTCTGACAGCTTAGAAAAGTGTCAGAATAGCAGTTTCCCATTTTCAGGAGGTATTTGCCAAGTTAACATTGTGGTTGTTTTGAAATGAATTTCTTTCAATAACACAACAGAAGAAAGCAATTTACACAAATGCCAAAAAAAGCACAAGTCTGTGGGTGTCATGAAAGTAAAACCTTACATTTTGGCTAGTATTAATTAAGCATTCACCTGTTCCTTTTTTCTGTTGCTCTCAAGAAAAAGTTAAAAAAGAAAAAAATAGCAAGCTAGCATGACCTTTAAAACTAGAGAGGTTTAGTGGCTGTATCTAAATGAACAACATACACATCAGTGTTTCAGGTGGGTAAGTCTTTGAAGTACACTCCAAAATAAAAGGCTGAGCATTAACTAAGCAGAAATTAGTGATGTAACAGACAGCGCTATGGCTAGAACAAAAATACTGCAGAAATATTTAAAAGAAATGAGTGTCCTTTCCTAGTAGTGCAGTTGGGACTGCGTTTTTCCACATGACACGTCCTTGTGATTCTAGGTTTAGTGATGAATCGTGGAAATTCCTTTCAGTTAGGGATTTTTGGCTCTTTCATCCAAATACCACGTGCAGCACTATGCAAAGTTTGTCCCTGTTGGAATGAGGGAACAAGGGGAAGCTATCTGAGGGTGCATCAGAGGATGGTACATGATGGAGAATATTCAGGAGCCATGCCAAGCAGGTGTCCTGTGCCCAAGCCTGTTCTTAGTTCCCCCTTTGCCCTGAAAGTGACTCCTTTTCACCTGGTATGGACAGCGACCCCTCTCCTTCATGGGGTCAGACGGATGGCTTGGAGCATGGAGGGAGGGAAGGGAGAGTGTGTGAAGTTCCTGCTTACACTGCTTAGATAGGTCTAACATCAACATGTTGTCGTCTGGGCCTTAAAAGAGTGTCCTGGGGACTCAGACCTGGTTCTGAGTCAGTGGGAAGTGGCCTCCTGGCACTCTGCATTGCCTTCACCCCACATAACTTGAGAGTACCTGAGGACCTTCCAAAGGCACCATACTCCTGTTACAAATCAAACCAAATCTTATGAGAATCACCCCAGTCTGTGCAATTTTTTTTATATATGTCCTGTAAATGTCTTTTTTTTTTTCCAGAAATGAGAAGAAATATATAAGCAGATACTGGAAAGAAGTGAAAGTCGGAGATTTTGTGCAGCTTCGCTGTAATGAAATTATACCTGCTGACATATTGCTGCTCTCCTCAAGTGATCCCGATGGGCTGTGCCATATAGAAACAGCTAACTTGGATGGTGAAACTAACTTAAAACAAAGACAGGTGGTGAGGAGGTTCTTAGAGCTGGTAAGTCACCATTCGTAACTCTCATTTAAGATAAGAATTTGTTTCAGGTAAGTAAACTGTTCACCAATCCACTCCAAACCAGCTAAATCTGCTTGTTCTAGTAGTGCTAATGAATTACTGTTATGGTTGTCATTAAAATACTAGCACTTGCCAACAGCTGACCTCATCATAGTATCAGAAGTTTTACCATATTTTTCCCCTGAATTTGAATAGGAATTATTTGGGGCAATTGTGTGCGGTTGGAAAATGTTGGGGGTTTTTAATGGCTTCTATTGTAGCTTGATTTTTGAAAACACATTTTAACTGCCCAGTAAGAAGATATTTAAATATAAACAACTACTTTTCCTGCCTGCAAACCAGATCAGTTTCAATTAGGAATTTTGCCTGAAACTCCGTGTTGCAGAATATCTCTCCAGCACTTGGAGCATTAAAGCTTGTAACGTTTAAAGGGACAGCATACATGCATTCTGGAGGTGTCTGTGCTGAAAAACTGTTTTACTGCTCTCTCACTGTGCTTATCTCTCCCCAACAGCACTATTTTGAAACAAAACAAAATCCAGATCAGTTACTGTCAGCAGATTTAGAGGAAATTACCTGAAGTTTTACTTGCTTTAATAATCTCACTGAAAGAGTATTCATTTGTATGCCCTCCTCTTCCACCCCTCTTGCCAGCTAACCCGTTTCCTGTATTTTGTCAGGAAAAAAATAAATTATTTTGTAGAACTCAGCTACATCTATTTTCCTAGTAGCTCTTCTCATTTAAGAGATTTTGCAAACAATGGGAGCTGCTGCCCTTAGCCACTGTCATAAAAGGTAACTACAGAAGCCTATAGTTGTACTGAGGTAGATCAGCATTAATGAAGTTGCACTCCAACTGACAGGATAAAAATCAATGTGCCTTCCAAATAATTCTTTATGGCAGATAGAACCTTTCTCTGAATAGCTTGTAAGAACATGAGATAAAGACTTGTTTAATCATCAGTGATTTCCACATAGAATTTAGACATGACACGGCAGCTACCGCCATGACAAGAAGTTTAATCAGCTACAGGCCAAATGTTTCAAAAACTCGGATTGTTTCAAAGAAGCTAATTGAATTGCTTCTCAAACGTCCCATCCTGTTCCCACTGAGAGGAAATTTCTCCCAGTGGGTAGAGCTCCAGGGAGGTACTCAGACGATGTATTGCAGCTCTCTGCCAGCATAGACTTCCTACGTGACCTCAGGCACATTATGTAGGACAAAAACTATAGATTGCATATAGGCTACTGAATACAGGGATGCTTTCGTGTTTGTGGGTACAGTTACAAGCTAAGGACACGTCCCAGCTCTTATCTCAAAGGAAGACCCGGGAAGGCACCATTTCCTCCACTCATCCACAGCAGATGGTTGGATTTCTGTGATCCAAGCATCTGACACACAGCAGGAGGTGTTGGTAAACACAGTGAAAGGAACTGATGTGTCCAAGTACAGATCATCACAAGACTGGCTTTCAAGAGCCTTGCTGCCTGGAGGAGTCCCTTATACTGCATCAGGATCCACAGCTTCCTGGTGGCAAAGTCGCAATTCAGCACTGGGAGTGTGATTCCTGGAAGCTGACGGGCTGAGAGGGGACCTGCTGACACTACAGACTCCCCTGCTCCTGGGAGCTGTGATGCCTAGATGTGTGCCTGAGCCATCAGTTGTGGAGTGACTCGTCTGTCTTTAACCAGTGAACAAGTGCATGCATTAATACAGCAGGAAAACCAGGAGGAAGTACCCCTGCAATCTCATGTTTGACATACTCGCTGAGGTTTAAATTGCTGATCCAAACCAGGCAACTAAATACTTCAGGTCGGGGTTTTGCACAGTTTGGGAAAACCTGTAACTTTTAGACTGTTGTGTGGAAGTGAGTGGCAGTGCCATTTCCTCCTCAAACAGGTTAAAGGTTATCGGAGACTGAATTGGGCCCCATTAGGGAAGAAGGCTGAGGAAACAGTGCCTACCCAGGGAAGCAAAGCTAGGTTTATGCGCCAAGCAGCTCAGCGCTTCAGGGTATACATGGCATGACTTGCTCAGCATAGCCTGCTTTACTGAGGAAATCAGTTATCATACAGATACTTACAGTCTGCTTTGTAGACACCTAACACACGCTGCATTTCCAGCCCATCCTCCTTCCATATCTTAGTTCTCTGTATTGCAAGATGATTGTGGAACATTTCTATCTCAGAAGTGTGCTCCAAAATATGTGGATAAATAATTTTAAAAAATAAATTTTAGATCACAAGATGCCTAGCTACAATAGCGGTGAGGTCCATAATAAATTGTCAGGGGTTAAACTGGGGTCAATGACAGAAAGCTCATTCATTCCAATGAAAACAGGACTGGGCCCCAAGAAGTCAAGTATTAAAAGAGAGCTTGTAAGAGAACCACATGTGACTACCTCCCCTCTCTTAAAATAGCTGAGAAAGCAGGAAATATCCAAACCCAGGTTCCTGTGTCAACTAAGTGGTAGGCAAAGTGCACACCTGCAAGTACCAAGTCCTCAGCAGCTGCAGCATCACAGAGCCTCTCTGTAACAGCATCCCGTAAGTTATCCAGCAGAATACTTGCCATCCTCATTAAAGTCCTGGCCAAAACCTGTCTGAGCTGTTAATTCATGCAGCAGCATTAGCTTCCTCACCCCAGACTAGTATGGATAGACTTTTACATGTTCTTGAAGGTGTTGCCCTGCTGAGAGACGTTCAGCAGTGGTATAGAGCTGCTTGGAAAATGTTGAATGAATAGTACTCCCACAGCCAAGTAGCGTGGAATAGCAAGGTAATGCCTGTTTTTTGGACTGAAGTTCAGTTCTTACCTTGGTATGTCTTAGGTTGCCACAAATGGAGAGAGCTTATTGTTAGATCTCATGAAATACTTTGGAAGACCAACATTTTCTTGCACCAAATGCTGACCATCCTGTTACCAAATCTCAGAGAAGTTCATTCCCAAATCTCTTACAGGACCTGCATCACCCAACCTGTGTATGCATTGGACAAGAATACTTTTACATTTTTGTATTACCATTGTACTCAGCAGAACAACTCTCAGTTACGTTTATAGCTGTTTGGTTCTGTGTCATTCTGCAGCCCTGATGTTCAAGCAGGAAATGAAACAAATAGATTATGTAGTCCTGACCCTCTCTTTCCCACACTGCTAAACTCTTCCCCCACCCCTTACAGAATGACGTGCCCAGTCATGTGGCTTATCATAGGACAAGAAACAGAGATTTTTTGGAATCTTCTTCTTAAAATATCAGCTGCCCATAGCTGTCTTTGAATAATGTCTCTGTAGCAGTATCTCAAGCATTTAAAAGAAGCTGTGTTAGAAAGCTCGGCATTTCTGTGTTTCTTACATGAACTGGTAACTTCTGAGCACATGCCTGTGAAGCAGGTCGATGAAGGATAGCTATTTCTATACCCATCACTCTGCTGGGCATGGGAAAGGAGCGGGGGTGGGGGTAGGAACAGTTGTTTTAAGCCACTGTTATGCTTTCCTTATTCTGTCCCTGCCCTGTGCCCACCCATGCAATTTACAGTCCCACAGGTCTGCGCCAAGCTGCTTGCCGTAGAGAGCCTGGTTGCCAATTTGGAGTCACTGAAGTGGGGTGTGTGCTGGGCAGTCCTCTTGCGACCACAGCACTCTCTCCAAATCCTCTCCAGAGGCCAGAAAGCCCAGCACTGTTACATTGGATAGAGCAGTCCTCTGGAAGGGCAGCCATTCTGCCAGCATGCTCTAAAGGATTTTTCTGTGTCTCTCTTCAGCATTAACAGCATATAAGGTCCATAGTCTCAGAGAGTAAAAGGTCTTACAGTTTCCCTCTTCCAAATCTTTGTTCAGAAAAGTAACATTCTGATCTCTTTTTAGCCCGACTCTTAAAGCAGTAATAAGCAATTACAGAAGCAATTCTGTATTGTTGTCTCCAGTACTTTGTAGGCATTATTATACTCTAAACATATGCTCAGAAGATCCAAGATCAGCATTTGCGGGCTTGGATTGGACCTCTCTGCTTGTGAATTCCAAGAAACTGTTTTCCTTTATAGTGCAAGTGACCAGAAATACTGCTTATTTTAGTGCAGCTTTCATTTGTCTGAGCAATTTATAGTAGACTGGGAACATACTGCTTCTTAGCTTTGTGTGTTTGTTAATGAATGTGATCGATCTGACACAAACCTGTACTTTCTGTACACGATTCTACAACCTATCCTTAGACAAGCTGTGAGAAGTCACTGATATATTCCTCTGTGGCTTGTACATCTGAAGATACTAGTTTTAATGTATACCTTGTTGTTGTACACTCACAACAGTCAGTCAAGAAAAAAAACAAATCAGTGAGTAGGTTAAAAAAGAAAAAAGGAAACAGGAGATTTTTCAAAGGTCTTGACATTTTTTCCTCTGAGACTTTAAATACTGTGGTCTTGTTATCCAGCTACTACAGCAACAGGATGTGCTAGAAATGTTTAAAATAGTCAGAAATGTACTTCTGCATGCTCTCTTTTAAAGTCAAAAGGATAGTGGACTGTCTTCACACTGAAACATGGATCAGATCCATGTGTGCAGCGTGACACGATGGCGAATGCAGCTGGGAGAAAGCACTGTGCGAAATCCTACTGTGAGTGATCTAAGGGTGTTAGCAATGACCAGTAAGCATCACTTGGAAAAAACAAGTGTTTCTTGGTATTCCACCAGTTTCCTTCTAATTTCTAACCCACCCTCACTGCTGCCGAGTCACAGCAGCCATTTCTGGTGTGCTTGATGTAATAGGAGACACAGTAGGCAGGAGGAATCAATGTGTTTTCTGTGCTACTCTGCAGGCTGCTGTGCCACCACACCCTCCGCAGTTGCTTATGGAATGTTTTCCGTCCATCTGAGACATCGTGTCAGCCGCTCTTCAGAGAGCGGATAAGCAGATACAGCTTGGGCTGCAAAAGCTCAAAACTCCCTTTCAGGTTTCATAAACTTGATTTAGGATATTTTGATAGTATGAATCTAGACTCATGAAAAACATTTACATTTTCTTGCTGCCTTGTAGTATGAAACAAACAAAATACTCCACTGTTTTTACTCAGTATGCCTTTTAACAAAATCCACAAAGCCTCTCTGTGGATTCTGGAGCAGCTTATGGTTTATTAACCACTGGCCATGTCCTGGATGTTTATGTGGAAAGCTTCAGTTCAGCTGAAAGCTAAGCTAAATCTAGCAGCTGCTATCCCCTGTGAGAAGGTGCGTGTATCCTTCTGAGAGCCGGTGGGCGTCGGGGATAGATTTTTTTCCCCTCTCATTTTCTCCTAAGAGTAGACCTTTGTTCAAAACAAGCTTGTACTAGCATGATTAAACAGGTTTAGGTAAGTCTTGCAAATGACTGTGTGGCTCCTTATTTACTTTGTCTAAAAAGCACATTTGAATTTGGTGTCTGCCTGCTTGGGAGGGTTCATTTGAATGGAGACTAGCATCAAAATAACTAATCAGTCTGATTTCCACACAAGTCAGTATGTGAACACTTCTGGAATATGTTTAAACTCAGAGACTTTGCTTACTGCAGGCACGTTTGCTCATCTGTCCCAGCCTGGAAGCTGGGCTGAATTGACTGATCCAGCTTGCATTCCAGCCCTACCTATTCTTGCACAGTGCTGGAAGCATACTGGGTACAGCTGGACTTAGAGGAACAGTCCCACGGCTTCCTGTTCCAAGCATTAAGCAGCTTATACCATCTCCTTCTTGCCCTGTGAGTCCTAGGCAGAAACTGAACCAGAAGAGAAGACAAGACAGCTTTCTAGAAGGGCTGCACTGTAAGCCTGACTGTTGGTGGCTGCAGGCTGGTTTATGTATGAGGTACTTTGGGAAAGGCAGCCCGTGCTAACTGCATGAAAACAACTCAAATGGCAGCCATGGTATCTTAATGTAGATTTTCCTTTTGCATTCACATTTTCTCCCTCAAAAAATTAAAAAAAAAAGAAAGAAAGAAAGCAATTTTCAAATTTTGGTTTAGCCTAAATTGAGCTAAGATTTCTTGTGCAGCCATCTGCACTGGTTAAATTAGCCCAGTTTGAGAGAAGAGCTGAAGTTAAACCAGTACAACTCCCAGGTGGACTAGTTTTCAACTCTCTTGCTGATAGGAGCTTCTCATCTCAAAGAGTCCGACTGAGTCTTCTAAAGCAACACAAAAATGGGCATAGCTATACTCTCCCTGTCGTTCCTTGTCCCACTAATACTCTCAGGCTATCATCCCCCTGAAATTAGTGGGAATAGTACACTATTATAATGAAGTAGATGTGAACTAGTCAGCATACTCAGTGTTGTTTAGACCGTAACAGGTTAGAATCAGGCCACAAGAACAGTGAATGTCTCTCTAGCATCTTTTGGGGCTTATTGCTTGTGCCTTTCTTTTTTTGCAGTACTTTGAGAAAGTTCACAAGGCTAGAAAAAGTGGCTTGAAAATTCCAGATACGCACATGTTAAAACAGCAGATTAGTGCTCCATCCCACACACGTTGCCAAAATTAGATTTCCCTGAGGGAAAAGAGAGTTAAAAAAAAATAATCAAACAAGCAAAAGAAAACAATGCTTTTCCCTATGCACTACCAGAATATTAAATTAAAAACTATTTTTTTAGTTTTAGAGTTTAACTGAAGATTTTAGGGAAACAAGTCTTGTAAGAAGACTCGTGTTTGTCAGTGCAAAATGCAAGCTTGTCACACCCTGTGAAGGCCTTTGTCTGAGGTCATGCCTTGAACATTCAGTAGATTTCTTTGATGAGGGTTGAATCATTATGAAAAGCTCTACACCTATATTGTTGTATCTTTTTTTGGATAGTACCACGTTCAGAGATGACTTGTGTAGAAGCAACTACTGTCTCTGTAACAGAGAAACAAACATACAGCAGCTGCGTGAAGAACAGCCTGGTGCAGAGCAGGACCCAAGTCAGTGCTGTGGCAAACTCTTGTGTGAGCTAGAAGTCCTAAAGAAAGGCTGAAAACAATTTTTCACTCTACCATTTTACCATGGCATTTAGTCAGCAGTCTCACACTGGAACTCAAGAATGAGGGTTCACTTCCTCCTTGGTAAGCTTTAAGCAAGGTTATAATTTCTTTCTAGTTTCCATTGTGCAGGTGTCCAGGCCGCAAGTTTGACTGTCGAGAGAGCTTCATTAGAGGGACAAAGAATTTGAATAACTGTACGAGAAAATTTTGGTTATCTTAGTCTAAGTGGGGGCAGGGGGTGGGAAGGGACAGAGAAAGAGTCCAGTTCTGAAGAGTGCTGAGTAGTTGACTTTTGGCATTGGCATTGGCTTGTTTGGTTTTGTGTTTAAATATAGGCTAAAGGGGCTAAACTGATGAATCTAAGTTTGGATGTCTTGGCTGTGAAGGACCTCCCATCCCTAGTGTAATCCTTCCAGCACCGGTGAAATAGTGGTAAATCCATGTAAGGAAATGTACTATGCCAGTGCTTGTGCTGTGTCTGACCTCTAGACAGTCAGGACATTTCATTCTCTGTGTCAATAGTCCAGCATCTCTCTGTTGTGCTGTTTCTTTGAAAAAGCATTAGAAAACAAGAGACCATTTCAGGTCCGTAGAGAAAGTAAAATGCTATACTGCTCTCCTGTTACAGAGAAGTAAACATTTACATTTAAGCAAGTTAAGAAGGGATTTCCCAATTAATTTTTTTTTTCTTTTTTTTTGTCATGACTTTTCTGATCTCCTAGCCTAATTCAGTTTTACTGAACAAAAGTTTATTTCTGGAACTGTTTATTCCTTAGCCATACATTGGCCGGTTCAGCTGGGAACAGGGAGTATCTGGAATATCTGTTCTCAGAAATTAGATTTTGTAATATAATGCTGAGAACTCCTGATTTTAGGGCCAGGATTTTTGAGCTGGAAACATGTCACACTACACTTGTCTCTGATACAATAACCCCAGTTGGCACTATCAGTGGTTAGGAAAGGATGGAAAGGCCTTCTTTTTCAGAGCAGGAGGGTTCACTGTATTAAGCCACGTGTAACCCCAGCTATGATGGTATGGTCTCACTTTCCTTTGGAAGCACTGAGATGGAGAAGGGGTCTGCTTTTCTGCCAGAAAATGCAGAGCATCAGAATGAGGAAGTCCTGTATTTATCTCAGCATCCATGATGTGAACCCTCATCCCACTTCTCTTTTCTCCACCTGCTCCCCTCCAAGTCTTTTACATGTTTTAGTACTGATAAGGAAGGCCACGTAAGCGAGTAGAAATTTGCATTAAAATGTTGATTACATGGGAAGCAGCTGGCCATATGTCTCAAAACTGTTATTTCAATAAACTCATGAAAATTTCCATTCATTGGTTATACTCAGGTTCATACTTTCAACCTCTACTATGACTCTGTGATGGTCAGACACTTTACATCTTTGTATGTGCTTTTGAGAGAGAAAGCTATGATTGTCCTGTAGGTATGTGTCTGGAGAAGATACTGTTCTCCACACAGAACTATAGTCCTTATACTTCCATTTGGTTTTGAATTAAAAACATCAGTAGTCCATGGAGATTTATAGACAACAGTGCTAATACACTAATTCAGCTTTCTTAATGACAAAGTAATGGGCTGGTTTACATCAAAGCAGGAAACACAGCCTTTTGGCTTCTAAGAGAAAGAGAATTAGATGTTTAACATACAACATGGTTAGAAAGCACATATAAGTTGTCATAAGCATTTACCAGCCTCTGCTTAACTTTTCCAAGCTTGTTTGCTCATTATATTTTTGGCCTGACTTGATTAAATACCAGATTCAAATCCATGCCCCAGATGGCTAAGTATACTCATATACCTGTATAGCAATGTGGCCTGCATGGCTGTGATCACAGGGATCTGACTTACAGGCTGCTGCAGTGTAACAGGAGGGGATAAAAATGACTTTGTACTGCTATTAACTACATGGATGTGGGTCATGTCAGCTATTCAGAAACAAAAAGCAATGGAGTATCTCCTGGTGCTCCACTGGAAGCTGTTTCAGCTATCTTTGATTAAAGTAGATAACTAATAATGGCACGGAATAAAATTACACAAACTATTTTATTAAATGATGTTCTCCCTGTTGGTCTTATTCCTTACGTTTGTTCTCATTGGTTGCACTTCCACATCTCACATTTATTGAATGCTTATAATAATGAATATTTGCATAAGAATCACATAATCATAGAATAGAATGGAAGGAAACCTTTAAAGACCGTCTAATCCAACACCCCTGCCATAGGCAGGGACACCTTTCATTAGATCAGGGTGTTGAAAGCCCCATCCAACCTGACTTTGAACACTTCAGTGATGGGGCTTCAACAACTTTTTTGGGCAACCTGTTCCAGTGTCTTACCACCGTTACAGTGAAAAATTAATCCTTATATCCAATCTAAATCTACTCTCTTTCAGATTAAAACTGTTGCCACTTGTCCTGTCATTGCAGGCCTTGGTAAAAAGTCCCTCTCCAGCTTTCTTGTAGGCCCCCTTTAGGTACTGGAAGGCTGCTAGAAGGTCTCCCCGGAGCCTTGTCTTCTCCAGGCTGAACCCCAACTCTCTCAATCTTTCTTCACAGGAGAGGTGTTCCAGCCAGCGGATCATTTTCATGTCCCTCCTCTGGACCCATTCTAACCAGATCTGTATCTTTCTTATACCAGGGACCCCAGAGCTGGATGCAGTACTGCAGGTGGGGTCTCACGAGAGCAGAGTAGAGGGGGAGAATCACCTCCCTCGACCTGCTGGCCATGCTTCTTTTGATGCAGCCCAGGATATGGTTGGCTGTCTGGGCTGCAAGCGCACATTGTGGGCACATATCCAATTTTTCATCCACCAGTATCCCGTACTCCACAGGGCTGCTCTCAATCCATTCATCCCCCAGTCTGTATTGATACTGGAGATTGCCCTGACCCAGGTATAGGACCTTGCACTTGGGCTTGTTGAACTTCATGAAGTTCACATAGGTCTGTTCTTCAAGACTGTCAGGGTCCCCCTGGATGGCATCCCTTCCCTCAAGTGTATCAACTGCACTGCTCAGTTTGGAGTCATCTGCAAACTGGCTGAGGGTGCACTCAATCCCACTGTGTACCTCACTGATGAATAGTACTAGTCCCAGTACAGACCCTTGAGGGACACCACTCATTACTGTTTTCTACTTGGACATCGAACCATTGACTGTAACTCTTTGGACACAGCCATCGAGCCAATTCCTTATCCATCTAACAGTCCATCCATCAAACCCATATCTCTGATTTAGTGGCAAGAATGTTATGGAGGAACGTATCAAAGGCCTTTCAGAAATCCCAAGTAGATGACATCTGCCCAGAGGATAATAAAGCTGGTGAGGGAAGCCTGCAAAAGAGTAATAGACTCTGCTGTTCTGCTGTGCTGTAATTCAACAGGTCATATTAATGTATATTTTAATTCTGCACTTAACTGAACAAAGCATACATATTACTGCAGACAAGACTATGCAGGAACTTTGTAACCATTGTGCATGCCTGAAGCATGAGGCTGGCTAGAGTGCTGAACTTCAATCCCTATCCCAGTGATACATGTTCAGCCCCCTCAGCTAATTTCCCAGCTCTGCTGTCCAGTTTTGAAAGTGGCAAGGCCATCATGAATTTCTTTTCATAAGATCTATGCAGTCAGCTGGTGTCTGAAAAAAAAATTTGAATTCCTTGAGTTTTTGAAAAGCTGTTTTTCACTTTGCTGCTGGAGTCTTTTTAGCCTGTTGATTGAAAAGGAACTTGTTCTGTAAAATAGGTAGTAGATGAGAATTGACAGACCAGAGACCGAAGCTCTTAGCCAAAGTGTTCTGCAGCCATCCCAACTTCCCCCATGCACCGTGCACGCCAACCACAGCCCTGCTGCCCTCAGACTGACTGTTAACCTTCACAGCTGCACCTCCACCCTCTCCACAAAGCTATGAGGGAAATACAGAAACAGCTGGGCTTAAGCAGAGAAGGTGCAGTCAAATGCTATGTTTGCCTTAGAAGCTTTAGTAGGGTAGGCATGTGATGGTGAATGTTGATTCAAGATACAATTCCAGGGAAGATGGTGTGTCAGTGTCCAGCTTGGGAAGTTTTTACTTGGTTATATAGCCTTCTCACGCTGGAGATGCACGTGGAAGGGCTGACAAACCTGTGATAGTTCTGATATGAATGCTGCCCTGTAGTATTTGGAATAAAAGGTGTCTTTTCATTAGGACTATTTCTTTCCCTCTGTGCTCTCCTGCAGCTGGCAGGGGCTGGAGTGTCTCAGTTCCTTGGGCAGTTGCTGTATGTTACAGGTTTTCCTCACATCCTAGAAATGTTTCTTAAATATAATGCCTTGCAAGGTGAAGCTGCTTTTATCCAGATTCCCCGTCTTCACATTGAGGTGGGCTCATCAAGCTTTGCTGTGTTTTAACTGCACCCTGAGACTACAGCTGCTACTGTTAGGTTTTACCACTCATAAGGAAAACCCTTCATTACCAACCACTCCTTCTTCTATCAGGACTCTGATGTTCTGGTTTGTATTTGTGGGATGATGTAAGAGAGGTGCTTGACATTTCCCTTTTCTGGTTGAAGGGTCTTACTTCTTCCCATTCCCATTTCTTCTGGCAGAACTTCATCCCACAAGAAGTCAGACTGGCCAGCAGCCCAGACTAGAGCAGGAGTAGGCCAAGGTATATTAGGAAGCTGACCTGAGCTGTTGCGCTACCAAATTAAAATGACCATGCAATGCTTCTGCCACTGATCAAGTGAAGTTTTCTTCCAGCAGTTACAAAATGCAGCAGAAAGACAGCTAGAAATTTCTCCAGAAAGGGGAAAGCACTGGAGATTGGGAGGGTTACATTTTACCACATGGCTGTGCACACGAAGCGAAAAGCCTCTGGAGGAGCAGTGCAGGCTGTATGCAGAGTTTTGCGTGCTCTTGAGAAGCTTGGTTTGTGGTTTAGTCGAAGCGCTGAGCTAATGCTGAGGTTGGTTTTTACAGAATATGAACCCATTCATTTATTTCGGTGGCTGACTTTTGGAACAGGCAGATACCACTTTTTTAATTGTCCAGGTCTGGGTCCATATTTCAGCCTTGACATACTCTGTTCCCTTACCACTCTCCAGCACTACTATAGTCCATGAATGAATTCATTCACACCACTGTAATTTTCAGTGCTTTGCTAAGGATGGCCATCATCCCAAGGGACATTAGAACTTGCATATGCATGTTTTCAGCGTTGCTAACATTTTTTTGGGTATTTTTGTCCCACTATTGACTAACAGCAGTTTCTTCAGCTGGCTGTCATAGAATTATTGAGGTCTTCCTAGACCTTGTGAGCAACACATTTCTTTTCCTGCAGACTGGATATTGTGCTGTTCCCTCACACTATTTTCTACAAAGGGGAAAACTTTTACTTGGATCAGCCAGAGGAAGATCAGCCCCCTAACATGTATTTGGCTTGTTCAGCTGTTCTAATGTTTCTGAATACTGAACATCTCTGTTCCATTTAAACAAACACTAGTGAAAAAAATCCAATTATAGTAGTAGTTGTCAGTGTGGAAAACAAAGCTATTAAACTCTGATGTACGGCTGGATCTGTTTAGTTCCTAAATAGCATAGATCAAACTGTTTCTTCCTTTACTTGTGAATTAGTAGCACAGATAAATTCTGCCAGAGAGACTAATGCAGTTTAGACATTAAAACATTTCAGTCTTTTCATATATAAACAGTCTGCATGCTTTGGATACATAAAATCGATACATAATTCCAGTTGCACATTAATAAAAGGTCAGTTTAATTTTATATGGTAAATGCAGGGTACTGCTATAAAAAGCAATAATAGGATGGACCAATGCATTAGGAGGATGCGTTCTTATTGCACTTAAAAGCTTTTAAACTGGAAAGCTACTTTTCTGGCTGGGGCAGGTTTTTGTCTATTAAATATTTCCTTTGAGTTGTCCCCATGACTCCAGTTCTCCCTTTTTGTTTCCTCCAGACATGCATGCCAAAACAAATCCCAAAGACTTCATCCAGCAATTACACTGCAGGGAGAAGTCTGGATAAGATCCCCAGCATAGCCAGTAAACACAATGCAATAAGCGGGTAACTGTCATTGTCACCTAAGGGCAGCCTGGGATTCTCGTGCTTCTCATGGAAGGAAGGACTGAACATCAAACTCAGGTTTCTGCAGCAGTAAAGTAGGGCAGATGAATAAATGAAAACATGTTAATAACTATGCATTATTAATACCACTAGCAGGCCATTAAATCACCCATACAACATGCATTTAATGAAGGAGAGTATGTTGTTTGAACACTGTGTAATTGTCAGACTAACTCATCTGGCAGAGCAGCATGCTTTGCTTCTTGAGCTATGACAGTTTCGTGAGGTTGCCAGCAGAGTCGAAAAGGTTGGCATTTCACTGTAGAGATTCAGAATGATCTTACAGCTGAAGCTCCAAAGTCATGTTGGGGAGAGCTAAATTTAGTCTCCTTTTTTTTGTGACAGGTCTCTATAGTTCCTTCATCTGTCTACCTGTTGGTTTCCAACTCTGTAGAGCTTTGTAATATTTTCTTCCCCTCAACACTTTGCCTTTTTAGAATGTAAGTTTTTCAGAGGGTGATACATCAATCGTCACCTGAGAGATAAGGGACGGTGGTTTATTTTAAGGAAAATTTTAAAGAAAACACCTTTCCACTATGTTTTCTTCTCCTGTGTTCATTTGTGCTTCCCCCAGAGACACAGCCCAATTACTGCAGACCTAAGTTATTGTTTTGAATGAAACTCTTTATCAGGTTTAATAGGTAGAGCATTGTTAAAGCCTAGTCACAAAACCCTTTACATCTGCAATTTAACATTAATTTGAAATTCAGCTTTGAAGGAATCAATATTTAGCAGGTTTTCGCAATCTGACTAACTCTGCTTACGTAAGGAAAATAAGCCTTCCTGTTGCTGCATTTAGAGTAAGAATGAATTTCCTTAAGTTTCAAGAAATTGGAAGAAGTAGGATTTATGGATAGAGTGTTAAACATTTTCCTAGCAAGACGACTCCTGAAGAAATGAAATACATTCTGTGGAATCCCCGAGTACATAAAATACCTAATAAAAGTATCACTGTGTGTCCTTTTGACAAGTTTCAAGCTTTCAGAAATACCTATGAGTTCCTAAAAAGTCAGCAATTTTTTCAGAGGAAAGCAGTGAACTAAGGCTATTTTGGCAAAATCAAAATGTGAAGTCAGGTATTTGAGGAAAGTCAGTTTCTTATTATTGAATTAAATCCCTTCTTTTTTTTCCTCTTTCTTTTTTTTCTTTCTTTCATTTTGATACGACATAATAGGACAGAAGAGTGAAGCAAGAAGTGGTCTTCACTCCTCCAATGTTTCATGTGTATCATTTCATACATGCAGAAACCTTCAAGACCTGTTTCTAATATTATATTGGTAAGAAAGAATTCTTACCACTAGAATGAGGTGGATAACATTTAGTCACTGAAGGCTTCTGAATGCAGGGTGTGAGCAACCCCAATATGGGGATATACCTGAATGTTTCTATGCATTCATGGTTGACAAAATGATGTATTTCTTTATTTCTGTATTTCTGAAACTCTCAAACCATATGGGAAGAAATTACTGAAACAGAGGTTTCACGTTTTTCAAGACGTTGTTATGACTTACCCACTAAAAAAAGAATCGTGTTGTGCCATGGTGGTCACAGCAACAGGTTTTTGGTGTCTTGCTAGGCCAGGCAGCACTGGATAAGGCATGCCACCAGTTTTACCTTCTCATCCCCTGTGTGCAGGTCTACAGTCATTCAGTTTTTCAGACTGTTTACCAACCATCCAACCATTCCCTACGTTCTCCAGAGCAAAGGCGACCAGATAAATTTTGTGTTTTTACTCTTTGAAGTCACTTGCATCCTATTGCCAGTGTGCAGACAGTACAACTTGGGAGACCTGCTGCAGAGTGACGTTGCTGTGATACCATGACGGTGATGTGAATTTCAAACCCAACAGGAGGAATGGCATCCATCTAAAAGACCAGCAGAGAACGGAATTGGCACCCGTATGGATGATGCTTATATCCATGCTTACTGTGTCCAAAAAGCGGGGGCAAGACCTGACATTAGGAAAAGAATGAAAGTCCTAATCTTTTAGAGTGTGCAAGTGCTAAGATAGTGTGAATAGCACGGGCAGAGGGGTTTACACTAGTCCCATTTGCTCAAGACAAAGGGAAACAAGGATTCAGTTCCATTTTCAGCCTCATGGAAGCAAATCTGCATTTCTTGACTGCTAAATATCATCCATCTCTTACTGTTGCTCTTTCACTGTTTCAAAGAGAATTCAAGATTGATTGGCCTGGAGGGAGGGAAGCACAAGTGGTAATATGATTGTGTGCAGCCTTAGGGTATTAATGCAGGAGTAAAAACTTTTGAGTTATGGTTGCTGTTTCTTTTTATCTGTTAAAATAATTGAATGTGCTTAACTTTGCTTAGACTTTGACATATGTGGTGCTCATATTGACTTTTTTCAAAGTCAGCACTCACTGAAACTAGTATAATAATTTCTGGCCCTTCTTTTAGATGTCTTGTTTCTCTAAGTGACCTTCAACTATCCTTTCAAGCACAGTTTTTCTGTAATGCCTCTTACAATGACCAGTCTGTGCTCCAAATTAAGCACTATGTAGTAGCAAGACATCTGCCTTAAGCATAAGCAAGATATTTTGCAAGTAAATGTACACTGTAGCAAAAGGAGAACAGTCTGTTTAACAGATATGTTTGACTGACATGAACAGAATTTAGTCCTCCTGGCCCTTGCTATCCAACAGTTTTGTGGAATACTCTGGGGAACTTATTTGCAATCAGTGAATCTCTCCCAGGTTTGTATCAACCAGAAAGTCAGTTGTTAAAGTTAGTGGTGCCCAAGGCACAACTGTGGGACACATGCAGAGGTACCATGTAATAAATATGACACCTAACTTCAGAAAAGGAAAAAAATGCCTCCAGCTGCTTTTTGTGAGTGACCTGGCCTTGTTGATGTGCACTGGGAGACCATGAGAGCACCAAATAAGTCAAGTTTTCAGAGAAATTAGGCACTGGAAAGCCTCAATGGAGATTGCAGTCTGTCTAGGCATGGAGCTTTTAATCCCTCTTGAGGCTGGGACAGCTTTAATGCCCAGCAGTTCTGTGAGCAGAAAGTAAGACACTGGAAATCAGGCACATCAGATAACTGCTGCACAAAGGTCTGGGTAAATGCTATTTTTTGACCATATTTTGGTCTTTTTTTCTGTGTCTTAACAGTGAAGCAGAAATTCACTGTAAGAGAAAAATTAAAGGTAGTGGTGGAGAATTTAATTTTTTCATGGAATTTTACCCAGAAAACAGCACAAATTATGATTTATGCATTGTAAAAGCAACACTTTGCGCTTTAACATCTATTTAGCTGCAGCTAAACATGTTACATGAGAACATCATCACAGTTTATGTTTCATTTGCTGCTGAAGTGTGGGTATCAGCATAAAAAGGAACAAAACTTTGATCATTGTGAAATCTTATGTTAACTTTGTGCTTCTTTTATAACCACTGAAAGCAGTTACACGCAGGCAGTGTTTAACGTATTTGTTCATTCATTTACCAAAAGGCATTTTCACATCAAAACAGTGTCATCAGCTGTAATATACAGTGTATATCTACCCTTCCATTTCACAGCGAAGAGATGGAGTTATTTGATTTATTAATAAACCAAAGAGCTTTTGCCATAAATCAGAATTCAGCAGCTTTGTTTCCTTACGTAAACTACTATTCTAATTGGATTTTCTCTCCTCCCAGATATTATCTGGTTAAAGACCATAATCACATATTTCAAGTTAATTGTAACAGAACACAAATACACAGACGGTTAGATTCAACGATAAAGGACTTTTAGGTCCAAAACTGAGTCATAAATGAAAGGAATCCAAAAAACAAAAGAGGGAGAAAGACTATGTTGCATGGTAGTGATGGGGAAGTTGGGTAGGTTTAGTCCTGTCTTATTTGACAAGATCTTTCTTCTTTGTGAAGACTTTAGCTCTAGATTTTAAGTAGATTTTTTTCTTATTTGTAAAGTCACTGGCTTTGCTGGCAGGCTTTCTTAGCAGAAAGGGGATTCAGTCTGCAAACTTCAAATTGCTCTGGAGGTTAATGTGTCTGTACAGCACTGAAACCATGCTTTCTCTGCTGAGTTCAGCAGCCATAGAAAACCTGCATTTGATTACGTTGGGTTTTATTGTTAGATGTCTCTAGGGTTCCCTCAGGGGCATTCATCAAAGATGCTAAGATTTCGTTCTTTTATTAAGACCGCTGAACGAAAAATTGTGCTAAATTAACTGTATTATATATAGTATGTTATAAAAAGACAAGTAATGTTTCCCTTTCCAGTCTTTTCTCTCCAATTTACAAATGCAATTTAAGCTACAGTGGTGACTCTTCTTTAGCACAATCCTTAGGCAGACAGACAGTATATTATTGAAACACCTTGAACAATGTTTACAGATTATTTTTCCTATACTTTTTTTTGGTTTTTTTTTTTGTCAAGGAACATATCAGGACAAGGAAGGAAATTATCATGTTCTGGGGCAGCAAAGCAGGTGTTCTGTTGACAGCACAGGGTTTCCCTGCACAACAAGCTTTGGCGTGACTTGGGAGAACTTCACCTTCTCCAACAAGCTTAAGTAAAGCCAGCTGCTAGGTAGCACTGGCTACTAGTGTAGTGTCTCTGTTACATGAACCTTTGACTGCTGGAGGCAAGGACACAGGCAGAGTGTGTATAGTTTAGGAGCTTTAGTAAAAGATTTCAGACGTCAAGGCCTGAAAGCTTCGTGATGACTGTTCTAGCCAGTGATTCCTTCCTTGTGACTGCTGGTGTCTGTGCCTGTCTGAAGTGAGCAGCTGAGGAACTGAGGGTCAAAGGGGATGACCATGTGGCTTTACAGTATCTGCCCCATTCTACAGCCTAATGATGTCTTAGGTGCCTCTGTAGAACTAGGTACTTCCAAGCATTCCCAGCATCAAACTTCAGTCACCTAGAGAAATTTAAGGCTAACCAGGAGAAATATGTAATGAGCTTAAATACCAACAGTATTTGGTGCTGAGAAGATAATCTGGATTTCTTGCTGAGGCTCAGGTACTTGACTGCCAAATTTGACCAAATTTAGGGAGTCTGATTCTCAGCATAGCAATCTTCTCCTTTGCTCAGAGCTGTCCTTTGCTTTACTCCACTTTTTCCTGCTTGTTTACAAGCTGAATTCTGCATATAAAAGTGATTCTTTCCTCCAGTGGGCTGTAGCTGTCTCTAAGTGATAGCCCATCTTTGCAGTTCTCTTCATCATCTCTTGTTTCTCAAAAATACAGGAAAGGTTTCCAAAAGTGTCAGGTGTGGGTGATTTGAATTCTCTCCTATATATTGTAAGTCTGTCTTTCCTCCGGGTGTAACTGGCAGAAAAATGAAGGAGGGCGTTGATGGTGGTGCTGACATACCCTCTAGTTTCTTTTTTCTCTTACTTAAAATGTAGTTTCTTTCACCTCTTCTGAGTAGAGTCAATATAAAAAAACCAGACACACCTGTGTGTTTCAGAGAAGCTGGCAATAAGATTGTGTCTGTGCTTTGGTTACTGATTCGCAGTTGGCTGTTCCCATGGTGTGTTCTAAAAAGTAGTGGTTGGGTCTACAGCTGCTCAGAAAACCCATTGTAAAACATAACATTTGCAGTGTTGAAACTTAATAATATCGTAATTCACAATTGGTTCTTTCATTCAAATGGTGTGCAAAGCAGTTTTCTAAAGGTAGTCCTCAATGATGGAGACAAACAGCCTTCTCAGCAGCACCAGGACTGGGTATCTCTGATTTCACTGCACAGTTTGTTTGGTCTGACAAAGAAGGGAGAACCTTGATTTTTATTTAACAAAATCAAGTAATTATGCTGTGATAGGATGTTTTTCCTCAGACACAACAAGGTGCTAACTACAGGCAAACATACATAGTCAGCAAAAATACCAGCTTCAGACTAATGAGCTAGAGAATCAAGAAGGTTTTTAAGTGTTAATTAGGAAAAAGTTATTCTGCTATATGTGTGTAATTTACTGTAGTAGATTAATTTATCTGTGTTGGCATAAAGCAATTAAGTCTTGCTCATATTTCAAAAGCTCATATTAGCTTTTTCATAATTGGTAGTATATTGACTTATGTTGTCCTAGATTTTCAGTAGCTTCACTGAACATAAGTATAGTGATACTATTGAATATTTTGAGCCTTCCCAGCTAAACTTCATTTTTCCACTCCAGACCAAATTCAGTTGACTTCTGGACTCAGCATCTTCTACCTAATGCTTTTAGAAACTCACATTCTTCCACTTGCAGAACAAAAAAGTCATCCTTGTAAGGGAGATTTTGTAAGGTGTCTAAGGTATTTTGGTGCCCAGGTCCCTTGGATTTTCAGTGCCAGTGGTCAGTGTCATTCATTTGATTGCCTTTGAAAAAAACTGGACTTTAATATGTTATGAAAGCTAGAAAAGAAAGCGATTTTGGCTATAATTTTCAAGTCTTTACCCTAAGTAATTAACACTTTTATTATTCCAGGACTCAGAATTTGACCCCTTGAAGTTCACCAGTGTCATTGAATGCGAGAAGCCAAACAATGACTTAAGTAGGTTTCAAGGTTACATGTGAGTATTTCCTATAATATCCTTCAGTATACACTCCTTTTCTCTAATACAGAATAAAATAAATGCTGGTTTGTTTTGGGCTGTGTTCTGTAAGTTGCATCATCATCACATCTAAATAGGGCTGCATATTTAAGGCTCTTTTAGAGGATCCTCACTGCAGGGTGAGATGGGAGCCTCATGTTTCCATTCCTTAGGATGGATTTAGTTGTTAGTTTTGATCAGTTTACACTCCAGAAATGAATGTATGAAGTAGTGCAGTTACTCTTCTCCCTTTCCTTCCCTACATGGATCAAAAAAGCCCATCTGGAAATGGGAGGAAATAGAAGACCAGTCCAAGAGAGCCAACAAACAAACACAATCTGTTGTACACTGCTGCTATGAAGATGGGTCTGTTTGATGTTTCTTTTAATGTAAGTGTCATTGAGGAAAATCAGAAGGCGAAACTGGTATTTCTACAGCTAAGGCAGTATTCCTTTCCTCTCATTCACACAAAATAAAACAATTGGCTCACACAATGGGTGTGCTTGTACATTACCATGCAGAATCACCTGCGGCCTTTTGACTTAATTCTAAACAAACAGAACAGCATTAACAGGGTGCTCATCTCTGGCTAATCAGTCCTGCTCGGAAGCAAATGTTTTAGTATGTGCAAAGCACTTTGCTTCTAACATAGCCAGGACTGTAGTGTGTAGGCATGCCGATAGTGGTGACTTAGGAGATGCACTCTTGCATGACTTATTTTTCTACAGTCTGTAACCACATGCAGAGTGAGAGCCCAGGATATTTAATTTTTGTCTAAATTGTAATGAAGAGAGTTTAAACAGACACTAATTCTGTTTAGAATACAATGATTTATCACCCCCAGTAATTAGGAGTGATAAGCAGTATTGAATTGCATAAATGGCACAAGGTAAATTACTGGAGCTTGGGGAGTTTCTTGTAGTGATGCTATTTACCACCTCAGTTACTACTCTCAGATGTCACAGATTGTGTAGGATGTACTGTCAACTGGTGTAAATCAGGACAGTTTTTTTGAAACTACATCAAGTTGTAGTGTGGGAAAATGTGTTCCTTTATTTAGCAGCACAAAGCCCTACAGTTCATTTAAAGATAAAAGTTTAGTATTAGACATTACTGCATGAAGGCGTGTGACTGTCTGCATTAATAGAGCCTGCTCTATTGCAGAAATGACATTTCCCGATATGGAAATGGAAAGCTTGGCAGCTTTTCTAGCACACTTCATGCGTGTGAATCTTAGTCCCCAAAATATTGAGCAGAGGTTGAATACTGTAGAAGATATGCGTTAATTTGTCTTTCATTATATATTTACTTACATACTCCATGTAGAAAATGTCTGTAGCTCGTAAGTTACAGAACTATTTGAATTATGTAGCAGAAAACATGGTAGTACTTTTTGGAAGACTGTTCAATATTGATTCTATTTAATCTTCTTTATAGTTTAGTGTTTCACAAACAATGTGAATACATTTTGACACAGCAAAAAGCCAAGACATCAGTTTTGAATCTGGCAGAAAGCATCAGGTGATTTCCAGGTCTCATCAACTATGCTGCAAGAGATTTACAACTAAAGGACTGTGGGGTGTTTGAAGTAAAGAGCAGGAACCAACCCCTCAACAAATGAACTCTCAGTCTTCTAATTTATCACAGGAGAAGGCTTTTTCCCCCCTCTTTTTAGATTTCCTTCATTAATATCACGAAATCATGGGTCTATTTCAAATCATATATTAGCAAGATGAATAGTAATTGGCACATCTGAATTGAAACATGTCATTGCCATGTCAAACTCAAATCTTAACTCTTGTTCAAAATCTTACCAGTAGTCACTGCTTGAATGAAAGGTTCAGATAGCTTGCGGCTGATAACAGCTCAACTGAAAAGAAATATTACTGAGATATTTAAATGGGGATGGTATGAAATAATAGACTTTCAAGAGATCCATGTGTAAAAGCTGTGCTGAGACATTACTGTCAAAGTTTACTTGGAAGTTTTGACCAGCTGGTAGGTTTCTGGTTTTGATTAGGGCTATTTTTTTACTGTTTGGTTCTAATATCTGGGCTGACAAATCTTTCAGGTAATAGAAATATTTGTGTGTGTATGTGTTGTAAACATGTAAAAGTTCTGTTCCCCACAGTTACACTGAAATGTGATCACTACAGGTAACCAGTGTAGCACAGGCAGGTCAGGGTAAAAGGAGACATGATAGTAAAAAATCACAAAAATATTGCAAAATGCATTGAGGGGTCTGGCCCTATCCTGTATCTGCTAAAGCGTAGTGTACACATTACTACATATGACTTCTTCTGTTACATTGGCACAGTCTGCATTGAACACACTCTGGGTGTGCAGACAGACAGGCAGACTATGATTCTACTCAGGTGCTTGCTTCAATACTGTTTTGAGTTTCTGTATCCTCAGATATTGCAAGCATATTTCCTCATTTTTATTTCCCCTATAAGAAGTCTTCTGTGTAAAAAGAATAGCATAAAACCTAACACGGCCCCTGCCTGTATGGATCTAGCCAGATTATGTACAGTATGCATGGCAAACATTCAAAAATCCCATGCTAGGTTCCAAAAATAACAAAATTGGCTTTAAAATCTTGTTTCTAGTTTTTTGTGTGTATATGGGCAAGGGAAAAGGAGTAGTAGTAGTTGGCATTCTGGCTTTTCAGCTTTTCTCTAAAAATAAAAATTTTACTATTGGACAAGAATAGAAAACTTTATCTGATCATACCAAAATAAGTATAGCAAGGAATTATAATAATCATACTACTAAGAATACGTGACTGTATTTCCATTTCAAAGCTCTTCATAAGATAACAAAACCAAATTAATATAAAATCTTCTTACAATTTTTTTAAGAAAAAAAAAATTAAATCTATACAGTGATGCCTCTTTAATGTGCTATAGTGACACCACTTCTCCCGGGAAAAAAAGCCAAACCAACCTAGACTAAGTTGCATCAGAATTGAGAGTCAGGAAGATTCTGACTGATGATGTGCACTGAGACTATGTTTAAGATTGTTGAATATTTTCTTTGGGAGTGTCAAGCCTTGGAAAGTAATGCCAGCTCTATCATTTGCTTTGTAAGACACTTGAGAAACCAGAGAATGAAAGAAAATACTCTTTTGAATACAGTTTTGATACGTCACATAGTTGTTTAATGCTGGTAAACACGTAACAAGGAAAAATATAATAAAAGGCTGAAGTGAGCTACCATCGGACTAATTTTTGTGTTGCTGTATTAAACCAGGAGGCTTATTTCTACACAAACACTTTCAGAGTGCTGTAGCGAAGTAGTAGCTAACTGCATCTGGTCTGCCCATTTCTGCTAATTCGTGGTGCATGTGTATTTTAAATGTTTAGATACTGCATATTTGCGGTGTCATCCGTGTGAGAAATTGCACAGAAAAAGAGCATTGCACCTGCACTTGCCAGTGCATTTCCTTGCGGGCTAGCCTTCGCATTCCAGGCGTCTGAGTGGCTTCAGCCAGCCACTGTTTTAAATACTGACAGAGAAAATTTTCCTTCTTTGCCTCCAGAGTTATACTGGACTGAATCCAGAAAGGGGAAAAACAGACTGTTCAGCCTCTGTAACAAGCTTAGGGTTTATAAGTCTGCAGGGCTAGAAATGGGATCTAAGCCATCTCTCCACCTGGACATAAAGCTATAGCGTTGGCAGGTTTGTTATCAAAGTGAGCAGTTTTATTTAACTCTAGTTTCCATTATTTTTTAATCCAGACCTTTATGTCTCTATTTTTTTTCTCCCTTTTTATCATCAGTGCCCAATTGCCTTACATGTATGTTCTGTTAGTGAGTCACTGGGAGTGAGTGCAGACAAGAAGGAAACAGTGAGTTTCCTCCAGCCCCTGCCAGCTTCTTTCTCCCAGATTTTTATTTCATCCATGTTTTCTAAAGGTCTGGTGAGCAACAGATGAGTTGATTGACTTAATTTAGATACGGAAAAGTAAAAAGCAGTACCAAACGCATGTAAGGATGAGCTGTGGTGAGAAGGCTCAGCCTGTGACTGAGGGGCAGTAGAATGGGGTCTTGGAACCTACAGGTTAACTTCAGATGTTGCACCATTGCTTTGGAGCAGTTGTATAAGCTAAGATAGTAAGAACTTGTATTCTACTCTTAACTAAGAGCATTGACTAGAGGCTACATAGCGTAACCAGCATAACAGTATAATCTGCAAGTAGTCCTGCTAGACTGGGGAAGAGTACAAAGGATTCACCAAGAAAAGATTCTAACAATCAGAAAAGCATGAAGATATAACCCAGGTGTGAAGGCTTAGAAAGTAGGAAGCAAAGAAAAAGAACACCTTTACAAAAGGCACAATTTGAAGCCAGTTTTCAGATTTCAGGGGATATAGGATTTTAAATGCTCAAATCCAGGTAGCCATAAAATTCGATGTTGCAACAGTGCAATGTTAGTTTTAGTATAGCACATGCTTTTCCAGGATTTCTCTTGAACTCCCAGCTTTTACCAGTTTTTTATTGCAGTCTGTTTTTTAGGCTTTTGAAGTGCGGTAGTTTTGATGCTCTGAAAGTGAAGGCAGAACATTTAAACATTTTAGACTTTGCTTTAATATTCTCTGAGGCATTGGGATACTACAGTTGATTAAATTAAATTTTATTTATTTAGAAAAGGTTTGAAATTATTATTTGGTTTGTCTTTTTTGCCTAATAAAACATTCAAATGTTATTTTTTAATTGTTGTTATTATTGTTTAGCATTTCCCTGATGACTGTTAATTCTTGTAAGGCTGTTTTCTGTATTTCTCTGTCAGCTGAAATTTGAGTCAGTCCATACACAACAGACAGTAAACTTGTAGTGGAGACTTACTTTGTTCCATTTTTCTCATGTGTTTTGGTGCTTCTCAACAAGAATCATCAGGGTGCAGACCACTTCATCTTTCTTAGAGAGTCAGTGAGACACTTATGAAAGGAATTTCTCTTGTTCTCACTGATGAACACATGGTATTTTTTTTCCTTTCTTTTTCACTGAACTGACGCCTAATATCCCTTCCACATCTTGCTGAGTATCACTGCTTCTGAAAGAGTCCTTTCCCAACTTCACCATATTTCTTTCTAGGATTTATTTGATAAGAACATGTGAATAGTGGGTTAGTCATATGCACTACACAGCTGCTCTTAGGTGGACTGGATTAACTGTGACTGCACAGTCAATTTGCACATGCACAGAAAGCCAAATGCATTTCAAAGCATTAGATAGGCTGCACACATGCTGTAGATTTGGCCTGCATATCTCTAGTGAGCATTTGTCCAGTGCATTTGTATATCCAACAGCAACCAGTACTGCTCCAGCTGGACTGCTGCATGTCTGGGATTCTTGGGTAGGTATTCTCAGTTTTCAAAGTCTGGCAGAGAATCTTCCTAGGAGGAAGATCTAAGGAACTATTTCGCCATCAGGTTGACAAAACTTTGAAGATGTTTCCTGGGCTTGTTACATTACAGAGTAGTATGATTTAACAAGCTTAACATTTTGTCATGCCGTGCTTTGTTCTGTTTTTAAATTTTCTGCAGTGTACATAAAAGTGGTAAAAAGGATGGACTGTTCAAAGAAAATCTTTTGTTACGTGGATGTACCATTAGAAATACAGAAGAGGTTGCAGGAATAGTAATCTATGCAGGTAAAAGCTGGTTTTCTGTCTGACGAGGCATACTGCCTTTTTAAGGTTTCCTTAAAATAACAACAAAAAAACATATGACATCATTTGATGTAATTGCTTCTGCAGGGCATGAGACCAAAGCTTTGTTAAATAATAATGGACCCCGTTACAAACGCAGTAAGCTTGAAAGGCAGATGAATGCCGATGTCCTTTGGTGTGTCCTCATACTTCTAATCATGTGTCTGTTTTCTGCCATCGGTAAGTGCTCTTTAAAAGTAGAAACTTAAGCATCGGACTGTCTTGGGATTCATGCACTTAGCTTTATCAAAAACATATGTACGTGCCAAAAGATTAAATACGTAAAGCTGCCTCCATACTGTCTAGTTTTTGTTGTGTTTTCTTCTTTGAAATCAAGATGTCTTGATACATAAGGTAATCTAAACAGTTTCTTAATATCAATCAAATATATGCTCTTAGTACCAGGGATCTGAAGGCTTAGATTCTACTACCCTTGATAGCATCCAAAAATGTAAAGTCCAAAAGAAGCCACTTTATATGTAGTCCCCTCAAAATTACAGGTGGTGGAGTGTAACTTGCCATTAATCAGTCAACAAAGTAATTTATGAGCAGAGAAAAAATATAATTAGCACAGTGCTATTCCCCAGTACTATTTATTAAATCAAGGGCACAGTGCACAACATTAACACACTGTCCCTAAGGCTGCAGCTTTAACATAGAAGAAATAAATGAAAGTCTAAATTTGCATAAATCCAAGTAGAAGACTCTCTAGAATTCATGGAGTGGTTAAGGACATGCTGAGGTTCCAGTTAATACTCTTCAGGCTTTTTTTCTGTTCATTTGTGAGAAAGAATTGAGTTTTATGCTTGGCATCCAAAAAGTTTCTTTATATATGGCATATGAATTCCATATCCTTAATGTTTGTGTGTTCTGTAATGTTTGTGTGTGAGTCATACAGCGTAAACACCAGAATGTTTCCTAACAACCATGGTGTAGTTTAATAACAATCTTATGCCATTTTAATAAGTCCCTGTGTGCCTTTTTCCAGGTATTGTTAAACGCTGCTTAAAGATGAGGATTTCTAGCTGTGCATCAGCCAGCATACTTGTTTCCACTGAGTTCATGACACTCTTTTGTAGTGTCGCAGTGTTGGGGAGCCCAGTCCTCAGGGCTGAAGTGCCATGGAAGGCTTAATTGCAGGGAGTCACTACCTGCAGCTGTCCTCTCTGCCACTGCATCCGAAGTGTTTCCCCCAGAGCAGTGGCAGCAGGGTGTGCACTGCAGTGGCTTCAGTTCAGCTGAAACTCCTGAGATGCAAGAATGTAAACAAGAGGAGGTAGCACACAGGAGGTGAAACATAAACCTTCCCTTCTGTCACTTCTGCTACAAGGCTAGAAACCACCAGCAGAGGGACAGAGCAAACTGCTGGAGGTGGTAACAACCAAAAGTTTCAGAACTGTGTTCTGTAAGAGTCAGGCAATTTTGGTACCTTCTGTCGAGAAGGTATAAGTAGAGGTATGGCACTTAACTCATTCTTTCGAAAATCTGAGTCAGGATATTTACAAAACAGGTCTTGATGTAGGTCATTCTCAGTGTGGGGCTTCCAATTTTTGCTCTCAAGAATAAAAATACAGACATCAATAAAGACACCAGTATGGTGATATGCTCATATTGGTAGTATAGGGACAAAATAATTTGCTCACTCGGCTTAAGTATTGTTTTTATTTTTCAAGAGTTCAAGGCTGAGTTTATGTATCAAGATGTAAAGGACCTTGTTACATGTGGCTTACAAAAGATTACTTTTAAAGTAGACCTTTGTCCTTTTTTTCTGATTTCTGACATATAGTGAAGATAATTTGAATGCTTCTCACCATGGGGGAATTCTTCCTTGTTTTTAACCTTAAAAACATCAGGCATACCATTTTAGGACTTTTAGAACTGCAAATCCTAGCACTGTACTTAAAAAGGCAACTTTCTATCTCTTTAACAAGAATGTCATTTTCCCAAAATAATAATACTACTAACAAATTTATCTTTATTTAGTTATCAGCACAATCAATGAAAAAAAAACGGTTTGAGCAAGGCTTAGAATTTCTTCTCTTCTTAGTTCCTCAGCTTCCATGCTGTTGACTCTGCTGTTATTTCATTAGTTCTGTAGACGTGGTGGGTAAGAATCACACAGTAAGATTAAAGCATCTTCTGACTTTATGTAGCTGAAACTAGTTCAGTGATAGCTGGCTAGTGATATACCTAGTGCAGTCAATGGAGTTCTTTCATTTTAACACATCAAATATTATTGAAATGAATCACTTTCTGAAGAAGTCTGGTTTTCTCTGCTGATTACAGAAAGAGCCCAAACTATTTAGACTAGCCAGCTCACTTTGTTTGAATAAAGTTATGTGAAATGACACTTGCATGCTGTCCTTAAGGCCAGACAAACCCCTTTCTCAAACCCCAAAACCCAAGGCAGAAAAAACCACAGGTTTGGGGCCTTTTTCCAAAGTCATGCAGAATAGTTGAAAACAAATACCACTTTCCCATGTAACTCAACTCTTAAGAACAAATTCATACCTTAAGCATTTTTCCTCGGACTTAATTTGCATTTTTCTCTCTTTCAACTCTTCTGCAGGTCATGGCCTATGGGTATGGCAATACGCTGAGAAGAAGAAACCAATCTTTGAAGTTGCAGGGCCTGATGGCAAATACTTGTCTCCTGTTTTAGCTTCAGTATATTTATTTCTGACAGTGATCATAGTTTTCCAGGTAATCAAGTTGTACATGCTGTCATCTATTCATAGTTTGCTGTAATAAAGCTATAAATGTGCAGTATGTGTAGTACCCGTTCCACCACTAAGGCATGTAAGAAGCTAAACAAGCACTAAAAAGAAGTAAATTTAGTCACTTTAAAATTAAATTTTAACTATAGGGCCTGTGATATTATATAACCAGAAAGCTAAATTAAATAAAAGAAGTGGTCTATCCCATGGCAAAAAGATGGTAACTTCTCTGAAAAATAAACAAACTGATGCACACGGTAAGCTGTCAGAGCTCCCTTGGCATTGGAGAAGGTAATTGTCTGAGAACCTTCCCCAAAAGACTCAGGTATTTTATTTGATTTTAAACAAGTGGGAAGAGATAGGATGCTGGGAGAAAAGCTTTATGCTTCATATCCACCCACTGTGGAACAACACCTCAGAGGCTGTGGGTGCCACTTTGGGGACGGTGTCCTGGTATGAACATAAGTTGTATACTCTTTTAATCGCTTTCCAAAGATACTGCTCTTAACAACTCCGTATCTCAGCTAGATAACAAACTCTGTTAAAGGTTTTTTGGCCCTGAAGAGAAATGTATTGAATGGCAAAGGTGGCGGTAAGTTAAGAGAAGTAAGAGAGACTCGTGTCACTGGCACATATGGAAGTATGCGCAGTGGGACATGGAGGCAGCAACTCCTTTATAAAAAGGGATGAAAAAGGATGTTAAATTACTTTTTACTCTAAGGTATTGGGTTATAATATTGGTTAAAAAAATTCACAGAATTCTTTAAACACCAAACGTTAACTGTAGCATTTGTTTAAATAACCACATTTGCCACTTACATACATGCTATAATTTATCCCTCATATCTAATTCAGCAAGGTAAATAATGTATGCAGTCAGGAATTTCTGTGCTGAAAAACATCTGCAGAGAAAAACTCAGCTATAAATTAGGTATCTCATGGAGTTTTGACAATCCTGAAGTTGAAATTCCTTCCTGGAGAAACTTCTCACATCTCTTTCTTCAGCAATTATAAAATGTGCTCTTCATTTAAATAATCTGCAGTGCAAAAGCCAAAGCCAAAAAGATTGTACCTGTGGAGAGGTGAACACTTCTCATTTTGTTTCTTGTATTCCTGCAAAGTGAATTTGTAAACAGTCTATTATTTATGCAGAATAAATATATCCCATTCTTTCACATTTACAGGATTCTGACTGTACTGTCTGGTTTTGGGTTGTTTTTTGTTTTATTTTGCTTTCCCAGTTAGTTTCAAGCTCACCTTATTGGCTTAAAAATGATCTGCTTCTGTCCAAGCTTTGATAATCACCCTTCTAGACACAATAATGCATTTCAGCTCTGCAATTCACCATAGGTTTTCCTCACCTAACACAGTAAATAAACTCTTTTCAAACATCATAACTTTACAGTAGATGCTTTAAAGTACATAGCCTCTTTATGTTCTAGTCTAGTACCAAGTTAACTAGATTTTACTAATTCATTGTATCCTTGCTTCTGTTTTCTCCTAATTCTCTTTCCTGTTGTGTATTCTAGGTTTTGATTCCAATTTCTTTGTATGTATCCATTGAAATAGTTAAAATCTGCCAAGTATATTTTATTCATCAAGATAAAGATTTATATGATGAAGAAACAGACTCTCAGCTGCAGTGCCGAGCTTTAAATATCACGGAAGACTTAGGTCAAGTGCAGTTTATCTTTTCAGACAAGACTGGGACACTTACTGAAAACAAGATGGTTTTCCGAAGATGCACTGTTTCTGGAATAGAGTATTCCCATGATGATAATGGTGAGCTCAAGATCTTGTTTTCTATCTAACAATTGTACTTTGGACAATCTGAAGTAGATATAAAAATTACTGTAATCTTAAATCAAAAAGAAAAACAAAATAGATTGCATGTATCCACTCAGCAAACTCCATAATAGCTGTTTTCAGATTAGCATAATTTGATGGCTGTGTTCAGCTAGCAATAACAATCTTACCAAAGTGTTCTGTAACATCTACAGTATGTTGTCAAGACAGTGAAAGCTCCTGGCTTTAGCTCCTGATACAGTAAAATGCTTGAGCACATGGCTAATTTAAGTAAATTGAAAAGTGCTGCTGGTATTACAATTGTTTGGTGTGTTTGAAGTATACTATGTAAAATGTTAGTTTTAAGCATACAGCCAGATTAGTGTCTGATTGAATACCTGGAATGAGATTATCCTTTTGTGCTGCAAAATAAATGTAAACAAAGATGCTGGTTTTCATATTAGCAAGAAACATAATCTGTCTAATAGCATATTTTGTTACCTTTGTCAGATTCTTTTCAGTGCTCCTGACAAGTGTCTGTGTTAAGGTATCTTCACTGCTATAAGGACACTGCAGTTGAGAGAATGTCAGGTTCTGTAAACACTAAAAAGTCACTCTTTGTCACAAGGGAATGTGAGGGTTGTCATCCCTGTATCATCTCATCACCCCTTTAAAATTGTGAAGTGATTTCCTGTTTTGTGATTTTTTTTATAATTTGTGTTATTTTCCTCTAACATTTTGTTGTTACCATTTTTGACACAACAGATCTTAACTCTTCAGATCATTGTCTGTATGTGGGAAAATATTGATAGCTACAGTATTGCATTCCTATTTGCAAAAAATAAGTTTCTTAATCTACATAACATACAAAGACCACTGATTAGAAAGTTTTCTCAAAGACCATTACAGAAGACCAGCTTATGAATAAGATACAGGGTAAGAGGAATAGTCAAAATAGACTGGAAAATCTAAAACATGCTTTAGAGAGTTTATAAGATTCCAAATTGGGAAAAGGTATTTTGAAGGTTTGGATTATGCAAGGATTGTTCTTTTTTCTCCTACTTTAAAGTAGTGCTGAGACCTTACATTTAAGGCACTCTTTTTCAAGAAACTAGGTGTTTGGGTAGTGTTATTATCCCAGTGTTACAGAAAGAAGAACTTAAACAGGGAGAAGCTGTGACTTCCTACCTGTGTACTATAGGTAAGAAAGAGAGAAGAATTAGAATTGAGAGTATGTTTCTGGAGTCCTAATTCTGCTTGTGACGGTCTGATTATTAATTTGTTTTTAATTCTTCCTTGCCATTGATCTTTTGCTTGTTTGTACTAATTTCAGAGTGTACTCTGTTGTTTGCAGGAATGCTGATGCTACTGCCAACTAAAACTGTGCAGAACGGGTATTTTTATGAGCTTGGTATGATCAGCTAACATGTAGGCTGAACTCAGGCTCCGGAATTTGAGTATTGAGTTTCAGGTCTTTTTTCTTCAAATGTAATGTATTTAACAGAAATCTAAGTTTGTGCATGCTTTCCTCTTATGATTTTAAATTACAATATAAATGTTAATGAAAGCAAAGTGAATTTCACTACAAACAAAAGTGTCAAATACATAAAATAAACTGATTGTTTTTTCCGTCATCCTTTTCACCTATGGCTGTGTTTGGGTTTTCTAGTAACTCTAGTCAGTATAAAATTTCTGACAAATTTCATTGACACGAAATTTATACACAGTATTTTATACACATTATTTTATTCTTTTTTTTTCTCCCCTACAGAAAATAGGTCTTCCTCTGTCATTCTACATATAAATGGTGATAGTTTCTATTTATTTTGTTCCCTATAATCAGGATTAATAACACAATAAAAACTATTCTTCATTCAGGTCTTTTGTTAGCTCTATTTTCCAGTCTGATTTTCTAACCATCTCTTATCTTTTCTGCTGCTGAAACCTTCTTGTTTATATAAGGTTAAATGTCTGTCACAGCTCTTTCTGCGTTTAGGGAGTGCATCAGCAGCATTTCATTGCTGTGTGCTTACTTGCAAATGATTTGTCAGCTGCTTTTCTATGTCTTATACCAGAGTATCTGAATTCCTCTCGGAGGTTTGGGGGCATATGTTATAACTGATACCATCCTGCTCTGCACCTCAAGTTTTGCTGAAGATTTCATGAATTAGAAAATTCTGAAATCTTTCACTTGGCAAGTGATCTGAGGCTGCCGTGTATGCAAGAAAAACAAGTAAAATGCATATGCCTTATCTATTTCAAAGATGATCTGTGTCTTTCTTCACTTACCTGAGTAAATTTTCAGGCATAGTGGTTTGTTACTTGGAATCAAACTCTTGAGTAGCACTTTAGATGAAGAAATGAATTTAAAATTGTTGTACATGGGTCAAGATTCAAAAGCTGAAGATAACCGGTCATTTTCTACTGTAAAAGCAGATAGCTCAGGCTGGAGGTATCCTTGTTCTGAGCTCTTTGGCCTGAGTTTGTTACTCTGCTGTGGCTGGGTAGCAGTGCCTGTTATTCCAGTTGTTTGACCCTTCTCATGGTAAGATCCTGTTTTCAGTTACAGATAGTTTTACAAAACTTTTAACTATTTGGTTCCCAGTTTTCCATGCCAGATGTTTGCCTCAGGCATGAATTCTGGGGGCGAAATTTCAGTCAGAACAGCTCCATTCAGCCGTATCCAAGGACAAGGCTAAGATGTAACACACTTTTTTCCCATGCTAAGAAGTTCTGGCAGATTTTCCTCTGAAGTCATCTAGAGGACCTATATTCTGGGGCTCAGCCGTGCAAACACACAGAGCAGGGATGTTATGCCTACAGTGGCAGGGTAAGGTCTGAAATATCCTCAGTTTCGAACTTTAATTTTCTGTTGAAGCATTTTTTCTGCATAATCTAGGACTGCTGCATATCTGTTAATTACTCAGTCAACAGATTGTGCATAGCCTTCACAAATGTTCTCTATGCTGCATTATAAGCTTTTCTCCCTAAAATTTGTTCAGTTATGAGTAGTTATCCCATTCTTTTCTGTTCTACAGGGATTGTTATACTGCATTTGTCATCATCATATCTGAGTTCCTTCCACTAGTGCATTAAGCAATGTGTGTGACTTTCCTTATGTGTAGCTTGGTCTTTCCCCTTCTTCCTCTCCCTGTGCGTGCAGTGCACAATTTGTTTGGGTTTGGGAGCTGCTTAACAGCCATATGCTATGCTGTGTTAGGTTTGGCATATTTGAGGCGGCGTGTCTTTTTAATGAGTGGTGGGATTGTCCTTATTTTCTTTGGAAATTTGTTCCACAAAGCCATGTAAATTCCCCATGTGAAAGGTGAGCTTTATGATTATGAGGGAGAGTTCTGTTTTGCATCAGATGTGGACATGTTAATCATGGCTTTCATCACAGAGGCTTATGTGGACCTTATGCAGGGTTGAAGCAATTAAATGCTTCTAAAATAAAAACTGAAACCCTGAACAAGACTTAATACTTTTTTTAGGTAGTATAGGGAACAAGGGGCAGTTTTCATGAATTTGCTGGAGAAAACATTTTCCTCCAGAATTCTCTATTAGCTCTAAGTTTCTTATGAGGCTGATGGCGCTATGCCCAGGAGTATTGCATTGTTTTAGTCTAGACAAGAGGTGACAAAAACATGAATAACAGAGGCCAATAAATTGCACCAGCATGGGACAGAATCTCTTGGCCAACTGGAGGTAGTACAAAGTATTACTCATGGGTACTGCTGTGTGAGAGCTTAGCACCGAAGACAAATCCAGGAACACTTGTGAAGGCTGTGAGGGAAAGTGTGAGTGTACTCAGCAGCAGTTCCATGATGCTAGCTCTGTCAAGTATTCATCATTGTTGAGGTCACCTATAATATTTTGGTGATGGATTATGCAGTGATTGGGATCAAACTATGGGAATTCGTGCTGCCTGTTTGGACCTTGTGGAGACTGTGTTGATAGGGATGGGATTGTTGTTACCTTATTTTAGATATTTGTATCGAAGATAGTCAGAGAATTCCCACCTCATGTCTGTGTGACCTGCGTTCTTAAATCTGTTCTGTTGTCTCCTTCAAAGATTCTTCTTGATTCACAGAGTGTTAATTCAGGAGCAGGGTATGTCATGGACCACTCCAAGTGGAAGAATGATTGTCCCATTCATAAATGTCTTGGGCATTTATGAAATATCCATTGGCACTATACTCTG
>VYZV01021257.1:13398-25953 GCA_013401275.1 Pandion haliaetus | reverse complement strand
AATCAGTACTTCCTCCTAGCCCAAAAGAATGTTAGCACCAAAAAAAAAAAAGGAATTATTTCCTTATATATAAAATTACGTTGCCATACCATAGCTCTTCCCTTCAGGCTAGTAGCCAGCTTCTAACAATTCTTGGAACTGGCCATGCCCCAAGTCTGTCTGCTAATCCCAGAGATAGTAGGTGCCCAAAAGCTGACTATGCTTCTGAAAATCATTATATGATTTAGCTACAACCAGATGCTCTTGGCCTGACATGTGTCCTAGTTGTTTTCCAAATGCTGAATTAATTGCACTCTTGCCTATGGGGTGTGATGTCTATTTTTCTAGTTTTAGCCACCCATTGTATGGAACTTTTGACAAAACACAAGTTGAATCTCCATGAATGCAACCACACAAATCTGAAAAATCTGAATTTTTCATTCTTTGCATTCCTCCCTCTTCCTTCCAATGACTGTGAAAAAAAATCTAGACAACATAAGAATAAGAGATGTTTATGGGGGTGAAGGCAGATGATGAAAACCTCAGTGATTTTCTCTTGCCTAGCAAAGTTTCTTTATCACTAGATCTGAGAAAGAAGGAGTTTCTTTCTGCTTTCTATTTTTTCTTGCTGAAGAATAGCCAGCAACTAGTTTTCATAGGAAGGTGCATTACATTAAAAAAATCTCTTTCTTAGTTTGGGGGGCTGTTTCGTAGTGGAACTTTCTTACTCTTTTGTGTATAGTCAAGAGAACATAGACTGCACATTCCAGCCATGTTGGAGAATTGGATTCATATTTTTTAAAAAGCATAAAAATCAATAAAACCTTTTCCATAAATTCGGCTGTTGCTTCCAAAGGGATTTCTCATCTGCCGCCTTTACAATTGGACAATCTTCAGAAATCAGGATAGTCCATTTAGGCCTTCCCCAGAAAGGTCAAAACCTTTAGCAGAACTGGGTGCTTCAGGCGCTCTGTGTAGCTTGTTTGTAGTTTCTCTTTACATCTTTTGAAGAATTTTAATTGGTAACTGAGGAGAGAACCAGTGCCAGCAGATGTAGAACTCAGTGCATTGGGAGTGTCCCATTTTAAATCCTATAGAAGACAGAATAACTACTATTTAGACAGAGGTAATAGTTTTTCCTAAGCATATACCTACACTCACAATTGCTCTGGAGAATCTCCAGAAAAATAGGAATGATCTCCATTTCTAAGTGGAGTAAAGGGTTCTTAATGAAGGACTTAAGGTTATTCATTGTAGGCCCCTGGATGCCAAGAGAGGAGAGGAAGGAAAATCTTGGTGTTTTCTAGTCTCAAGACTTGTCTGTATGGGGAAGTTCTTGCAAAGTAAATTAAGATTATGTTAGCACACTTGTACAAATTTATAGCATTTTAGCTGCTCTACAGACTCTTTATGCAGACACTAGAGAGCACTTCAAAGTGAAATAAGCTTGCACTCATAAAATAATAAGGAAATAAGGTGGTGTGGTGGTATGAGTAAGTACTGCACATCTAGATTTACTTCATGATAGTTCAGTAACTGCCTTATTCAATGGTTTGGGGTGAAATGGAGTTATCCCATGGTGCAATCAGGGCCCACACACTGACAGCTGAATTATTCTGGTTTAGGGGCTCTGCTTGAAGGGAAGTTCTTTAGGTTTTCCTGATCCCACTTTTCTAGTTAGCGGAATATCTAGCTTTGTGGCAGCAGTGTCTCTGCCAGCCTGCAAAATGCATGCCTTATCATAGAACATAGATAGCATGGAAGGTAAAACAAAAACAAGCTAAAATTAAAAATAATGAAATAAAAGGGGTTTTAAAATAAAAGAATGTCTCTTCAAATATTGAGCAGCTACTACAGGAGTTTTATTTATAGCTTACTGTTGTCTTCTGAAAGATGGAAGAGAGTTCATAGAATAAGTATTAATTATTGTTTCTTCTTTGTGCCGTAAATATAAAATGAACTAGAGGATAGTGCAATTTGACTTTCATGAATTGCATTGCTGTGTTTCTCAAAGCTGTTTGTGTCTTTGCCCTTAACTAAAAAAACTCTATCAGACAAAAGATCAAGGCCATCAGTTTTCAGTGCTGAAACTGAAAAGCATCCAACAACAATGTCTTTCAGGTTATAATGTTCACAGGAAAAGGTTCTGAATTGAAGAGGGCTGAGTGGGTGGAGAGAACAGCATGTTCCCAAAGAAGCATGCTTTGCACAGCTGAAGCATTGTGAACCTTAGCCATAACATAACGATTGAACCAGGTTTCATTATTTTTTCAAAATTCTTAATTCTTGCTGCATAATACATAAGACTGCACTTGAGAAAATGCCGAAAGGTGCTAAGGCCTGTTTTTTATTATCAAGCTTGCCTTGGTATAGACTGAAATAACACCATTTGTACCAAAAGAATTACATTTGACTTGGTTAAATGAGATTCTAGTCTTATATTTACTTTCTCCTTTTCTCCTTTTTCTCAGTGGCAGAAACAATTAAATGAATGTGCTACAATGAAAACCTGTATAGAGAGCAAGAGATAGCTAATATTACATAGACTAGAGAGGACTGTGCTGTTGGTATAATACTAATAAGTAAGCTGAGTGCTGCATTAGGAAACAGCTTTTGCTATGTTGAATAAAAAAAATATTTTTAGATGTAATGTAAGAAAGAACAAAGAGCAATAAAGAATACAGAGATACAGTATGCAAGCATAACTGTATTGTGCATTAAATACATTCTCTGCTTAACCATAGAGTTTTTATACATGGAATAAAATGATAATCAGTTCAGGATCTTTGGAGTCATGTATTTCTAGATGTATTGTCAGAGCAGAAACTTAAATTAGGTATGATTATTAAAGAAAATGTGTCCTTTTTTAAAAAACTCTGCTCGGAAGGGAGTTGGACCAACTGGGTAGCATGTTTTACAAAGCTGAAAAGAATAATTGTAGCCAGTCCTTTCCATGTCAAGGAGTATTACCTGTTATGAGAAGAAGTGCAGTGTTCTGTCAGTCTACCATTCAAATGCCCAGCATGCACAGTGAGGAAGATTATCCCTATGGCAAATCCAAGCTTTTCTTATGGTTTTCCTGAGAGAGGCTGTGTCCACATGTCATGCCAACTCTCCTTGAGACTGGGTTTGCTGCTAAGTGCCTTAGTGAAGATGAGGCACAAAAACACTCTTCTTATGATTGATTTAAGTCTTAAACACTGGTAAAGTGCAGAAAACCTTACTGGTGTGTCACTTTGAGCAATGGTTTTCCAACCTGGGGTTTGCAGCATGTAACTAGGAGCCTGCAGATTATAATTATGGCAGAGCTTGGACTGTCAGGCTGGGCACTGCCCTCCACAGGCCTCATCCCAGGATGTGCACTCCATCATACCTCCCCAGTGCAGAGAAGGACAGAAGTCCTTCCTTCAGTGTGCTGCTCCATTCTGGTACTTGAGGCATCCTCTTAAAGTGACATACTGTGATGTCCACGTGGCTCCTTCCTTCCTTCCTCGCATGCCTGGGTTTCCTTTGGAACAGTGAGCAGCCTGGCTCACATCTTGATCAACGTTCTGGATCAGTGCTTTAACATGCTGCAGATCACTTTGGGCCCTCAGTGTAGACTCCCTCTGATATAGACAAATCTATGATCAGTTGAATTAAGTTCATAGTATAGGGATCTGCACTTCCACTGGGAAAATGCATAGAGGCTTACAGAGCAGGAGAAAGTTGGAATTAGTGGGCAAGAATGATGGGACAGCTTAGAACTGCGCTGTCCCAGAGCATGTGCAACGAGTTGCAGGAAGCAGCCTGTGCAGATGAAGTGAACTTTATTTCCTTGCAACTCATTACCATGCAACAGAACGGCCAAGGTGACGAGTGACCTCCCTGATATTTTGAGCTGTCTTCTAGGTTCTGTCATGAATCAAAGGGCAAGGTAGGCACTGAAAGGAGAAGACAACAGTGCTGTGCTCTTCTGTTTGCAGCTGTGTGACTTAAGGAGCAGCTGCCTTCACAGTGTTAAACGTGCCATTGCTCAACCTCTTTCCCACCGCATAACACAGAGGAGCATGAATCACACCAAATAATGCTAATGAAGGAAACTCCTCAGTCACCCACAGTTAGTCTACATCAGCCTCAGGGCCTGGGCTGCATGTCTGTATTCGAGCTGTAGGGCAGAAGTGATCTGCAGTGTGCCCTGCAGTCTCTTCTCCATGTCTCCAAATGCACCGTGGCCCTTTCTACCTCTGTGGCCTGAATTTTCTTCCAACAGGAGCCAGAGTGCAGCGCAGGATGTTGCATACTTGGGCATGCAGTTAGAGCGAGGACTGGGTGTGTATTCACAGCCAGGACTGGGAAGCTCTTCAGACAGAGCCTATACGTGTTCCAAATGGAATTGAAAAAACCTCTGATGTATGATACTGTACTGATAGAGCTATCACCATGTACTGTGTGTGGTCTGATTTCAACTCCTCTGACTGTTTTCTGACAGCTAAAACATGTTTGAAAATTGCAGCGGATGGCGAGGATGGGTTTTTCTTTGATCGTAAAGCTAGCTATGTTAAAAGTGATCCCATGCCAAACTCACTATATGCAATGCAAGATTTTTCTCAGGAAGTATTTTGGAAGAAAAATCATCTTCTTTTTTGTTTGTTTGTTTGTTTGGGGTTTTTTTGTTAAATGACTGAGTGATTAACTTACATGCTAGTGATTTATCATTCGACATTAGGAAAATCAGATTTGTTACACCAGAGAACCAAAACAAAGCTAAGCCACAAGTATGTAACTTGTATTGTATATCTGGATAGTGTGGATTATTTTGAGAGTATAATGAAAAGCCTTTCAATGAATACCTAATGAAGGAATAAATAGATACCTGTTAGAGTGGCATGTGCCTGCCTCATGAATAACCCATATTATTAAATGCCCATGGTCTTTAGGAGTGGAAAAATATGTTATACATCAGTTAGAGCCTGTCATTAGAAGGGCTGAATTCCACAGCTGTTTCACACCTCTCCTTTCTCTTTCCTTTTTAACTTCGGTATATCAAACTGCCAGGATGGTTTTCTAACATTAATTGTTGTAGCTGGATTCTTGACTGGGGAAGCATTTATCTAAAATATATCATTTGGAAAAACTCTTTAATTCTATGTAAACTAGATATTGCTCTGTGCAGGAAATACTGATAGAAACAAATGTTTCAGCAGCTGAGGGTACCCTGGTTTTGATACTGCATGCTGCATTGTCCTGCCTATCGTGCTGTCCAGAGAGGAGGGGACGGACTCCAGGGTGGTTTTAGCTCTAGGCTGGGAGTCAGGAATATGGGTTCATGTCTCCACTCTGCAGCAGATGGCCCTGACCTTGAGCAAGGCTTTTATGCTGTCTGTGCCTCATGTCTGTATATAAAATACAGGCAGTAGTGCTCTGTAGGTGTGTCGTTCTGAGAACATTTCAGATGTCAGTTAACTGCTCCTGGGTAGATATGACATTTTTGCTGGAAAATACTTTTCTGTGAAATTTCTGTATTCTGTTGGAAATGACAAGAAAATTTTCTGGATTGTTTATTTCCTTCTCAGACTGCAAGTGAAGACCAAATTATTTGGTTGATTTCATCAGGCTGAGCTGTGGTATAGTCTTCAGGAATGCAGTGAGTTACTGCAGAGTCTGCCTTTCAGAGAGTGTGTGATGATGACGGAGGCAGTGTATTGCATTACATTTCTAATTATGCTCCGTTAGATACTACCATTCAATTAAGACTAGACTTTGTTATCTCCTGTTAATGGAATCATTCATTATTACCATGAAAGCACAGTATAATATTAAAACCAGATCACTTTAACAAAGTCATCGTGTCCCTCTCCCTCTCTCACCCATGTTTAACATATGCAACATTTCTCCTTCTGTATTTTTACTGATAGCCAAACGCTTAGCGATGTACCAAGAACCTGATTCTGAGGAAGATGAGGCAGCCCCAAAAGGAGGAACTCTATCCCAGCGTGATAGTATCTGCAGCCATCAGAGCATCAAAGTAATCCACAGAAGCCAGAGCACCAAAACCCACCGGCGCACGGGTAGCAGAGCTGAAGCAAAAAGAGCAAGCATACTCTCGAAGCACACTGCGTTCAGTAGCCCAATGGTAAGTCATGAGAACTACATGCACAGTGTGCTGTATCTTTTAATAGAACAATGTCCTGAAAAGGGAAAGGTAGAGAAATCTATAGCACATTGTGTACCACTTATATACTTCATCTTGGCATTTTTTCTTCTGTAGTCACAGCTGTTTGTACAAAAATAATCAAGGGTTGGCATAGATCTTATCTAAATACCTGCTCTGTGGGAACAAGCTAAAGGTAAAGAAAATCTGAAACCTTTGTTTGTTATACCTTGATTTCAAAAAGAAAATGTATGCCTTCCCTTTATCTACAGAAGCTGAAAGTAGCATAAGGTTTGAGGTCAAAGATGCTAATTGCTCTGCATATGCCTCTTCTTTTCTCTTTTATCAGAGGATTTTAAAACTAACAAGTGCTGGGCTGGACAATGTGCATTCCAATTCTTAGACACTGTTGACATACACCATAGCATAATTTTAGTGTGATTCAAGGTTATCAGTGGATTGCATGTGTTGTATTTTAAAAAAATAAAAAAAGCTTTACTTCAAAATGTTGGTGAATTTATGTCCTTACAACTTTGCGTTGTTTAGTTTATTTTATACTATTGTAATTCAGTGGAAGTTTTACATGAGCTGATTGGTAATAAAAGAGCAGAGAAGCCAAGTCCTGTCTATCTAGGGATTTTGTGTTGGTGCACTGTTGACACAAATTCACCCTTAAAACAAATTGCAAATATAGACACAAAGATGCTGTTTGCACTGGTGGAACTTCTTGATTTCAGTCAAGAGCAAGCTGTTTTGGTACAATTCCAAGATGCAGTTTTTACACATGGGGTTCTGTGGTTGCTCAGATTCATCAGCTGCTGAGCATCAGCAGATAAAATTCTACTGAAGAAAGAGCCTTAGATAATTTTATCTTTTAATCTTTTGTATCCTTGCATCCTCCTATCTTAAGAAATACCAGAGCTTGCTCTGACAAGCAATAGATTAAAGAAGTGGAAAGTACTGATGAAACAGAGTGGAAAGTGCTCTGTGTTTCAATGTAAAAAAACACATGAATTACCTTCAAATGCGTGGATGGTTGTTGTTCTCTAACAAAAAATCCAAGATAGTTTCATTTTATTGTGCTGATGTAAGGCTGAGCTTTGAATGTCATTGATGTCTAATTTTTTCCACTCTCTTGGTCTCTGTAGTGTACCACCCTTTAGTAATAGATAATGAATGTCTTGAACTAGACAGGAGAGAGGGAGGAATATTAGTATGTAACTCTTCTCCTATCCACTACACCCAAAATATATGAATATTGCCACTATAAATATCTGTAACGAAAAAGTTGATAACAGTTACTCACATTTCCATTTCTATTGGTAGACTCATTGTTAACTGTATATTGTCTAGAATGAGTTTCTTACAGTCCTCTCCACCTCCATTCTGTGGTATAAGGCCACCATAAAACTCTTGATATTGACACTGCTTTGGATGCTTTGATTGCTTGTTGGTGCTTTGGAAATTTGCAGAATCACAGATATTAATCACTGCTATTTATTACTAGGAGAAGGACATCACACCTGACCCGAGCTTATTAGAAAAAGTGAATGAATGTGCAAAGCACCTGGAGGTCATGAGGAGCCACGAACAGCCATTATCCCATCTCAGTCCAGAATTATGTGACATTTTTGACTTCTTCATCGCTTTGACTATATGTAATACAGTTGTGGTAACTGCACCAAATCAGCCCCGACAGAAGGTGGGTTAAAGAAACAGCGAAAGAGAGTTTAAGCCTCTTTTGCATTGATGCTAATTTATCTTGTAAATTGGAGAAATTAAAACCTCCTGTTCTAGTGGAAACGAGTAGACTAGTTACAAGGCAACTCTTAGAACTGCTGTGTGATTGAGAGGGTTTAGTTAAGCATTAGTTAAATGGAGTATGTCAACTATTCCACTTACCTTCAAGGTAAGGTATGTTTTCATTGACAATTTCAAGATACTTCTGAAACTTTCCCAATTTCTTGCACTGTAAGTTATTCATTTAATAAATGTAAATATGCGTGTATGTGTGGGAACTAATTTGTGAATGTGCAAGACTTCCCAGAAAAGAATATAAGCTGTCTGTGAATTTTTTGAACGTGTGGATTAAATTAAGAAAAGGCTGAGACATTTTTTAAAAGTTTAAAATGAGAATACACTTGAAAAACTTTGCTTAAAACTTTCAAATTATGTAAAAGATGCATCTTAAGCTCATTATGAGAAATAATGACCATTACTGCTTAAATCAGCCTAAACCAGTGTCACTGATGAATGAGAATTTAAAAAATGCAATCCCAAGATGATCTATAAGACAAAAATATAATGGAATGTAGTATTAAAGCTAGCCAGCAGCTGGAATTTCCATTCTGGAGAAAATTCTGAGAGTTGTTTCTGTTCCAGATTGGAATAAAAAGTTAACTAGTCTGCAAAATGACATGGTTTTGTGCCAGGGAAACATTTGGAGAATGCTGGTTCTGCTGTTTCAGGAATGCTACACTGTTATACAGTAATTTAATATATATCACTATGAGTATGCTATTACTATTAATAACATTGTATCTGTAAAAAGATTTTAAGTAAACAGAGATGAGTGATAAAACTGAAGCAAAATGCTTTGATGCTGAAAGAGAAGACAGCATAAATTGTTTATTTCAACATGTTGCTATTGAGAATGTTGTTGACATTGGCATATTCTCATAAAACTTTTCTGATGCCACATTCTCAATAGAAAACTATTCCATTAACTTTTTTTTACTACCTTCACTGAATATGCACAAAGAATCCCAATGTTTCCTACTAATGATAGGTTTTAGTATGCACTACTGGTGGTGGTGCAACATTGATAGTCTATCCATTAGTCGTATCTGAGGAGGTGAAAGAAGAAAAAATGTTTTTTATACAAACATACGTGCTTTCACACAGAGGCACAGTTCTAAAGTTCTGATAAGTTTTTTACGGTTGAGTCAGTTTTGTCCATTTACTTTCCTTTCTCAAAATACAAATGCCATTACTTTTTGTTCTTAAAGAAATACTCCTCTTTAGTTGGAGCTGCTTAGGCTAAATATCAGTGTCAGAATTCCTGTACAGTTTTTCTTCGGTTTTTGTTCATTGGTTTGTTTTTTACCTCTCAAGGTTAGAGATCGATTTGAACTAAAATCTCCAGTAAAGACCATAGAAGACTTCATACGAAGATTCACTCCAAGTCGCTTGACCTCTGGATCTAACAGCAGCAGTTCATCTAGTCTAGCTACAAGCAAATCAATGCACAGATTTGGTTTAAGTGTGCTTTCATCTACATCTACGGATAGCACTTTATTAAAACTGGAAGAGAAGCTGGCATACTCTGCGCAGATGAATAACAATGGCTACAGCTCCCAGCAAGGCCGGACAGCTGTGGGGAGTGGACCTGAGGAAGGTGAACTCCGTTATGAAGCAGAGAGTCCAGATGAAGCTGCTCTCGTCTATGCAGCAAGGGCATATAACTGTTCTCTGGTTGGAAGGCTGTCTGACCAGGTATCAGTGGAGCTACCTCACCTGGGAACATTAAGCTTTGAAGTATTACATACATTGGGCTTTGATTCTGTCAGGAAGAGGATGTCAGTAGTCGTCAGACATCCTCTCACAGATGAAATAAATGTTTACACTAAAGGAGCAGATTCAGTTATTATGGATCTTCTTCTACCCTGCTCTTCAGGTACATCTCTTACTTACCTTTGTGGGATTGGGGGTGGGAGGGAGGCAGTTCTGGTTAACTGCTGAAAAACTCATCATGTCTTATTGCCTCCTCTAGCAAGTAGACCTGCCTGCTTTTGTCATGAATATAGGGAATGGTAGAATGGCAGCCATCTCTCATCTTTTATAATACTTTGTTATTATAGCAAATTTTCCATAACAAATTACTGGTTCCTCACCTTGCAAGAATGAGTTAAATTGATTTCTGTATAAGATCTTCTACTAGCAAACTTTATTTTGAAGGAATGTCTTGAAACTCTGCCAAAGCAATTTACATTTCTTCATGAAAAACTGCCTGGCAGTGCTTAGCTATTTGAGTACTTTATATGAAACCCAAGCACTTCCTATTGCAGCTCCCCTCTCTGTTTCATTTGCGAATCTTTACATCCTTTTGTAGCAGTATGTTTGCATAAATCAACGCATTTATGTTGGTTTGACTATGGTGCTAAAGGGCACTGTGAATCAATCAGCCATCAAAACAGAAAGGTTGTGGCAAAAGGAGAGAATGCTGTTCAGACAAGAAATCTTGGCTTCAAATATGTAGTTGACTAGCAGGGAACAGACGTGTAGTTGTGAACATGGAGTACTTCCCTAAAAGCATGGAGAACTTCTCCAGCACCCAGATGTCACATGAGACAGGGACAACTTTAAATAGCTGCTAATTCTAATCAGTTGGATTCAAGAAGAACCCTGTAAGCTTTCAGAAGTTAGATGAGACACACAGGTTTCAGTTTGCATGAATCAGTTTGCATCTAATTTACTGTATTTTCAACACTGTATTTAATCCAGTGTTTAAAGATTATCCCAGTATGAATGGACAGAGCCTGAAAGTGCTAGAGGTACTTCCCATGTTTCACTAATGCATTGACTTTGTGGTTACTTTGACATTAGTTGGAGTAAACAATTGTGAAAGGCTTATACTATGTAATTTTAGTTTAATGAAATACAGAAAAATGTTGGCATTAGTTTTCTGTTTACAGCCATATAAATCAAAGCTGAGCCAAAAACATTAAGAACAACTTGTCCTTAACTAACAACAAAGTATTCATGAATAATTTTCTAGTAAAGATCTGATATCACAGAAGGTGTATAGAGCATCTGTGGAAACTTGTTTCCCTCCGAAGTATTACCAGAGAATTTGTAGTACTGAGAATTTCTAATAACATACCTAGAAAATAATGTTTGGAAATGAGTTCTCAGAATGAGAACTGAGCATTAAAAAGAAAGGATTATTTTATGCCAAGTCTCAAATATTTTGTCACCATGTAACAGACTATGTTTGCAGCTGCTGTGTCTGTTCACAGTAGACTCATGGATCAAGGAATTTTTCAGGCAAATTCCAGGCAGATCTAGGACCCACCTGGGTAAAACCAACAAGGCCAGTTAGAAACCAAACAGCAACATTACGAAAGGTGGTGTATGTCAGAGAAGGGGGAGTGAAGTTCCTGAGGATTGGTGCTAGCAGTGAGCAGATTGTGTAGCTGAGCAAATACAGCCATTCCACCGTCTTTACAGGCAAGCGAATTGAAAGTGGCTTTGAAATTGTGCCCTTTTTTTTTATTTTTTTAGCCCAAATTGAACTATGAGTTTTAGTGTATTTTGCTTTTGCAAGCAATGTAAAGTGCAGCCACTAGAACCTCATAAGCAGTTTCCCTTTTTTTCAAGCCCTCTAAGCCTCTGCTAGCTTCAGTAACTCTGTATGTTTCAGTGGATCTGTCTGAAAAACGTTTGACATTTCTCTTGAGCATCTTCACTTCTGGAACTGAATTCACAGTCTCTGCCTGCAGTATCCTAAAGTCAGTGGATGTGTTGTCAATTCCTGAGGGAACGGCATCTTTTTCCCATTACAGGGAGGTATTCCCCAGGTAGTGGGAGCCTCAGAAGTTTTATGCTGTGACTATTATCTATACTGCAGGATCTGTCGGTGGTATCATCCTGTTCTCTGGTGGTGGTGGAATGTGAGTGTGAGAGGAGATGTAATGCTATGAGAATTCAGGCATTTATCATTTCAAGGAATTGATCAATAAGTGAATTGACATGACAGCTAATCCCAGTGCTTGCTCTTTGCTATCTTAGTGCCTCAGGGACATGTAAATTGTACACCAGTCAAGCATGCATTTTGAGACTTTGTGGTACTTGTGCTCTTAGACTGAAAGACCAAGGCAACACTGTGTCCCTAATCTCCCAACTCTAACATCACATTGCATGACTGGGTCCTATCAGACACAAAGGTCCTGTTTGTTTGGGAGGAAGAGCATTTTGAAATAAGACATGAGGAACAGCCAGAAGCAAATGTATTATGTTGTAGCTTCAGTTGTGTCTTATAGAAAATCAGAAATCTCCATAAGCTTCAAAACTTAAAAAGTTTCTGAATTGACTCAATTTGTTCTGCTTGTATATCTAGTTGAGACTGTGAAACGTGATGTTTTCTGATAGTATTACAGATGTTTCCAAAAGCCTTGACATTATTTCCAAGAGTGTATTATTTTTACTTTATCTCAAGAGTCACCATGTTCATAAATAAAGTCACTGTTTGAGTCAATAACCAACTCACACAGGAACTGTGAACCTAAGTCATTGAGAAAACAATGACTGGGCTGGCTTTCTGCAGCTTGCGGTTATGGAAGGAAATGAAGCAAGCAGAACACGACTAGCACTCTATCATTCTTCTGGAGAAGACTTATTTGCTGGTTTTCACTTCCATGGTGCACGTGGTCACACAGCTCAGC
>VYZV01021257.1:0-13312 GCA_013401275.1 Pandion haliaetus | reverse complement strand
GGCACATGAAGAGCTAGAGGGGGCTTAGCTCTCATTGATGTGCTGGTGGAGGAGGGAGATGCAGTTTTCCATGCGGGAATTGAGAATTCATGTGGAAAATGGTGTGCACATCTCTACTCGTAGAGAATTACTGTCTTTGTTCATTGAATGTAGTATAAGCATTTAATATTGTGATCACTGCATTAGTGCCTGGGGCACTCAGACAGATCTGAAGTGGTTAACAACACTTAAAGTGATAGGAATGACTTTTGGTGTGTTTAAGCACCTATTCAAGTTTGCACCATTTGAAATCAGTGGGTGACAAATAGCCACTCCCATAACACATTTTTATGGGGGATATGCAAGAAATATGCCATTTCTCTCTGGAATAGTAATGTATAACAATAAATTAGGAAGAGTGCTTGCCTACTTTATTCTTCTAAAGTTAAAAAAGCTGACTCACTAATACAAGAAGCCTGCAAGAAGGTTTGCTGCAGTATTTCTCCCAGAAAAAAAAATTCTTATATTACACAGCCAAGTCATATATGCCAAAAAGATTATCATGCACAAATAGAAAGGAAGCTAAATGAAACTGTTAGGTTGCCCGTTTAGTATATGCACATTTCTATTCGTGTTGCAGCTGAATCTTGTTGTGAGCTGGTTTAATAGCTTCTGAAGGAACCTTGTGGTGTTTTTGGCAGAGCCGCAAGCTATACTGTAAGAAGGGGCTTTCCAGATGCAAATAATATTTGTAGGGGTATTCTTCTGGAATAATATATCTGTATTGATGCTTTGAGGAAATCTACAGTGATAGCATAGGTAGCATTAATAGATAGAGGGACAGGCCCACCAGAATATCCCTACCAGTATTCACCACATGACCTTAATCAGGGATAGAACTAAAATGAAGGAATGCTTGAAATACCACAGTCTTTATGGATTCCTTTAGGAACAGCTGGGTCCGTACACTCCCAGCTTTACAGACCTAGAGAGAATAAGACAGTCTTTTAAAGGTGAGAAAATAGCTATACAGTGAGTAAAATGTAGTGATACATGGTTGAGATAATAGGAACAAAACCCAGAATATTGGGATTCCAAGCTCCCAGCTCCTTCCTTCCTACATCAGTACTTGTACATGTTTGTGCTGGAGCCTCTGAATGCCTGGTTAGACACTGTGCTGCTGTACAACTATGAAAGTCCTGAATGCTGTGTGACTTTATAGACAGACAGATAGACATGTATACACATGGTCACACATAGCAATGTCAAATTGGGTATGAATACACACTGGGAAAATGGGCAGTGAAAAGTATAAACAGTAAGCTGTGTCATCTAATTTAGATACCTGTAGTAAGTGCTTAATATAAGGGTATAGTGCCTGTAGGTTCTCAGTATGGTCAGTTGAGAGATGTGAGCACATCCAATGGTGAACTGAGATCATATGTAGTAGGTCTCTTCAGGTGGTCAGACTGCTGGTGATGAGTGGTGTTCTTCTGACTTTCTGACTGGTTACTGTAAAAGTACCAGTAACACAAATACTGCATTAAGGAACAGCTCCAATTACAAAATTATAATTCTGAAATGATTCTACACTCCCAAAAAAACATGCAGACTTTAGAAAAAAAAATTATATGACATCAGGGAATAGGAAAACCTGCCATAAGGTACTGGTCATTCTCACTCAATGGTTCCAATCTAAAAACTTACCAGCTTGTACGTTTACTTTAGTACTAACCCTGCAATTCATATTATTTAAGATTGCTACTACAGTACATTGTACATGAACCTGTCTTGATCCTAGATGATAAAAAAGATTAATATCACCTGGTTTTAACTTTTGAAGACATAATTTCAGGTAATGAGATGGAACAAAATGTGTTACCGTCATATTCATTACTCTTTTTGAACACGGTGTGATCACATTGAACCAATCCCAGCTAAAAACAGAAAAGGAACAGATGCTCAGTACTGATTTTGAATTCTTACACATGGCTTTAAGTGAAGAGGAAAGCTAAGTGGAAGTTGTGCTGCTGCATCCAAGGTAGAAAGTAGCTGTGAGGTCTTCACAAGTGTAAATTGTCTTCTAAATGAAATCACAGTCATACCCAGAACTTCTTGCAGTGACTTAGGCCAATAGGTAGTATCAGTACAGCAGTAACAGAAGTACCTTCATACACTTAGACATACAAAGCAGAGCACTGTTTCTGGTTCTTCTGAGATATTAACCTTGGGGGAAAATGAAGTGCTATTTTTAAGTGTTGTTTTTCTGCACATGGTGAAATGCGGAGAAGCATTTGCTAGTAGTGTATTTGAAATCATACTTCTCTTTCTGACATTATTGTTTGCTGTGAAGATTATCATGATTTCTTAAAGTATTCAGGCCAAACAAATACTTAAGGAGTAAGAAAAAGAAGGTCTTTCTAAAATACATTCACAATGACTTTTGAAGAGAGAAGACAGAAAGGATAGAACAAAAAGACAAGATTTTTTTTTTTGTAAATGGAATGTTTTACTTGAGTTTCCCAGGAGACATCAGCAGCTCTTTAAAAGTATCAGTTATAAAGTGTTGGTACAGTAAGTACTGTAGACAAGTTTTTATTCTCTGAGGCCATTCAGCTGCTGTATTTTTTCAATCAGTAATTTCTTTTTTTATTCTTATCTAGATGACCCTCGGGGCAAACATCAAAAAAAAATCCAAAGCAAAACCCAGAATTACCTTAATCTGTATGCTGTAGATGGGCTGCGGACCCTCTGTATTGCAAAAAGAGTAAGTAAATGCGAACTCTTGGTTTGCTTTTAAGGAGAGTCTTGACAAAGATTCCTGAAGGCATTTATTAATTTGTTGTTCTTGATTCATAACTTCTTTTTCATTTTATTCAGTAAAGTATGAATGCCTCTGCATCACATTGACTGTGTCCTCACATACTCTTTTTAATAGGTACTCAGCAAGGAAGAGTATGCCTGTTGGTTAAAAAGTCATTTAGAAGCAGAATCCTCTATTGAAAATCGTGAAGAACTTCTGTTTCAGTCAGCACTGCGGATAGAGAAGAATCTGCATCTGCTAGGTAATGAAATGAGAGCTGGACATGAAATTAAAATGTGTTAAAAATTCTGAAAGCTTGGCTATGAAATCTGTTCTTTCCCTTAAATGGTTTCTGACAGTACAGAAATTGGCTTCTTTTGGACTTTGTCATGGCTGTCATGTGCAGCACAACAAAGGAATGGGATATAATTAACATAACAGATATACCCTGTTTTCCTTGCTCCTGCCATCATTTTATCACTAGTGAAATGAGTGGAGTGATACCAGGGATGAATTTGACACAATATCATAAATGGCAACTGCTGCTTTAAACAGGAGGAGGAGTTGGCGCAAACTGTCTACAGAATTTCATTAGCTTAGTACCACTTCAACATGTCAGAGACTTCCATGACTCCAGGGGCACCAGAGACACCATAAAGCAAAGCTCATAAACTACATTTGTGAGTGGCATCAACTCTCATATACATCAGCTTCAGCACATGCACTCAGGGCCTGTGTATTCTGTGGAAGGAGATTGCAGTACTTCATAATGATGCAGTTAAAATCAGTGTATGTAAAATGTATTCCAAGAACTAAGTCATATTCTTCCTCTGCTGAGTTGAGATGTTGAAAGCACTGAGATCCTAAAATGTATATATATTCACTATTACTCCAAGCATCCAACTGCTTTCTCTGGCAAAGAAACTGGGACAGCCATAACACTATTGGAGATAACAACCTTCGCTAATTGCCAACATGCCTGTCTCTGGGAGATGAGATCCACCTCACCCAGCTTCTGATATATCTACTGCATATCTCTAAGGCTCCCCATATAACCAATGGCGAGACAAAAAAAGAAAGTACAGTTCATTTGGTCTGTCTTAGATACCCACTTTAGGATTAAATGAATCATGCCCTTGAAGTGTCTGTTTCTCTCCTCTGACTTAAAGGGGAGCATGAGGTGACTAATTCGGACCACATTAATCAGGAAGGTTTTACCGTGGTTGTGCCTGTTGGCTCTGGCTGCACGCCAGGGGGTGGAGGGGGGAAGGTGCAATTGAACTGCTGGACAAATAAGTGACCTCTAGACAGAAGTAAACTACCCATTCAGTCATTCCCCAAGAACCTCATGCCGTGGTTTGTATCTTGCAGTTATCAGTTATGATTAGGTTATGGGAATAAAATGTCAGTCTGGAAAAGGAATATAATTTCCTTTGTACACTTTTTGGATAATAATAGCTTTCCCGACATTGCCCTAAGAATGTGTTTCCACCTACATGACTGGTGCTTAGACTTCAGGTGGACTTCTATTGCTAAAATGTTTTTTTCAAGGAATAACCATAGGAATAACAAATAACTGAGGAACTGTTGTTCAAGTAACTTGCATGTCACCTCCTCATTCTCTAGTAGTGAGGGCTTAACGTTTCCTCACATTGGAGCCTCTCTGAAACTCAGTGGAGCCCTGATGTATCAGTGGTGACACTGAACTTGGTCCTGAGTGGCTTTTGCTACAGTATTTGAAAATCTTGTCTCTCTCTATTGATTTATGAAAGCATAGAAAAGATACTCAGTCTCCTATAAAGAGGTAGAAAGATACACTGAAAGCATGAAAAAGCCACATTTTACTTTCACATCATGGCCAACAGATTTATGATTTATTCTCTGCTGTATCTCATTTGGCAACCAGTGTCTTTCTGCAAGAGCAAAAAGCAGCAACAAGGCAGGAAAAGGTTTATGTCTGCATAACGTGGTGTTGCCAAGCTGCAGTCCTGCTGTCATTCCCCTTCAAAAGGGAGAAATCTCTAGTGACCCAGCCTCTTCTAGTTGAGGAAAGGCAGTTAAGACCCTTAAGAACTGAAATGATCTCCTAGAAGCAACAATATCTTCTCTAGCAAGATTCAGAAGAAGCAGAGACAATAAGCAAAGATACATCAGCGTTATGAACCTCTGAGACTAGAAGTGGCATCAGATTGCTTTTAAAGTTTTGAATTCTGAATTTGTTGTTGGCTGTCGATGCAGAAGATTACCCCATCTACTTTCTTGATACCCCAAAAAGGCTGCCCGAATCTTGCAACCATTGGTAGTTCAGCTAATTCCCAATAAAACTGCTGGGTTTTTTGAAAAATCCAAGCTTACAATTTCAGGTGAACCCTAGAGTGTTCATTTAATGTGGAATATTTTGCTTTTTCTATGTGGTTAGGTGCAACTGGCATTGAAGACCGTTTGCAGGATGGTGTTCCGGAAACCATTGCAAACCTGCGCAAAGCTGGGTTGCAGATTTGGGTTCTTACTGGAGACAAGCAAGAAACAGCTATTAATATTGCATATGCCTGCAAACTGCTAGATCATGATGAAGAAATCATCACTTTGAATGCTGAATCACCAGTAAGCAGATCCAATACACAAGTTTACTTGTGAACTAGCTTTGCTTTATTTTCAACTTGTACAATTAAAAGTTTGATGGCTTTTTTTTCCTTTCCCTCTCTTTTGTTTCTTCTTTTCCTGCTTCCTCCATAATTTTCAGGTAGGACATGTCTTTGAATACTTTTCAGTGAATCATGCTTCTAAGTCATAATGTCATGTATCATAAACTTACGGAAGATATGTAACTGTGTGTAGTGGGCTCCATGAATGAAAATATGCCATAGCAGCATAAATGCCTTTCTTTGGTATGCGTTCTCAAAACATCCCTAGTTTTGCTTATTGGCACTAATGGGTCTCCAAAAGCAGCCTGTTATTAAACATGCGTTGAGGAAGAAAACAATTGATTACCTATTGAGAATTTGTGCTGTATTTTACACCACTGAAATGTAGTATTTAGATAACGCAGTCATTCATGTTTTCTCAGGTGGCTTTTTCTCTGGCGGTAGAAGCAATACTTAAATTTCGATGCTAGCACTGAGTGTCAGAAAACCACATCTACAGTAATGCCTTGCTTCCTAACAGACCTTTTCTAATTCTTCTGAATTACTGATCTTTCCTGTGCTCAACTTGTTGCAAGCAGTCACAAAGAGTTTACTGATACGGTCTAACATACAAGGAACCAGACTGATAGTGCTATAGTCCTTTAATGGGGTGATAAAATTGGACATCAGATCAGCAGAGGAGAGGTAGGCCAGCAGTATCCAGCTCCAATTTCTTTCGAAAAGGAAGAAAAGATAACAGCATTTTCCATTCTTGAGTGTATCAACTGAACTGGTAAATTTATTTTCCATGATCTTTCTTTTTTGTCATACTTTGCTGTAAGACCAATGACATTTCATTTTAAAAGTTCATATATTCTCAATAACATATTTTAGTTGAGTATGGCTAGAGAGAGAATTCAGCTTAAATAACCTTTAGTTGGCCTTTAACAATGCATAACTTTGATCTGAGTTGTAGGTGTGTACATGGTGTCCATCACCATACTTAACTTGGTACTGATACTGACTATATCATTTCCCAGCACTGTTATTCTGAGAAGGAGCTAAAAGAAATTAGTTTAGCATACAATACTGCATGTTAAAGAGGAATTCGATTTTAAGCCTTTTGAGTCCTCATTGCTGTCATATCTTCTGCAAGAATTAAGTGTTTAGAGCAAATAGAAAAGAAGATGATTAGAAATTAAAACTTTAACAGTGCAGCAAATGTAACACATTCCCCATATTCCTTCTGCCTAAATATGCAGCAAACACAAATGTTTGAATACATGTTCTTTTCTCTCAAGCATATTTGTTTTGAATTTTTTTTCAGGAGACATGTGCTGTCCTGCTGGAACAGTGTCTGCAATGCGTAGAGTCTAAATTTTCAAACAACACAATAGATGAAGCTGCTGGAAACATGACTGTTGGGTTCACCCCTCTCTATCCACCCTCTTCCCCTGTGCTTTCCAGCTTGGGCCTAGTGATTGATGGAAGGACTCTAGCTTATGCCCTGGAACCTACACTAGAAGATAAATTTCTTGCACTAGCAAAGCGATGCCATTCAGTACTGTGTTGTCGCTCTACCCCACTCCAAAAGAGCATGGTAGTGAAACTAGTCAGAGACAAACTCAAAGCAATGACCTTGGCAATAGGTAAATATCTCAGTTTAAACTACCCTGCTTTGATGTATACTGTGCCTTGAGAACTTTGGTTTTTTGACTTGCAGTAGGAGCCTTCCAGCTGCTTCACAACTCATGTAGCCTTCCAGTTTTGTCTGAAAATGTGTCGGACAACTCTTAACATATTTACTGCAACACATTTATTCAAAACCAAGTTAGAACTCTGGAGTAGTATTTGGGATTTCTTCCTATAGAAGTTAGGTAATCAGGACCCAGGTATGGTATGAGGTTTTGGCATGTCCGAACACAGCTGAGAAGAATTGGGTTAGCTGATGCTGTAGAGAACACCATTTTCCAATCACTGTATTACACAAAACAACATTGTGCTCAGTGTTCTTTCATCCAATCAAGTTTATATTCAAGGTTCTGCGTTTTTCATCACAAGTTGGCCATACAGCAGATACGAGTTAGCCTTGTCTGTATACAGAATGGATTTATGACTGGCATTGTGCCAGCACTTTCACTTCTTCCCAGCTAATCGCTTTGTTGGTGAAGGAGAGATTTTGTCAGTCACCCTGGTTTAAATCTGGCAGCATCTTCCATGTTTGCATGGTTTTACATAGGAAAAGTCAACCAGCTGTTCTTTCCCTATCTCAAGTTTAGGCTCATGTTGCATTAGAAGACGATTGCAGCATATATTGTCACAAACACACTTTCATCTACCTGTCTTGGTTAATCATAGCAGCAACACATGTGGGTTGGACATACCCCATGAGAAACCCTAAGTACATACAATACTTGCCAGACTCCTGTGACGTCCACATCACTAAATGTGTGCTGATTATAATAATCCTCATGCTCACTATATTATATCAGCTCAAATATGCCTTCCTCATACTGAATCTTTGGCTGACTGACTGTGGACATAATCATTTGCATATGTTGTCAAAAATGTCTGGGTGGTTAATGTGAATTATCCAGAATGCTTAAAAACACTAGTGGAGACTGGGCAGCTTGTGTTTTCATTCTTTCTGAGCATCTCAAGCCTGTGAGTTGAACTCAAGCTCCTGCTCTGGCTTAAAAGCCTAGCTGTATACATCCTCCCTTTTAATCAACATGAGCTAACTTGGATTGTGTCGCACAGTCACAAAAACATCGGCTTTGTCAGGTAAGCAGATACCACTCTTCTGTGTGCCAACAGCAGGGAAACTGGAGTGAGATGTGAACGTATGCCTTAGCCACTGAAGTTTAAAACCAAGTATATTGTCATCAGCTAATACAGTTTCATTTTCCACTAGCACACTGGCTTTAATTTAAGAGGTTAAGAAGTAGATACATGTCCCATTCTGGTATCCTTCTATGGCACCTATCACTTGTGGTATCATGACTGGAAGCAGAGCAAGGGATGGTGACTGTGCAACCATTGCAGTTAAATCTGCCTGTGATGGGCGTATTAAGATCTCAGACTGGTCAACCCAAGTCAAGAATTCAGCTACTTTTTAACTTTATTGTATTTTTTACTGCGTAGACATTCTCCTTGGCTTTAGGCCTTCTTGCATATTTCATTCTTAGTCATACCTGATTGCAGGCAGAGAGCTAATCAGGAAGCAGAAGTATTGGGAAGCTCATTCTCAGCTTTCCAGTGTTTTAGTGTTTGTGCAGTTCAGGCCAGATACTTGGAATTTTAGGTCTTACTAAAAAAAGAGGGGTTTGTTTTATTTTTACTTTTCCATGATAAAAAAAGTCTACAAAAATATGAATGTCTTGGCAGCTTTGCCAAGCTTTGAACCTTATATTCCAAAGATGGATCCTTTCCTACCCCACATCTCCCTGGCTATACTCACCCAACACTCAGTACACATCTCCCTTGCTATACTCAGCCAACACTCAGTAACGACGGGCTTTCCTTTGCTTTGCTGCTGCTAACTGTCCTGGGTCTACTAGTGACAACAAAACTGTATCTTGTCATCTTTAGGTGATGGTGCTAATGATGTCAGCATGATCCAAGTGGCAGATGTTGGTGTGGGGATCTCTGGTCAAGAAGGCATGCAGGTAATGTTGCTCACTGACTGAAAAGCACTCCCATGAAAGGGTGGAATAGGTATTTCCCATATGTCAGCTTGCCCAAGCTTCCTTTGGATAGCCAACACAAATAAAGGAGAAGTGGCAAGTTGTGATCATGAGTGCCAGTTGTGTGTCATAAGGATACTTTCAACTTGAGTTTTAGCTTGTGTTTGTTCTCAGATCTGTGGGGAGTTAAAACATGCTACCTTCTCAGAAAATTCAACCTATCAGATCCCTCTAAGCAATATGTTTTAAGAAATCATTTATTAAATACTGGTTTAAAGGACGAAAAAAGCCAGCTATGCATTATTTAGGAAATAAAGGTTCACCTTATTCTGGCTTTTATTCTCCTCTCTCCTGCATTGCTTGGGTATACTTCTCCTGTGGAGTAGCTGCACAAGCCCATCCAGCTGATGCAGCTTATTTGCGTGGTGTGGTCGTGACCCCTAGCCCAGCTACCCACACATCTCACTCACTCAGCCTACTCAGACAGAAGAACAGTGAAGAAAGAGAAAATTGCAGCTCTTTGCTCTCTACACACCCTTCCAAGTCTTGGTTTTCTCCCCATTTCCTGCCACAGGGAACAGCAAGATAAGGGGACTTGCCCTGTAGTCTTTTGGATGTGTTCAGCCTGTCATTACTGAATTTATGACTGTATAAGAGGAACTTCTCCCATCCCCAGAAGAGAGGTTGTATATGTATAGGATATATTACCTACTGCATTAGCTATTACTCTACTGCTAGTGCAGTTCAGTTGCATTGTTGGCACCAGACGTGGCAGTAAGACACAGAGAATGAGGAAGATACCTCGTTTTCACAACCTACCTTGTATTTGGGGTGGGTGCAGACTGATTGCATGAGAAAATAGAGTAGCTGAGTATATGTCAAAGAGCTTTTCAGAGAAGATGGGAAGTGTTTCCATCCTGAGGACCTGAGCAGATGAGCATGCTCCTTAACTTAGTTACTGGTGCGTGGTTCTCTGACCCACTTGCGTTTTTTGCAACACTGGCTGGATGTTTTGCTCGAAAGGGAAGAAGGGCCTCCTTCACACAGTGTGCAAGTTGGCCATAGAATTTTATTCCATGGGATTTCATGAATGCTGTAGTTTATTTGGGTCAACACACAAGTTTATGAAACAAAAATTTAACTGAGCTATGAACTTAGATGTCAACTTTGTGCATTTTCTGACATGCAGATCACCAGAAGCTAGGACAGTACTCTGGAGAAAAGTCAGTAGATGTTTTTCTTAATTATTCATATACTCTTGTGAAGGCATGCTCTCCTGGCCGTTGTTGGAGGCAGGTTACTAGGGAAGATGGGCTTCAGCCTGCCTCAGCAGAGCTATTATACTTGTTCTCCTTCTTGTAATCATCCAGTGGGTTCAGTCAAAGTAATCTCTAGGGCAAATGGGTGTCCATCAGCGCTCTTCAAACAGACAGATTGCAGGCCTGCAATCCATTAAAAATGCTTCTCCAAACTGTTAGCAGCTGTAAATTATACTGGAAAGAAGCTACCACAAAAATATTCAGGTATTTGTGGTGCATATGGCATCCCAGCCACAGACTCTATGAGTCTGCCTTTGATGGCCGGACAGGGCAGAAGAAAAGGAAGTCCTGGATTAAGCTGATACCAAGTGTATTTGTTGTTCCACAGTCTTCACCAGGCTCCGAGAGCTTTGCATAACTTCTGCAGTACCACTTTGCAGGCAGTCCAGGCTCAAGCCCAGAGAAGACAGTTTTTGTGGGGTCCCCTCCAAGCCTATCAGTTCAAAAAAGTCTGTCCCAAACTCCTTGGGTCTTACCATCTCTTATGAACTTATCATCTCCTATCATCTATGTATTAATTTAGATCACTTTTTGTCCTAATGCAGATAGATAGTGCTCATAGCATTTTTTTCACTCCTCTCCCAATTATTCCACTTTCAGTTGAGCTCATACACTTACAATAACCAGTCCTCAAATGCCCTTGGCTTTTGTAGTTTATTCAAATCTGAAAGCTATTTGCTCATTAACCCATTAAACTACCTGGGGTTTTTTCTAAATAAATGTTCAACAGAGTGGAAAATGTTTGTAGATCCCTTCCTTTACTGCAAGGTCCTAAGGAACCATGCAGGCCTCTTTACTATAAACAACTGTCAGAATCATACACATGCAGGTACTCAGAAGGTGTTGAGCATTTGGATGTCTAAACCAGCAATACTTTCTGATTTATTTTCTTTCCACATTCTATGGAAGCATGTGGAGCATGAATCACTTTTTCCTGTGAAAAAGTTGGAAGGAAAAAAATAAAAATGTGAAAATCAAGGGGATATTTTGAGATGAAATAAACATGCAAATGTAATTGGATAACACTATCTTCCTTGCTGTGTTCCTCACTGTAATCAAAATGGAATAAAAAAGAAAAAACCCTGACACTTGTCACAATGTGTTGTGAAGTACTATGTTAGAAGCACAAATGAAAAGAAGCACAAATGAAAAGAAGCTAATGGTTTTGTTTTAACGTTGGAATAGTCTGAGATGGGGTAGAGGACAAGAAAGCAGACATAGCTCAGCTCTGTTCTCCTCAAACTCCCAAGATAGATGTATGTCTGCAAGAAAGGTCAGACTATTCTGTGCAGGGAGGTTATAACAAGTATATCTCAGTACCTGAGAAATCCCGGGATGTGCCAACATATTAAAAAATGTCCCAGTGCTTATATACATCTACTGCTTAAATTACAATACATTATTACACCTTCTCTTGCATACTGGTTTTTTTTAATAGCTTCTACAAGCACTTACTTGGGAAAACTGAGCCCTTTTGATGATTTACCAAGAAAGGGAATTACAAAAAATTAAAAGGAAAGATGTCTCTCATTTAAAAATACAGCCAAAATACACCTTGCAGAGTGTGAGGAATACATTGCTCCTTTGGAGGTTTTCACCTTTCCTCATGTTTTTGCTGAACTGTGAGAAGGTGATACCAAAATAGAAAATGAAATGTAAAATAATAATAAATGAAATCTTAGTGTGATCCTAAGAATAAGGAAAACCATGAAACAACTGTGGTAACACCGTCATTTACAAGAAGGTCTCATCTATGTGTACAGTTCCCTGAATTTTAGTCAGAAGTAGAGAGAAACTGGGTGATTTGTCAATGTGATTTGTCAGTCTGCACAGTCCCAGAGGAGTCTCACTAGTGTGATATTTTCATAGGCAGTTTTAGGAAACATGCAATTTTTAAAATCCCTCAAAATACTAATATCTCAGGACAGCTGAGTAAACTTTATAAGCCAGGATTGCAAATGTAATTAAAACTAATATTTTTATAGTTTTGTCTTTCAAACTCCGGTAATTATGATGCAACCACTTAATTGTGCTTTTCTTATTTTATTGTCTGGAAATTCATTTTGCTCTGTAAGTACCCTGTAGTTTTTACAGAGAAAGACGTTACAGCCACCAAGATGTTCACACGCGGGCCCTGAGCCTTCATGCTCATGCAACTGCAATTGCTAGCCATCCTCCCACCTCTCACTTTTTGCTGCTGCTTGTCACGATCTGGAACGTAGACTGTAACCTCCTTTGGGCGAGGACCAGGTCACGTTGCATGTTCTGCCAAGCTGCCGGGTTTGCTCACGAGTATTCCAAATCAGTGCAGCAATAGCTGCATTTCAGATTCACTGTAATGGATTTCATTCTTCATCAGTACAATTTCCATTAACTGTATGAGTTGAGAAGATGACTAGATTCACTGTTGGTGTGGAAAGTGACGCTTTACAATAATGATTCCAACTTTTCTTTCATTAAAGGCGGTGATGGCAAGTGACTTTGCAATCCCAAGGTTCCGGCATTTGGAGAAGCTCTTGCTTGTTCATGGCCACTGGTGTTATTCCCGACTCGCCAACATGGTGCTGTATTTCTTCTACAAAAATGCAGTAAGTGTTTGACTTGGCAGCTTTATGCCACCACATGTTTCCAGGGTTTATTTTGTGCTAAGTGAGCATTAGGTCAGCCTTCAAATGGTTTATAAATAAGCTGCAAAGAAATTTGCAGGGTTGAAAGACAGCTGGCTGCCATTTGCAGAAATACAGGACCTGCTCCATAACAGCTACAGTGTGCTGCTGAATTTGCAAATTAGGTAACAGAAATAACAAGCACTGCTTAAGAAAAGTTTCTTTATAGAGCAGTTTTGCAGAATTTAGCTGGCTAGACACGGGAGTCTGTCGTGGTTTAACCCCGGCCAACAAC
>VYZV01021256.1:1841-28644 GCA_013401275.1 Pandion haliaetus | reverse complement strand
ATAGAATGAGAGGAAATGGCCTCAAGTTGCACAATGGAGGTTTAGATTGGATGTTAGGAAAAATTAGGGAAGTGGTTGAGTCATCATCCCTGGAGGTATTCAAATAGCATGTAGACAAGGCACTTCAAGACATGCTTTAGTGGGCATGGTTGATGGTTGGACTCGATGATCTTAAAGGTCTTTTCCAACCTAAATGATTCTATGATTCTATATCTTTGACCAGGCTGAGGTCCTCCAAACCAAATTTTGGAACTGATTGACCCGCAGTGGGTAGCACAGAGTTATATTACGTCTTCCTCCAAAGTATGATTCATGCAGTCTGTCCAGCTGAGGTGTTTATGGACCATCATGTATAAGTAGAAGTGTTACTTTATCATTATCAATCATTGCCAGCTGTCTTAGCTAGTTATCCACTGTCAGTCAATGTAATACCTGTGACGTCCTGAACATCAGGTCCCCAGTGGTTCTGGAGACAGTAATTATATGCATGAGGAATCTACAAGATGCCCTTGCATCTGCACTGATCAACAGCCAGTTTTCCAATTCCTGACCTAATTTGCTAGTTCTAGATGCCACTGATGTTGACAGAATATTGACACCTAACAGTAACAATAGCACAATCTCTTAAGTATCAGCTTTCAAAAAGGATACATCAGTTATTTGCACTAAGAAGAATGGATAAACTCATGTGAGCTTTACTAGGAGCAAGATCACACCCGAGAAGGAGTTAAATATCCTTATGAACACCACTGGGCAAACAGATCTAAAACTGGGAAACAATATGATCTGCAAATTCATGATATCCTTTCAAACTATTTAATGCCTAGTGGCAACCTTTTCTTGTATAAGATGAAGGATTCAGTTATTCCATGGTCCACAACTGTGCATGGTTCTGTTCATTGAGTTCTTGCAATATAACATCCACTGTTCCAGCCATATACCTGCTTCTTTAAGAAACACAACTAGCAAAGATAAAATATGCTACCAGAAGCTTTGTCAAAAACTTCTGCCAATGTGAACTAAGTACAGTGTTACATCAACAATCTTCAAGCCCCTTACCAGAGTTTCATGTGTGTCCCCATTCCTCAAACTGCAGAGAAAAAAACAGCAGAATTGTAAACATTCCAACACACATGCAACCATTTTTCTAAATGTTACCAGAAAAGGGAAAAATTGAAAGGTTGAGTATATTTTTGTGTGACAAATAATGACATAAATGGCATTCCCACACTATCACTAGATCATAAATTGAGAGTCCCAGATATTTTGCTTCTATTTTATCAATACTGTGTCACTGAAGTACTGTGATTTTTTACTGCTTCATGATAATGCAGCAGTGTTTGAGTTTTGTTTGAAATTCTTTAAGCCACAAATGATAATCATTGGCTATTTGATTTTCAGGGCTCAGAAAAAAAAGAGGGAAACAAAAGAAAATCGACATTTCCAGTCTGTAGTGCACTGAACAGAGGGGGAAAAAAAAGTAAAAGAGAAAAAAGATTATGTGTCAAATTATAAGTTTCCTGGTTGTTCTGAGTTTTCATACTGTTAATTAAAATAATTAAAAGGGTTTATATGTCTATATAAGTAGCAGAAATATTCTGTGTCAAAACATAAAAAAAATAGTGCTTTTTTTTAATTTTTAGAATTTGTTTTTAAAAGACAGCTCTGAGCTTAAGGAATTTCATGCACAAAACATGGTAAAAATACGATTATCTGAAAAATATTCTTTAGCACACATTAGAAAGTATGAGAAAGCAATAGTTATGGCAAATATTATTTTCTAGTTTCAAATTCATATTGAACTTTGAGCAAAATATTAATTTCATACTAAAGGGGAAAAAATTAAGCACTAGGTAATATTAAGAGGAGCAGGATTTATGTATCATGTTACATTTTTTACCTTTATAATTTTAGTTAAACATTTTGGAATACTACTTAAATACAGTCTTCGAAAGAATTTAAACAAATTGTGTAGAAACACGTGATAGATGCTCCCTTCTACTGTACATAAAAATTTCATCTGCTGAAGTATGTTCTTTGACATGCCTTCTGAATCAGATATTCATCACACAGAAAATTTCTAGATTATTGAAAAGAACATTTCTCTGAGGGTCATTACAACCTGGTCTCAGTTTAAGCACATCTTTGGTCTGAAAAAGATGAATTAGTGTCTTCAAATATAAATTAAAGCAAACTGGACATTCAGTGTCAAACACTCACTGGATATTCAAAGTATCGGTTTTGACAGTTTGTGGGACAGATTCTTAGCTCATGTAGATTGATGAGAATACATTAACATCAGCAGAGTGACATTGATTTATGTTGCCTTTAAAATATGAACCGCTCATCTTTCTTTGATTTCTTCTTTTGCATAGTCTGACTCCATTACAAAAGTATTGAGATGTCTGTCCATCACAACAGTAAATTAAGTAAAGGGAAACATGTTTGCATGTGTCTTTTCTGTGACAATTATAATGCTTTCACTTCGCAGAAGTGCCCAGTAAATTACAAAAATGTTTCTCCTGAGCACAATAACCAATAAATTTTACTAAAGGAGACCTTATATTCTACCTACAAACTAAGTATCAATTAAACCTCAAATGCCAATCTGGAAGTAGCTGCTGAAATGAAGAATTAGGCATATGAAATGACAAGGTGAACAGAAGAGCCCCTTCGATTCAGTATTGGCAGGATTTATACACTAGCAAAAGTCCACCGGCTTCTCTAATATAGCTCATGGTATTACCATCGGTTTGAAGTATGATCAGCACTTTCCCACAGTGCAACAAAACCCTTTGCTCTGCTTTTGGCCCCCTGAACAATGCAGCCTTTGTTTGCCAAAGTAGCAGATCCCAACACTTCTGAGCTTTTTAACCTTTCTTCGTGCTCATGATTACATTTGCAATTCATGCCATGTGGACTGTGGATGCTATTTATAAATCCCTGTGGGGAGAAGAAAAAAAAATGGGGAGGAAAGGTTAAAAAAAAAAAAAATTAATCTGTTTAATTCCTCCTGAAAAAGCCAAACTGTCCAGTTTTTAATGCACATGAAAGTTTTCAAAACATGCTGAGCAGTTAGAGCAACAATGTCTCACATGCCTGTTTATGGATATACCTGCTGTGAGCATGAGAGAGGCGAGCTGTGCTGTAGTGCAGAGGTTGATACAGTTCCTGGAGCCCATTCTACCATTTTCATCTGGAACAGGACACCCAGAGTTATGTTTTGCATATTAGGGATAACGCTTTTTTGCAGATGTTTAGTGAATGGAGAATATGAACAGGAACCACCTAATCTTCACTGAACAGGAGTAACTTCTTTGTGACATCAAAATACGTTGTTCCCATTCTTTGTAAAAGACAGGCTTGAAGACAAAACAGAAGGAAAGAAAAGGAAAATTTCTTTTTTTCAGAGAAGAACTAGCTAAATATCTTGACCAGTTCTCCCACTTCTTGACTTCTGCAGTCCTTGTAATCTGACAAGGATGAGGGCATACCAGTTCTTTGCAACCCATAAATCTTGAAAGCAGGTGGTTTTGAGAGATGTAACATTTTGTTGGCAAAGCAGCATCTCATAGAGGAACGGTGAAGGCCATATGCCTCTCACCAGGTTCTATTCCATAGTCATAATTTACTTTTTTTTCCTGTGATGCATGCAAATCTCTGTCAAGTAGTGTGATAGAGCTATCATAGCCATGAGAAAGAACAGAAAAGCAGGATCAAGCAGGATGAAGGTTCTTTTCAAACTGTTAGCTGAGGTTGTCCATTTCTAATTCCATTTTTGATGACAGAATGTCAGATTCTGTGAAAGGAAAAATAACAGAATTTAGCACAGAGGTGATGGCAAGGAGACCGAGATGTTTATCAACTTCTTTCTGTGCACAATTTCAAGTGATCTGTGAGCCAAATAAGGAGATCTGTGTTTCCTGAATTGTAACTAAGGCTTCTGCAGAAATCTTAGAGGTACTTCAAGCTAAGAGACTCCTGGTAGGGACATACAGTTGTTGAGCTGTATCAGTCCCAGAGCCATGCCCCCAAGAACAGCATAGCTCCATTGTGTAACGCATACAAAACCTATGGATGTTTGCAGCTGAGCCAGGAACATTAAACATGATGCAAAACTTGCAGCCGTAGTTCCAGCCTTCTACAGCAACAAAATAGACAGACATATATATTAATCTAATTTTATCTTTCTTCATCTGACAAAGACTGAAGAAGGAACACAAAGTAACCTCTCTTTCTTCTTGGACGAACGCCCAGCTGACTATAGCTCTAAAGGAAAGAGACTGACTTAAACCAAATCCACTGAGAGGTAGGGATTTCTTATATTTCTCTTGCATTTAACTGAAGCCTAGACCAAAGAAAGTAATATTAAAGGTTATGTTTCATTCTGCTACAGTGGCATTTCTTAACTTAGGAGAACATGAGTAAAGGTGGCCTGTTGAGATTTGACATGACAACCATTGTCATTTTTCTGAGGTACAGCTTATAGAACAGATGTCCATTTATAGCACAGTACAAAATCTTTAATGCCTTTTAAAAGGAGAGCTTTTTAAAAGTGCATTTCCCAAGGGATCCTTTCCTTTTTTTCAGAGACAAAAAGCTTCCATACCTTATGTCTGCAGCTACTGCTGCACAATGCCCTCTTTCCCACCCCTGGGAAGTCACAAATGAGTAATAATATAATTTCCTTTCAAGTTAATAGAACAACAAACAAATCCCAGATCTCTTGCTTTTTAATAATGATTGTGGATTTCACAAAATGTAATAATTAGCTTCAAGAAGGACAAAAAGTTTCTTGCAAGATCACCAAGTCAGTTCTTCACAATCTCAATGCTTTCATGATTTTTAAAGCAGTAATATATAATTAAATAAATATTAAGTTAACAAAAGTACAAAAGCTTAACTTACACAGAGTGCCAGAATAGTCTTAAATGCTACTTACAGATACTTCTGAAGTTTTCATTTCTTCTATGCAGTCTATTATATAAAAGTACAAATATGGACAGATTTCATCATTACTCATTGTAAATAATTCTCTTTTATTTTCCCCAGGTTTATCCAAGATGAGTAGTTCAAAACTTCCAGGCTTTCCAAGTACTAAATAGTTATGAATTCTGGCAAATTTCTTTCTTTCTTCTATTTTTGAAAGAGTAATTAAAAAAGCAAAGTCTCATACGTTAACCTCTCTTCAACCTTATTTAAGGATTTGCTTATGCCTCATTGACTTTAACATGATAGAAATGTGCATAAATCCTAGCATGTTCTTATATACCGTTCTGAATCATGGCCAAGGTGGCAGAATAACCAAAGGTAAAATCTATTATTTCATATACATAGTCCTATATTTGAATCTCATATTGCAAGGACAATATGTCCTTTACTCCATACTGTTGGGGTCTACCACATCCTTCCTGGTTAACTGATCATCATGGGATTAAATAGAATAGGGTGTGAGTTAATAACGCCAAACATATACATTAGCAGAAGATTTTAAAGGAATAAAAGAAAAGCTTCAGAATCCAATTGACTCTAAATGGGATATAATTGGGGAGTTTATGCCTTAGAAAATATCCTCCATTATAATATTTCAGCTTACAAGCTAGAAGTGACTGTGGTTTCAGGTGATTAGGAAAGCTGAAGCTTGTATTTTTTGAAGTGGAAAGGTATGGACGGTACTTATTCTGTTAAATAATAATAGAGCTATCTCCCACTAAACTGTAGGAAACAGAAGCAACTAGGGCAAAACAATCAGATACAACTGGAATTAGATATCACCATTTTTATAATACATTGGATAGTAAATCTTAGTTTGAAAAGCACATAATGAAGTTTAAAATTACCTGGTTTAAAATGGGACACTCCCATTACATTAGACATCTAAATATCTCAACAGAGAATTTTGGGTTATCATAGCTGTTTGCTGCTGCAGCATGTACTTTCTAAAAATACTCATTTGTTAAAGATTACATATCGCATCTTCAGAAATATTGTTGGTACCACTGCTTTCCAGAAAGAGTGCAAATTACATAATAGATTTGATTTAGCTAATATCATTCATAAAATCCATAGGATGACACACATACTGTCTAGAAATCGATCCTCTTACTAACATTAATTCCTAGATCATGATATTTATTAAAATGCGTATACTCAGTGGTGTCATGATCTTGTGTTATATAGCAAGGCCTACGCCATAAGACTGCAAAAAGCTCCACAAACCTGAAAAACTAATAAAAAAGCCCTTGAGAGTATCATTAAACTCATTTAACAAATGGAGAAATTAGAAAATGAAAGAAAATATTAAGTACCCACAGTCCATCTTTGCAGTCTAGAAGGATGTCCCCATTCTGTTAAATGGAAGCAAAATAACACTAAAAATGGAGGGTGACTGGCGCAGCCAGGCAACAGCTCATACTGGAACCATTTCTATACTCTTAACAACATCTCATTTTGACTGTATACTCGGATTTCCTTTTCTTAAGTTTTTCATTGCAGGTAAAATATTTCTAACTTTTTTCCTTATTTAGGAAGATACTTTCTAGCTTACAGGTGCTGTAAGCATCAGGAGCAGTAGCAGTTGCTAAACAAACTTTTTTTCACGAACAACAGAGTAAACAGCCTCATAAAATCCACATGAGCTGTCAGTGCATGACTTTATGGTTACCTCGGGGCTGCAGCAATTAAAATATGGTATTTACTTAAAAAGAAAAATGTCAGGCTCTTTCAATTCTCAGATCTGTGAGTTGGTTTTGTGTTTTAACTACTCCTTTTTGCTATGGGACCATCTAGGATCTGAATATTATTAAATTGAATATGATAAAAAAAATTATATTACTCAATTTATTGGGAAAGCTTTCTAAAGACTCCAGCAAGATGATGAGGATGTCTTCAGAAAGCCTGGGTGAACAAGTCAGAATGATATGGTCAACATGTTTGGAAAGGTGTCTTATTCAAAGCTAAGTTCTTTTTAAAGACTTGGCTTTTCCTCTGTTGAAAAATCTGGACTTGCAGTGTGGAGGGGAATGCTCTGTGCTTGTGTCTTCCTTGTTATTTTAGCCCCTTCTCTTTCCAAGAATGAAAGCTCTGTATGAAGATTGGAAGATGTTTAATTGCCCATCAAGTAGAAAAATTAGGAGACCTTTTAAAAATATTTAGCTAATCAATATTTAGCTCATCTAGCCCTGAAAGTTTTTTGTTTGGATTTCATTTTAGAGACACATAAAAACAATGGAAGTACTGCTTGCCTCTCTTCTTCCCCGAAGACTACTATTTAGTGCTGTGACGTTTATTCAGGAAACAAACTTGAGCTTCAACCTCTCTCAGACCAGCATTTAAAGACACTAAGTGAGAAGAATCAAAAGGAAGACTGTACACAATACTTTCCCAAGTTTTGTAACTTAGGAAATTGTCAGAAATTTAAAGACACTATCTATTTTGCAGAAGATGTTATCAAGCTCGTGAAAAAAGAAAGCAGCAAATTAAGTTCGCAACTTAATCTAGCCATCATCCCAGTAGTTTAGAATTCATCTGGGACACGGAACCTAGAAGCTCTAGAACCTGATCTGAATAAGGGGAACTTGGATCTGGCATATCCCTGCTAATGCTGGCTCTTCTGGGATGATGAATGCTTCTCGAGGCCTGGTCAGAAATTCTTTTCTTGAGAAGGTATTTCCTTACAAAATCTTCACTGGATGAGCATGATCCAGCCAGAACTTTAGCTGCATTTGAAATGATTTCATTAAAAAAAATTCCAGAAAGCTTTAAATTTGAATTCATGCACACACATGTGCACACAAACAAAAAAATAATGAACCTTCTGCTGAGGCAGGTTGCTTGCCCTGACATATTTTCACTGTGCATTTAAGAGATAATGGCATGTATCTGCAATGTAATTTCTCATGGCGGTATTTACTTATATCTGTGAAATACTGTGCCATCACTGGTTTTAGTAAGTCTTCCTGTTTATTTCAAGTTCTCAGGTAAATAGTTGCATAGGCTAAAAACTTAAAGACATGTTTCATTACACAAAAATGGGTATTCAACACAGTAAAAAATTATGGATTATTAAAATCTGCTAATGTTAGATTTAGCTATAGATGAAAAAAAGATATAAGCAGAAATATAAACAGATATATAGACCCAAGATTCAGTCAATTAAATTTAATTTTTGAGCCTGGACAGTTAGATAATAGATCAGAAAAAGCCTACATGAAAAAGAAGAACTGGGAATCAATCATTCAGATGTAAAAGTGAATTCCAGATCATGACATTAACAACAAAAACTGGATTTATTGTTTAATTAATAATTAATAACGTTACTAATATATTAATGCAAATTAAATGCACAAAATGTATGCTCTGACATTCTTCAGACTGAGATATTGATGTCTGAATGACAGCCCGTGATAACCTCTGTATCGTAGACTTTATGGATACAGAGCTTCCTGACTCCTCTGCAATTTATCTCTGCATGTTTACACACATTCAGGCAAAATCACAGTGAGGTCTCAATGATTAGGTGATACCTACAAAGCTGCAAAATGAGTCAGGTAAAGCAAGGACCTGAATGTAGCTTTCTCTCAAGTGAATGCTGGACTACATTGGGACACCAGCTATCCTAAGGTATCTCATACCTTCACAGGAAAATATGTTATTAAAATGAAATTTTTCCATTAAAAAGCTTTTGCCTAATAAAATGTCTGACTCTACTAATTACTACTAACATAATTTAATGATGAACAGAAAAAACAGAATAGTAGAAATGAATTAAATATCTTGTTCTACTCATTATAATTAGAGAAACAACAAAATGTTTAAACACACTTCAAATTTTGTTTTTAAGAAAAAAGTAATCTCTCCTGCAAGTTAGATGATTGTCTTTTTTACTTGCTTAAAGAAAGAAATAGCTCTTGTTCATCTACTACCTACACCCTATTTACATCATTTCTCCTGGTTAATAACATGTAAGGTCCCTTCCATACTAAAATTTTGCCTTCCTGTGAGGCAATGAAATTTCTCATTTCTTGTACACAATATAGAGATGACTGCTTTGTAGACTGAATATATGTATTGGGTTTGTGTGGCAAGGATTTGGTAGCGGGGAGGTTACAAGGGTGGCTTCTGTAAGAATCTGCTAGAAGCTTCCCCTATGTCTGACAGAGCCAATGCCAGCCGGCTCCAAGATGGACCCACTGCTGGCCAAGGCCAAGGCCAAGCCCAAGCCCATCAGCAACAGTGGTAGCGCCTCTGGGATAACATATTTAAGAATGGACAAAAGTTGTGGTGAGCACAGAAAGTGCGGCCAGAGAGAGCGAGAACATGTGAGACAAACAGCTCTGCAGACACCAAGGTCAGTGAAGAAGGAGGGGGAGGAGGTGCTCCAGGTGCCGGAGCAGAGATTCCCCTGCAGCCCACGGGAAAGACCATGGTGAGGCAGGCTGTCCCCCTGCAGCCCATGGAGGTCCACGGTGGAGCAGATATCCACCTGCAGCCTGTGGAGGACCCCACACTGGAGCAGGGGGATGCCCAAAGGAGGCTGTGACCCTGTTGGAAAGCCACACTGGGGCAGGGTCCTGGCAGGACCTGCAGACCAGTGGAGAGAGAGGAGCCCACACTGGAGCAGGTTTTCTGGCAGGACTTGTGACCTCACGAGGGACCCACACTGGAGCAGTCGGTGCCTGAAGGACTGCAGCCCGTGGAGGGGACCCATGCTGCAGCAGTTCATGAAGAATTGCAATCCATGGGAAGGACCCACGTTGAAGAAGTTTGTGGCGGACTGTCTTCCATGGGAGGGACCCCACGCTGGAGCAGGGGAAGAGTGTGAGGAGTCCTCACCCTCAGGAGGATGCAGCGGCAGAGACAACGTGTGATGAACTGATCGTAACCCCCATTCCCCATGCCCCTGTGCTGATGAGGGTGTAGGTAGAGAATCCAGGAGTGAAGCTGTGACCAGGAAGAAGGGAGGTGTGGGGGGAAGGTGTTTTGAGATTTGGTGTTATTTCTCATTACCCTACTCTGGTTTGATTGGCAATAAATTAAACTTCCCCAAGCCGAGTCTGATTTTCCTGTGACAGTAATTGGTTGAGTGATCTCTCCCTGTCCTTATCTCAACCTGGGAGCCCTTTGTTATATTTTCTCTCCCCTGTCCAGCTGAGGCTTGGGGGGGGAGTGATAGAGTAGCTTTGGTGGGCACCTGGCATCCAGCCAGGGTCAACCCACCACAATATACATGAAGAAGATATGATTTCAGTCTGCTGTTTGGGGAGACACCTGAAAAAGTCCTGATGTGTGATGGGCCTGGAAGCTAAACTTCGTACCTAGCTTTGAGGGTTTTTTTCTGAAAAAGAGAAAACAGCTGCCAATTTCTGCAACTAGGAGAGGCAGGAGCTCTGTTCAAAAGAAAAGACATGGGAGGAGCCAAAAGTCCAAGCCAGTGTAGAACTACATTCCTCATGAGGATGGCCTCAGGTCTTTGAAACTTCTTGGATTATTGTAGATCTAGGAGAATCCAGCATGTATGGAAAGCAGATTCACATCTTACATGGGGAGGAAGAAAGTATATCAGATTAGCATAGCAGGAAAGGACCTCATCACAGAAATTTTTCATAGGTTTCCATTTTACATAGTATTTCTGTCTAAGTAATTTGGGATAATTCAACCCTCAGTGTACACTGTAGTATACAGCGCCTGTGACACAAAGTGTTTTCAAACATCCTCAGAAGACTTCTGAAGCAATTTATGTAAGATTTTTCTTTTTCTTTCTTTCCTTTTTATTTTCCTTTTGCGATATCAGAAGTAAGTGCTCTTTACTTTTCACATTTTTTCATTAATTAGCTGGCTGATGGGCTATGGCCAGCTCCACAGCTCACTGAACAGCCTAATATTAATATAATGTAGCTTTGTCACTTTACCCAAATGCTATATAGCTTCTACTATATAAATAAACAGTAGCTCAGTAATAAGAAAGCAGCCTCTAGGTTTTTTTGCCAGTGGTTTTTTGGGGGAGGGAGGGCATTAGGGATATTTTATGTGTGCTAAAAACAGAGAAATAAAAAAAAAGAAAAGATGGACTGGTGAATCCTGTATGTGAAACCAGTCTTTCAATCAAGCAAATAGAATTAAATGGCTGGATTAGAAACATTTGCAGTTTACATGAACAGAAAAATAATAGTGAAAATATAAAGAAAGGTTTTTTTATTATGGGACATATTTCTGGACACGCTGTGGAGCCTTTGTCTTTGGAAATATTCAAAACTCAACTGGAAATGGTCGTGAGTAACCTTATATAACTTTGAAGCTGGTCTTGCTTTGAATGGGTCGCCTGGGGTCTGAGATGATTTCCAGAGGTCTCTCTTCTAGCATAAATTATTCTATGATTCTATAAAATAAGAAAGGTGTAGTTCTTTGGATTGGAGTATTTTTTCTTTTTTTTTTTCCTTAAAAATATCTAATAACACACTCTGAGAAAATCTTCATTTTAAGTTTGAGAAAGAATGGAAAAAAGTAGGTATCTATTTCCCCCCAGATGACCAGCTGCGTGGGGATGTGTTTGTATGAGGTCGTTACTTGCATTTGAGCTTGGTATGGCTTAGCTTCCTGAACTTGTGGGAAAAGGGCACTTGGTGTGCAGCTTGTGTCTGAGTAGCTATGACTGAGCCCACAGGGACCACCTATATTTCCTGACTAAAGTTTAATGAAACAATATGTTGCCACTAACAGGACCATTGAGTTTGAAAGGCTCTGTTCAGGATGTGGGATTGTTGGAGCTGTAGAATGGAAATTCCCCCATGGAAAAGTGGAAGTGGGAAGAGACTCCATTATCTCTTTGGAAAGCTCAAAAGAACATAATACAATAGTCAGTGGAGACACCTAGACATGTTGTCTGGTCCAAAATAGCAAGCACAAAGACCTGAGACCAGTGTTCATACGGGCAATGTGAACACTGAGACTGTAATCACCAGCTTTTCCCCAGTCTGCAAGTTATTTCAGGAATAAAGTGTAATTCTGTGTTTCTTTATTTCACAGTCAATTTCTTCAGAACGGTCTTGTCTGAAGGGAACATATTAAGCCTCTGGAATTTTGGAAATATTACAGATCTTGACAGTCCACTGCTCTAAGGAGTGCAGATGCATTACACACAAACACACAGAGACAGACATTTATTTACACACACATATATGCAGTGAGTATATAGTGTGCATTTATATATGTATATTAAGTATATATATACATCTATATGGTGGACTATGCTGAAAAGACTGAGGTGTAATAACAATCCTCAGCACATTACTAGCCACAGATGTCATAGAAGCACACTGTCCCATCCTTTGACAGCCTAATTGCAAGATAATTTTTGTTCAAAAAGCATGGCTAGATTGAGACATGCTTCCCAGACAACACAGAGCTCTCACCTGCTGTAATTTGTTATTATTAGGAGAAAGTCCATAGTTAATAGCAAGGCAGGGAAACTACTGTCCCAGTAATAAACCGATACACTAATCAGCTAAAGTTTTGTTGTACTATTTTTGTATTTGTGACTAGACAGATCACTCTGATCAAGTTTTCTTCAGTTCACCCACTGTTTTGCACATTTCTTTTCTTATTTCTGAATTTTGGCCAGTAAAATTCAACATGTTTCTATATTTGATTTACAAATCAGGACTTTGCAAATCACAACCAGGGGATTACAGACGTATGTAAACCGCATGGAGAGGACTTAAGAGAGCCAGAACTTTCTGTTGCATCTATAGAGAAGAAAAGGGACATTCTTAATCACTCTGAAGAATATACATACACAGATGTCAAGATTTCAAATAAAAAAAGGGGTTTCTGTGAACCAAGGACATTGGTTAATATTAGAATTAGTGAAGACTTAATCCCTGTGGATCAAGAAAATATTGATATGCACAATTTCAGTTGCATGAAGAGAACTCAGAAACTACTTGAAGAGACAATGCCCATTATTTAAAGACATTTTATCTTGGAGAAGTTCCAGACTGCACAGTAGCCTACAAAGACCACTTCACTAAAAGTTCAGGATTTGTTTAGAGGGTCTTCTGCAAACAGTTGTTTTCTCAAAAGGTACTGTGAAGGTCAAGGTAAGCTCTTTGACATAAATCTGGTGAATATTTTACTTACATGTACAGTTTCTCATTCAAAATGCACAAGTTAAAACAGAAGCTAACAACAGAGACTATGTCCATTTCTAAACCAATTTCAGAATGTGGCCCACTCTGGGGTTCATTGTTATAACCTAGACAGGGGCATGGTCATTGTTCACCAGGAGCACCACCCAGGACTGCATTTCTTTTCTATTAAAACAAGGGAGACCGGTGTGCGATAGCATGCCCAGATCACAGCACAACCTCAAATTCTTTTGCAACCCAGCACAGAGGTTAAGTTAGAACATGTTCCTTATATAGACCTGCATAAACCTGGGATGAGAAAAGGAATCCCTATCTCCTATTTTCTTGTCAGGATGCAAAGAACTGGCTATTTCTCTGAGTTGTAGCTTGCGAGAAAGTTCTGTCTTCCTCTGAAGATTTGGGACCAAAAAAAAAAGCATTTAGAAGATTTTTGAGTGGGACATTGAGACAATCCTTGGTAATCTGAGATTTTCTGGCCAAAATGGACACCTGATTACTTTCTACCAGATTTTTCTAGCCCCAGACATCATACTGCAGCAATGAACTTGCTTAACAGCTTGTTTCATGATAGCAAGCGTAACTTCCTAATGTTATGTAGAATGTCCCTTCCACCCACCTTCTTCACCAAAAGAACAGTCTGAATAGTATCACCACTACTTGGAATAGTCTAACAGTGGTGAGTAGTAGGGGAAGAAACTCTCCTCATTAGGCAATATACAACAGGCAGTCTGGCCTTGAACTACCACGCTGTCTTTTTCAGTTGTACTCTGATGTGTTTATCATAAACTTCTTGGTCATACACCAACACAAAGAAGAGCTCTCTATGTCTAGCAAATCTGAGGATGCTTCGTTGGCTAGTCTGTTGACACAGACTCCACACTGAAGACTCTGAAGTGACTGCATGGTAAATTGTGAATACTGCCTTTAAAATAGTCTTTCAATTCTTTTAACTTGTATTATCTTTCCTGTGACCTCTTTTCCTCACTGTCAGCATTTGGTGTATTTTGCCCTATCATCACCATTATATTGGTGATGCTTTCTCATGTTGACATTTACTGAGTGTTGCACAGATTTTCTTTTGTTTTTGGTGGTATGAATAATAATATGTTATTATTCTTCCCATGCTGATGAAATGGCACAAGAATTGTGAACTGCAGCTGTAGCTGACGATTAAGAAAAGCCAAGCAAACTGGGGAAAGGACAGGAAGGTTATGCCAGAATTATCCAACTCTGATGTTTCATTCCGGGTTCCTTCAGCTGGAGAGTTTATGCAATGACTCTGCAAGAGTGGACCTGATTGGATTAGTGATACAGTAAAGTAAGCACTGAAACTTAAATGGAGAAGTGCTAACACAAAGATGATTTTATGACACCCTATTAGGCAGAGCAAGATGGTGTAGAACTCATATCACAGTTTCTTAACCCAGCATATGATGTCATTAACTTAGATGGAAAAACTGTTCTGATTTTAAAGAGTTTTGAATGCATGAAGCTATAGCTATAAAGTAACCTGAGAATAAAGAAACAAACAAATTATTATTAAGGATCTCTGTTACATGTGACAAATAGTAGAGAAAGCAGTAAAAAATGTCCACAGTGTCTAGTCACAGAGATAGGCTTGGAGTAGTAGAAGCAGAAATAGGTTTGGAGTATGCCCATGTATGGAAGAATGTGCTTGAGCTGCCTGAGTTGCCATTTGGCTGTCAGACTGGTACTAAAGCAGCCTTCAAGTCCACCGTTAGTTCTGATAGGAAGTCTGAAGGAGAAAACTGATGGGTGGCCATGTGAGAAGTCCAGTGGAGCAGCAGAGAGCACAGGCTGGCAAATCAGGAATCAATTCACAAAGTTCTTTTAGACTGAAGCTGAAGTTAAAAAGAAGAAATGGAGCACTGGCTCACTTTTTGAGATGAGCTGACCTTGTGCCCAGAGAAGGAGTCGGGGGAGTTTTGGTAGATGAAGGGCAGCTCTTCCCACTCTTCCTCCCTTTTACTTTTAAGCTCAGTCAAAAATGTGACTTCCTGGTTTTGGGGGGTATAATATCACTTAGCAAAAGACATTGATGTCTTAGCAAAAGTATTGATGGTTGTTGGAATCCCACTTCACCACAACAACAGCACTTTTGGGAGTGTCTTGAGATGTCTACTCTCAGAATCAAGACATCCAGAAACAGCATAAATAAAAAGCAGCTATCTCAAATTATTACCAGGAGAGCATTTTTAATTAGACAGATTTTATAGGGATGAGTTTGTTCATTGGTGGCTCCTGTGTCATTTATTTTCAGGATAGATGCCGTTTCTTCCATATATCTTTTTGTCTAATGCCCTAGCAGAGCAAACATAGAGTATTTAGCAATGCGATGTTACAATTAACTTGCAATTATTAAAACAACTGATTCGTCTCTGATGTGAATCTTCCTAGGGAAGAAATTGTAATCAAGCAGCACCATATGGACAACAGAGATTTGGATCAAACAGAAAAGAGAGACTGAGTAACGAGAAGTGATGAGTGTAAGTTATTGTTATGCTGGAAAGTGGATACAAATTTACTCCTGTGTCTAAAGACACTGAAGCTGGGGAACCTTCAGTACAAAAAAAATTAATTAATAACACAGAAGGAATAACAGGACTCACATTTCTCTAAACTTTCGCAAACACAGGCCAAAAGCAGTAAATTTTCTACCTTTTACATCTCAGGGGAGTTCTAATTTTTGCTGTATAAAGGGTCAGTACTGTTTTAAGAACTTATTACAAAACACTAGACATTGAAAATGTAGTGGTGAAATCAGCAGCAAGAAAAAAAAGGTAGCTTGTTGCTTAGTATTAATAAACAAATTGCATTTTGGTTATGCTATAGGCATTGATGCAGCCCTAGGGCAGCTGCCAATCAAGCCATGTTTTATGTCTCTTAGTTCCTTTCTATTAAAAACAATCAAGGTTACCATGGAAACTGCAATTTTATCACAGGGTACTTTCTCAGTCTTTCAGCTACAGAACATGCTATTAAAGAAATATTTCCGAGTGCTGTGTACTTCTGTATTTCTTAATATTTTGAACAAAAATATTTTTGGCTCACAGTCAAACTGTGCCTATTAGGCATATTTTATTCTTGCTTTTAGGAATATCCAATAAAGCCTGTATTAATGAATATATAAGAACTTATTCACTCCTGAAATCTTCCACTGTAAACAATAACATGGAAAAAAACCCTCACCCTTTACAGTTGTGATAAAAATATAACTATTTTAGTTCACAACATGTAAAATTATTGCATTTTAAATATACTTCCACTTTGTCTTCCATTTAATTCACATCCAACTAGACGGATAATAGTTTAAATTATTATGATTTTTATGATTATATATTTTAAAAGAATGCTAAATGTTTTATTCAAATTCATTATTACTATACATGTAATTTGTGTTCATGGTTATCCTCTTTTCGGGCATATAAAAGCAAAAAAGAGTTTTGCTCTTTGGATTCATGTTTGGAAAATTCATTGCTGTTCTTGATAATCAGAATGTATATTTACAAATACATGAAGTGTAGTTACAGTTTGATTCTTTCAGGTATATGAAGTGTATGTAAAGGTATATAAACCTCATTCATGTCAGGGTTTTACAGTTATTTGGCAGAATGAGTAACCCAGCCAAAATCTAAAGTGCTACTCCAGCTTGTAAGAACACTCTTGAGAAGAAGACACCCAGCACAACAAATTAATAACCTGTCCCACAGAGCCAACAGCAGGATTTCTTCTAAGTCAGCTGATACTTGTATTTTGTCATGAGAGTCTATCAAGTTCATAAGCACAGGTTTATAAATCTGAATGTGGTATTTGTTTCAGAATAGATTGCTCATCTAGAAGTATGTTTATGAAAGTATGAAATTTCTTACTTTAGAACCAGTAGGTTTACTAGTTTGTTGAAGCAGTGAGAAGGCGCTTTTGTGAAATTAACTCTCAGGTTTTTCCAGTCACAAGAAACAAAAGAAACAAAAATAGCATGATTAAGCAGGTGGGCTGAACATACAGAGCTAAGCTATGAAAGGAAAGAACATTTAAAGAAGCACTAGCACAATAAATGTATTAATAGCGAATTCTGGCCAAATCTTGCAATTCCACATTTTTTAAATTTGCAGGCATCCTGCCACTTTTTCCCCCATGGAGCTTGCATTCTTATTCTCCGGCCTACTGTATATAATAATTTGTCCCATAGGACAGCATAATCTTCTCATAAACACATCATTTATATTTCAGTGGGAATGACATTTACCTCAATTACAGTTCTACTTTTATTATTAGCAATAGTTATTTATTGGATGCCAGTGTTAAATAAAGGGCAGTAAAAAATCCATAGCATTAGTGATTTGATCTGATACAATGTTTTAAGTGCTTGCCTTTATTTGTATACATTGCAGTTGTAGTGACTGAATAGTGATAAATAGCAATAAACTATAAACTCAAATTAAAACCAACAGTGTCATGGAGTAAATGATCCTTTTACATAGCTGAGAAATGCTGAGATGGACTAAACGGTCTGCCTTGTTAATTTCAAAGATGTTAGCCACCTTAATATGCAAGGGAAACCATACCGCATCACATCCTTCTTTCCTCTTTGAGTCAGAATTGCTGGATAATGATCAGATGAGGCAGGTTCAGAGCAAGTCCCCATTACTAAATTGGTCAAAGTTAATTACAAGGCAGGCAGGGCCTATGTAAGTTAGGGAAACCTTTTTATCGCACAGATATGCTTAAGCTGGTTTACTGCATCATTCTCTATGACGCTGCAAGCTCATGTATCTGACTTCATATAGCTTCTGCTATCAGGCCTGAGAAGACAGAAACCCACACAGACTTGTTAGTCCATATTTTCTTTATGGGGAGCCCAGAACTGGTGCTGACTTTCCCCATGCTCGCTTGCTCCGGAGGCAGAGAGCATTGCAAACAGGCAGTTCTAACAGAGCCCGACAGAAACATTTCTCATGTTACTATAACTGCTGATTACTTTTATAACTTAGGCTGGTCAGCTTTTGACAGTTCCTCGTTTACCGTGTAGAGTGTAATATGGACCCTAGTAACAGCTGGGTACCCCTCCTGAGGTCTGTTTCTCGCTGGCTTGCAGTGCCTGCTGAATGGTGCCTGGCACAGCTCCCTGCACTGCCCTAGCTGCAGTTGTGGGCAATGCAATCAGACAAGAAAATTTAGCTGAAGTGTTTTCTTTTCCAAAGCACTGCTTTACTCTCTCTCTCATGCCTCACCTCCGCGCTTGCTTAAGGTACTCTTCCCCCGTCTTTATGCTGTGCAGCTTTTTTACTAACATTGCACGGATATTGCTTAAATGGGTTCAGCAAGTAGTTGTTTTCTTGGGGCTACCTTTGTTCCCTTCACTGACACTTTTTCTGACTGCATTGCTGCTGCCACTGCTTGAATCTGAGAAACAATTTCACAGTGAGGATTTGCTTCTTTTTCTCTACAAGCTGCTTGACAATGATGCATGAGGAGACTACTGTGAGCAAGTGTTGGCCTCCTCCCTCTCCCTACTGACACAGCTATTACTCCTAGCTTTGTCACAGCTGATAGAAGATCACACCAGAGCTGAGGATTTTGCTTTAGTGACTGCTGTTTCTCTCTGATACTCTGCTCTAAGTGGAATCATTGAACCCCACTTTCCTGTGGTAGCATCATGCCTTTCTTTCCATTTTCTTATAAATAGCCATTACATCTTCTGCTTGGATGGTAAAGTACATGAGGTCTCCTCATGGTTATATACATAAGGAGAAATGGAAGAAAGGCAGAAACACAAGCATTTTACCCTGACAACCAGGGAACAGCCTGTTCTTCAGATGTTTTGCCTATCTTATGACAAGTAACAATCTGCTTTAACTTCTAGCTAAGCAGGAAATGGGGTTTTAGTCTGATGAAAATAGTAATTGTGAAGTCTTTGTGGGAGTGTGGGCACAGATATCTGAGGTTACAATTGCTCTTCATTTAAAGGTAACACTGAGCTGGGAGAAGACTGACAATAGAAATTCAGTCAATAAAAAAAGGGAGAAGAAAATATAGCTACCAAACTTGGGACTGGGAAAATGCCTTCTTTTTCTGGCTCTGCCTCACATTTCTTGTCTGATGCTGTGCAAGTCACTCACTGAGAAATCAGCTACAACAGTGACAAGCTGATATTTCACCAGATGGGAATAAACTTGCAGTAGAAAGGGACAAGTACAGGATACAGCCTATTTATCATTCGTTACTGACAGAAAATTTTATATCAAAATTCTTTGCACTGTAGAAGTTGGTTTCAACTGAAATTCCTTCTTTTAGATATAAAATTATGCATCCCAGAGAAAATTACCTGTATTTTTTAATACAAAGGTAGCTCTAGAAAGCTCTATTTTTACAACAAAACCTTTTTTTCTCAATAAAACAATGTAAAAATAACATTTCACGGAAATACGCTCCATTTTTTAGTCAGGTTCTCATGACCTTCCCCTCTCTCTTCCCTCATTTTTATCTCTTCTTCCTCCTTTCCTACATTTGATCTCTAGGCTTAAGGCCTCCTGACCACCCCTGGACAGGGAAGAAGTCTTCCTGTCTTTCACATGGCAGTGAGAAAAAGAATGGATAATGAATATGAGGGTGACATTGTTATAGAGAAAGAGATGAGAAAGCACTTACTGGCTCTAGCACAGGGGAATTTTTCTTTGATTTGTAGTTTCCCACAGGTCTTTGTACCCCATAGCTACACATATCAAGTGAGACTTAACTTCAGACAGAAAATCTACATTATAGTTATGGAGAATCTGTGCAAAAAAGATGGTAGAAAATGGTAGGTGAATAACAACTAAGTTAAGGTATCTTAAGCTCCCTTAACCTCCTTTAAAATCTGGCTATGAGTTAAATAAACATTTAGAGGTTAGGCAGACAGATAGATACTGCTATTTTGCCATTACTGCTTATTTAGCCTTTGACCTTTGATAATGGACATGACTGTTTGAGATAATGGAGTGCATCAGACAAAAAAAAGTGTTTCTATATTTGAGTACATCCAGGATCAAGATAAAATATATTGAATAGCATAATATAGTCCAGTCATTTTTTTCATTGTCAGAGTAATAGCATTTTATTTTTCTCCATGCATCTGCTGCATCAGCAAGCAAAACTGTAGTAGATCTATGGTTTGGCTGGGAGTAAATCCCAACGAATTTCTTTATGCTTGGGAAATGAATATTAATATCACAATATAAACTAAAAAACAGCAAGCAAGAAGCAGAGTCCAGAGCAGAGCCAAATTTTTGACAGCCCTTGGGCAATGATACTTCGTCCAGTGCACTCAGTCACATACCTGAGTTTTAACTCTTTTATTCCTCTGTCAAGGTGAGTCCCCCCTTGGTATGTCAAATAGAGTGGGTTTTTTTTTTTTTTTTATTATAACTATGGGCCAGAGAGCACTGACCTGAAGCAAACAGCTTTGGCAAACACAGAATGTGTCAGAGGCTCTAAGGGCTTAGCAAACCACACAAAAGACATTTCTCAAAATATTTGAAACATTGGCTAAGGAATGGTGCAAGGAATCATCTGGAACTATTTCCTGTTGGAAAAGAAAAAAAATTTCCTTACACAAGCACAAGCAGTTTTTGTGGTGCAGAAGTCTGAGGCAATCTTTACTCAGACCTCTGTACCCAAATCGCCCCACACAACACAGGATAAAATATCACAAAATCTCTTCTGCTTTCTCCCTCTCCCTAAAACAAACAAGCAAACAGGCCCATCTGCTGCCTTTTGTTGATGGTGAAGAACCCTTAAGGCAGCTGAGAGTAGAATATTTGCCTTCATCATTGGGTAGGATTCTATTCACATATTTACAGTGCAGTCAAAATTAAATACAAGAATGCGAAAAGAGTCCTAGCCAGCTTGAATTTCATCTACATAAGAGGGTGTAAAAGTGGTGCTTGAAAGAGCAGTACTCTAGGGAGGCTGAAACTGGAAAGTTATCCATGAATATAAGTGAATAGGTTTACTGTACCAATCAAGCATGCTGGCAATGAGGACCACCTGCCAGAATAATCTGTCTCTGAGACTCACTTAAGGAACTAAATCACCTGCTTAAAGTTTTATTTAAGTGAAATGGCCTAGAAAGGCAAAAGCAGTGTAGCTTGTCAGCAGGTGCTCAAGGGAGGGGCCGTTTGTTGCTTGCCCAACTTGCCAGCCTATGAGCACTACAATTTCACTTAGTCTGAACAACTGAATTTTGTGTTGAGTAGTAATCTTTCCCTCCTATGTGTACACACACAGAGTGGCTTAAGAGGCATGCCAAAAGAATTATGATTTTGGTCATAGGTATATATTTAGTGTGGGAAAACAGGCGCTGTTGTGATAGCTACCCACGCACCTAAAAGTATCTCTAACCCATAGAAGTAAGTGAAGCAGAAGTAGTCTGCTGGTTTTGTGGTTTAGTTTTGTGCTCTCTTGAATGATCTTTACACCAAACAGTGTTTTAAGTTTACCATACTTATTACAGTAGTGTTTACATACTCCAGGTAGGAGTTTCATTCAGTCGGACACAGGTACATAATATGGAATAGTTCCTGTTCTTGAAAAGTTAGGCAGGGAATGAGGAGTTATAAAAAAAACTATGATTAGTTTCATTTTACAGGTAGAAAACTGAAGATGGAAACTTCAGTGTCTCACCTAAATCAACATAGCAAGTTGTAGCCCTTCCAGGACATAATCATTTTTAGTTTCACTCTAATAGCTTACAGAAAGATTGCTCTTCCTCTAAATTGTGACTGCAGTAGAAAAATAGATGACTTTAGGCATTAATCTGAGACCATGTGAAAAAGTCAGTACTCAGAAATAATTAAAAAATGTGACTGATTTCTTTTTATTCCGGTGTATGCATTTATATCATAAGACATTTGGGGTGCAGAATCCCTGTACTGTCATGTGCCCTAAAATTTCACAGTCCTCATTCCAGGTTCTCTAACTCAAAACTTACTTTTTGTATCACTTGGCACTTGTATTAAGAGCTCACTGAAGAAAGACTTCAAGCAGTGCTTTATGTCTTGTACAGCCCTGCTTATAACTATTCACTTCGTTCTGAGGGCCAGATCCTGTCATTCTCACTCACAATGAATTTACTCCATTAATTGCTCCATTGGTTCTAATGTGGGTTTGCATGCTTTGAGGTAAACGATTGAAAGTAACAGAATTAAGCTCAGTATCTTTTGGGCTGCACTAATTCCGGGAATGATAAAGGTACCATTTCTCTCTTCTCCTTCCATCACTCTCTGGGTCAAAGCAGACAGCCATAAGAGAAAAGCCATTCTTTTTTTCCCAGAATTTATTTATCAACACAGTGCTATTTGAGGCATGCATAGGTCTTAATTGAATTTTTCTCTGTATCTGAGCCCTGTGTTTTGGGGGCATTGATTGGTCAGGAAAGGAAGGACTTGAAGTCAAGATAAGTCTTTTGCTTAAAACATACGTTCTTCTATGTCACAGAGGTGGGTAGAATAGAAGATGCTTATTTTTTAATGAGATCTTTAAAAAGCCATCACTGTTTTCTTTGCTTTTTTCCCACTTAATTTTCCCTCAAAATGGAATAAAATAAATAAGCAGCCTCCATTAAAATTGCATTTACTGACTGAAATGAGAACAACATTGTGATGTAACATGTTATTTACAAAGATCTCTGGGTGGCCACAGCAGAATTGCAAAGTAACAACCAATTAAAATTAAATCCTGTATACCAGCTAAAAAAAAATAAAAGAAAAAAAAAGAAGAAAAAAGAAAAAAAGGTCAGACAATTAGATCTAACAGGGCTTTCAGCATTGTAAGGCTAGATGGTTTATATAAAATAATGGTACATCGTCAAACACATTTAGACTCTCTGAATGCACACAGAAGACTATTCTGATATTTTTAAGTTCCCATTTTTAAAGTGTAACTTCCATTATTTGTTGCTAATTTGAAGTTCATAGTTCATGACAGGTAGACAGACCTTCCCCTAAGAGAAGGAAAACTACATGCAGGATACATAGGTATGTGAGCGGACATGTATATATCACACAGAAGTCAAAAAATAAAACAATTCCTCTCGCCTTGACTAAATCTGACAGCACTGTACAGCCTCTTTAATGTCTAGGGAAATTATTCCTGGAGTAATCCAGTGAGCTGTGATAGTTTGTATGCAATGTTCTTCAGAAAACAAGTGGCAATGTTACTTGTTTTCCAGAAGAGTCCAGGACCTTCTCAAAAAATGTTTGGTGTCATTAATGTAAAAAGTGTAGTGATACCAAGCCTGTTCTTTTTTGGATGAGTGAGTGCTGTGGTGTTTCAAAGCCCAGTGAATGACAACTACACCAAAAGAACAAAACACAAGACATCATTTTCTGAAGTAGAAATTACCCAGAAATTGTGGCCAAGTCAGAGGAAGCGGAGAGTGTTCAGAGCTCAGGAAAATCCATGTTTTTCTTTGACTGTTAATGCCTCAGTACTACAAATTTTTCTGTATAAAGTCATGGATGATACTAATCACATCTATTTTATAGTTTTACTTTGTAGGCAGATTACAAAGTAAGAGAAAACTCTCAATAAGTGTTCCTGTTTCTTTTATTTATTTATTATCCAGGATTACCTTTACAATTACAAGGCTTCTGCCTTAGATATCTGCTGGAACAATGACCATTAAGGTGACGGAAAAGGAAAAAATCCTGTCTATATTGCCTACACACAAAGTAATACAGCTGATGGCACAAAAGATATGCACTATAAAATTCTTAGGGCCCCTAGATGGCAGTCAATAGAGGGATTAGAAATTACTTGTCCCTTCAATTTCAGAAAATGAGTAGCAGGGATACCTCTGTGAATCCCTCTTGGGACACCATGCTAGTGATTCCTTAATTCCATGTCTTCAGAGTAGCTTATTTCCTTCACTTTGTTGTGTATTTTGGGGAATACCTGACTGGTGCTACCACTATTGTCATTTCTATAAGTGCATGATAACATACATGTTTACTGTTATACCAGGATGTGCATTTGTAAATTAAGTGATTGCAGCAGATGAAATTGGGGGATTCAAAGGAATTGTTGTTGCACAGGATTGTTCATGTATGCCATGTTCTGCAAAATGTGTTTCACACAGAAGATGTGCACTGGAGGGCAGACAGTGGATATATGTGAATTTACTGGCACTATCCTTCTGAGAAGGATGGGGTCCCTGGGCCTGCCGAGATGTCCAAGATGCAGGGACTTGGACAGAACTGCACTAACTGCCAGCACTTACAGAAGGGCCTTTCTCCCCATCATGCCCCTCAGACCTAGATAATTCTTAGTCTCTTTACTCTAAATCTGCCCTGGGGTCAGATTTCCCTCTTTCTGAATAAATGTGGAAATAATTTCAAGTCCTGTACATTATTATCAGAGTTGTGAATTCCACCTTAAGTACGCAAAACCAGAAAGCGTGTTTATAGCCCTGATATGAATTTTTAAGGCCCCTGTACAAAGAAATGCAGAGTTCAGTGATCTTTACTCATTCCTATTCACATGCATAAAGATAATTCTTTGTCCCATTGAACTTAGTCTTTAGCTAAAGTACTGAATCTGAATTATTTAAACTGGACTGTGTTATAAAGCATTTTAGAGTATAGGGGCTAGTGCCTCTTTCTCATGTCTTTTATAACTGAGCTGTTGTGATCAAGTTCTAACTTCTGCTAAGCATAAAATGTGATTTGATATTTAAACTTAGTAATAGAAATTTAATTTTCAGTCTCTGGGAAAGCAAAGATTCCAACAAGTTCAGTGTGTTCTGTGAGTTATCAGAAAAATAGGCTTTTAAAATTAGTATCTTTGCTTGGGATCTGAAAAGAATCCTTCATTTGTTAGTTTGCATGAAAATTAGTTTGACTTTTGTTTAACTTCTGGACTGTTGGGCTGAATCCCTTGCATTAAGCTTGAATATCCTTGAGCCAGATTCCAAGGTCCTTATCAAAGATCCAGCTCAAAAATATTTTAATCAATTGGGTGCTTCTAAATTGCAACAGTGGAAATTTGTGAGAGTTAAGATCAAGTGAAAATGGGAGGAATTTAAGCAGCTGGGTTCAGTCCTGCTCCCATGCTGAAATAATTGATTCAACTGGGAACAGGACTGAATAACTGTTAAAAGCTAATACTACAACAAGGCTGCTACAGTTAAAGGCAGGAATGATGGATTCTCTTTAACAATTGAAAGAAACTAACGTTTGGTTCTCTTATTTAATCAACTATATTTGGTTTATCTGCTGTAAGGAAAATATTATAGTTTGGTGTATCTAATATTTTCCTAGGTAAATTTTCTTTTGAGCACATGTTCTCTAATAACTTATAAAGAAGTACAGCCCATTATTAGGGCTAATTCAAATGGATCTCGCTGTGGTCCATATTCAGGAAAAACACAGACTTTCATGTACATACTCTCAAATGTCATGATGTATTCAGATGATTTTCTGGAGAAAAGTCTAGCTTTCTATACAGTCTTTCAGAAGATCTCTTTCCCAAACAGGTGACAAAATAATTGCTGTACTATAACTCTTTTCCCCCATATAGATCTGTATGATTTCTTTTACAAAGTCTAGAGAGAAAATGGTGCAGCTATTGGATTGCCAGTTCTGGCCTGAAGAGGTCCATTTTCATTTCCCTAACCACTCTCATATTTTCCCTGCTGTTCTAGGCAGGACTGTGTCCAGAAACTATCGTAGGTTCTTTCATCTTATTGTCATCTATTGATTTTACTGGGAATTAAATACCTTACAAGCTCTTGGCTTTGTTTTTTTTTCTGGGAGAGTTTCATCTACTGTCAGCCATCTTGTCAGGCATCTAATCTGAACTGACTAATTTAGATCTGGGCTTCTTCTAGTCTACTGAGAGAGAGAGAGGAAAGCACTTCCAGAAGCTCATTATCCCAGAATAGGTACGTAGAATAGTGAAAATAAACTGCTCTCTGAAAGGAATATCTTTCTATCTTGATGTGTTACAGAGGAAGGCTAAATGATTAACTTAGACTCAGTGGTTAACTATTTGACAATTAGCTACGTGTGGTGAATCAAACCAGCTCTATCCCAATACCCATTTATCGAATAGGAACAGTACCTAAAAATCTCACTAAGCATTTAAGATTTCTCTCTCATTAATGAAAAAATTTCTCGTGAAGACCTCATGGAGCAGATTAAAATTTTGTGACATACCAGCAGAAGGAAAAGCATTTTTTTAAGGGTCAAAGCCTGATCCCCTGGTAACTTTACAGAATACTTCATTCTTCTTTTCTGCCAGGCATAATCACATTGAAATAACATAAGGATATTGACATTTAGTGACCTGTTTGGCTGTCTTTTCTGGCTTAATAAAAAAGCTTTCTTTTTTTTAATATATTTTTAATCTGAAAGACTGTTTACCCCATGCTAAAATACATAATGGTTTTTCCATGTCATGCTGAAAGCTACATATTAATAAAATGTCATTAGTAGCTTAAGTAACAAAATGAGTTATAAAAGATTCTGATGGCAGAATTACTATCTATCCACTTCTTTTCTTAAACCTCAAGGCCCATAGCAAAAATAAAAACTGTCTCCAATACTTCAAAATTATTTCTCAGACCCAGTGGAATGAAGTGCTCACTCTAAAACAGATAA
>VYZV01021255.1:0-14988 GCA_013401275.1 Pandion haliaetus | reverse complement strand
TGGAACAGGTTGCTCAGAGAAGTTGTGGATGACCCATCACCATTCGAGGTGTCCAAGGTCAGGTTGGATGGGTATTTGAGAAATCTGACCTAGTGAAAGATGTCCCTGCCCATGACAGGCTGGTTGCACTAGATGATCTTTTAAGGTCCCTTCCAACCCAAACCATTCTGTAATTCCATGATTATATGATCAGTTATGATACATCGGGAGTGAGAATAGTTGAGCTTGGCTGCTCTAATGTATAGGAACTGATGCAGTTGTAAATTATATGGGTACATTACTTTTTTCCATCAGTGTCTCTGTTTCATGAAATGCACAAAATAACTGACCTTATGTGTTTTGAAGGCATGCAGAACTTTGTATGTTCAAAGCACAGGTCTCATTTTTTACTCAATTTTGAATGAAGCAGCTTGTTACAACTATTATAAACGAGATCTGGGGCCACTGGTGAAGAACAAACAAGGCACAGAGCGTGAAGAGAATCCACTTTTACTGTTATTGAAAGTGTGACCATTCTCCCTCTTGGAACCCTGAAAAAAGGACTTTGCCTCATATGACAGAGTTGCAGTAGAATATTTTGTTTCTAAATCCACATTTTCTATCCCTGGTAGCATTCTTGAAGTTCACTGCACACCTGTATTTCTGCGACACTTTCAGGAATGTGTAGCATTATTAATACTTTGTGATTTGCTTACACTTTGGAAGTTAATTGCTATGTAATTCAGAAACTGAAAAAAACATATTAATAAAGGTTTTACCAATAAAAAGTCTACAGCTCTTACACCATTGTTTTGAAAGGGGCATTTTTTAGGACTTGGTGTCATAAGGACTTCATAGAATTTGTTAAAAAAAAAGGCATTATGAGACAAAATATAGTTGTAACCATAATAAACTTGCTCTGCACTTTGTATTAAGTCCCTACGTTACCACTCTACAATGTGTGTTTTGTAAAGTCTCAAAAAATAATTTATAATGAGAACATATATATCAATTATTTTGGAAAAGTTACCCCTGAAAGTTTTTCAAGTGAAAGGTGCTAACACTGTCAGCAGTGTGGATAAAGGGAAAAAGAACATGTCAGAAGACACTGAACTGATTTCACAAGTAAGTATTTCAAGCAGGTTTTCAGAATTAAGCAGACGTTTGAATGGAATAGAAGAAATTCCTTGGAAATAAAAAACATCATTTGAGGTCAAGAAATGTATTAAAAAAGAAGAATTTCAAGAACTGAAGTAAAGCTAAAATATTTTCAAGGTGTATTTAAGATTTGCAGTAAGTCCTTCACCTAGACAAGGAAAAAAAAGAAAAAATTACAACTGCTATGCAGTAAGAAGGAATAGATAATTTAAGTACAGATAAAAAGTGCATAAGCAACTGGCTTCAGTTGATAAAAAAAGAAGATTATATTGTCTGGAGGAAAGCTAGAAAGGATAATGAAAGTTAAAAGTACATATATTAAAAAAAGATATCATATTACTGCAGAATAAAAAAAAGTAGTAACGTGGATGTAAGAAAAAAAAATAGAATTTAGTTTATTCAAGAATAACCAACTTTATCGCTCTCTCCTGCAACAAGGTGGCTGACCTGACTTACTAGACAAAAGGAGTTGGGTAGATTTAATCACTCGAGGGTTAGAGCAATTGATGTAGAACCCCATGAAACACCATTAATGAAGCTAGCAGCAGATTATTGTAGGAATCTTTAAACAGTGAGGAACTAGCTGTAGAGATTGAGAAGAACCATGAAGACAGATGAGAAGGGTAAAAGTAGAAAGGCAGATTGCTAGCCCCAGCCTTACCAAGTAGTGAACTTCAGATATACTAGGGATTTATATCACATCAAAATGTGATGTTGCCATAAAGAAACAGAGGTACTTCTAGGGAAATATCTATGACACAGAGCAAGAGCCGTGTCAGACTTGTCTGAAAAATAATTCTGGACACCAGCATTCAAGAAAGAAGTTGAAACCAGAAAAGGTTTCATAAAATGTCAGTAAAGTTGTTAGGGCAAAGTATATAGTCGTGAGCAATGATCAGTCCAGCTTGGCTGTTTAGTCTAGCAAATCAAAGGTTAAGAAATGCTATGACTGCAATCTATAAATACTTTGGAGGCCAACTGTAGACCAGAAGAAGTTTTTTAAGCCAAACTTTGCTTATACATGATAAAATGGATGTATACTAGTCATGAATATATTTAGGACTATATATTTAATAATTTATATTTATTTGGGAATAAAAATCAAATTTCTTAAGATCTTTCCAATATAATAATGGGGAAATGCATCTGTCAAAAACACTGATAATTTTAAATTTTTGAAAATAAGCAGGTCTAATAGTCCTTACCAAACAGAGCAGTAAACTCAGTGCTCTCAAATAAAAAATCGAGGTTGTGAGCTGTTTTCTGAAACAGCTAATTCATATCAATCAGTGGCTGAACCTGACGTTACATTCTCTGTTTAAGAAACCGCTTTTGTTGTCTAAAGCTTCTAGCCACATTTTCTTAGAAACATAGCTGTTGCATCAGAGCTGAATTATGGCTGTTCAGCTCAGACAATAGGCAAAGCAAGCCTTTCTATAACACACCAGATGAACTTCTACAGGATGGACTGCATGCTATGGTGTATCCATATTTCGGTTCCTGCAACATGGCCAAAGCTTCCTCTGCATCGCGGTGATGGAAGGACCACTACCTCCTGCGTGCATTGCACCTGCTCTGTCCTGCACTCGTGTATGGCGTTCCCCTTTCTCTTCTGCCTTCACAATGCTGTGGAATTTATGGGAATAGCCAACTGGATCTGCATAAAGCATAAGCATTCTATTGTATGTATGCAGTGCTCTTAAAATCACGGGACCCTCAGTACACTGTCTCGTTACAATTTACAGTTAAAATACATTTATACAAGAAATAAAATATAAAGTCACCTCAGAAAAAGGGCCACTGTTTTGGCATTAAAAGCTGCTAATTATTTGAGAACTTATCTTGGAGACTTACCATGTTCAATTTAAGTGAAGGAAAACAGAAATTATATTTAAGAAGAGTATTCTAAAACTGAATGAATTATCTCAAGCATAAGACCCTCAAACTTTAATAGGAAGTGTCTACTTCTCACGAACTACTTCAAAAATTACATAATAATATTTTATTTTTTTAATTATTCCGTCTTCTAGGGAAATCACCACTTAGCTGGTTGAAGATATCTCCAATGTTAGAGGTTTTTAAGGATGAAGCATTAACGACAGCATGTATTGAAGAGATACTAATATCTTTGGTGATTCTGTCATGATTTTTAGGAAGTAAGCTTCATCTTCTTCAAGAATATCTATATATTAAGCTTTATCATAGCAAATAATTTATTATAACATTCCTAGTTAAAGAATTATTATTATTATTATTATTATTAATTGGTAAAGCCTTTTACAACAGACTGATACATTATTACCTATTGCAGCTATGTCTACTTAAGTCTTGTCAAATGTGAAGAGAAAGTTATAAATGAAGCCACAATTTTGGACTAAAAGGTTATGTATATTTGTGAAATTCAGATTTTATTTTTTTTTCAAATCAATAAGAAAAATTCAAGCTCAGTCTTTACTGAAATGGACATTTTTCACCGTCTTTGCAAAAGGAGAGATTTTTACCTTCCTAACTGTTAAGACATAGTTGTGCTAACCATTGCTGTGCTTCAGAAGAGGCCCAGGACACACATTGCTTAAATCTTCTGGTTTATCAATAGGACTAGGATTAAAAAGACTTTGTTTATACAAAATTGAAGAAAAAAGCAGTGTAAAATGGAATAACACAGTCTGTTGGAAATTCTTGTTTTTCTTACAAATAGCCTAGTGAATCATTTTCTGGCACATTAATTAACACTTGAACAATGTATCTATAGCTCCTTATGAATACCAACAAACAGCAAAATTATTTATAAAGTCAGAGAAACAAACAATGTTTTTTTCCTTGCTGAAGAATTGCCTTGTAGAAGTGAAAGCATCAGGAATAATGTGTGAAACCTTTGTTATTGCTACTATTATTGTTATAAATCAAGATGGAAAAACGCATAACTCTTAGAAATACATCGTCTAAGCTGGTCAGCAAAATTTAGATCAAATCAGTAAATGAGTCTCCATGATTCACTATATCCTTCCAGATGTTTCTGATAGAAGACAAAATATATTTTGCTGCTACCTAGAACTGTCAGTCGATATGATTTCCAAGGCTGATTTTACATTAGTGGTAAATGGAGTATAGATGGAGTTACATTTCAGTGCAATGTGAAGTCTGAGTGTTGGTGCTGACTGGGATCTTTTGACAATTTTGCATTGTTACCTGAATTGGATGCCTAAAAATTTTAGTCTATTTTTCAACCTATTATTACTGTTCCAAGCAAACTGGAAATGTTTGTCCAGCTGTCAGAGCTTCTAATCAAATGCTGCATAAGAATCACTAAAAGAATCACAGAAATTTTAAAAGAATAAAAGATGTGTTTATCTCCGTAATGGCAAACACTGATGAATGCAAAGGAAGATATAAAACATGGCACAAACATCCACAATCACAGACAACTGGGGGGGGTGGAATTTCATCTTAATCTCTACCTGGCAATCAGTTTATGCTCTGAAGCAGTATAACTAATAGCATTTCTTTACTAATATTTCAGCTGATGTCCAATAATAGTTATTGATTTTCTAAAAGAAAAATAAAAACTGAATATAGCTGCTACTTTTGGGTACCAGACTGCCTCACCACATTGTCCAGGTTTGCTAGAGCTGTTAATGCAGATTTTTCTCCTCTGTGAAGAAGGTCATGATTTGTAAGTTCTCTGGTGCAGTAATTACTGAAGACAAATAAGACTTCTCATGGGGTAAAGAAAGCAGAGAAAAGTGTGTGTGTGGGGGGAATGTTTCCCAAAACGTGTCTATATCAGCTTTTCTGAAGTGTCTGCTGACCATATTGTGGCTTATGTTGCAGAGCAGTGTTGAAGGGTATGAATTCCTTTGGCTGAAACTCCATGGAAATGATGTCCAGAATGGAACCAGTCCACAGAACACTAGAGCTTGTTAAAATAAACCTAGATGTGCACAATCAGGACATTTGCTCCTCTCTACCAACTGCTCTGCTCTGCAGGCCTCTTTCCATTAGATCATGGTCTTGCTAATATGGACATGGCCGGTATGAGCAGCTAGAAGTCCAGACTCCAATCATTACAGATGTAACCTGAGCAAATATTTCTGGTAAAGCTGTTTTTCTTTTTTGGAAGTATGCCCCACTTATATGCTGGATGGTATTGAAGAAACATAATCAACCACACTGAAGTGGGGGGGAGGAGGGGAAGGAATGAAACTTAACAATTAGTTACAGGAACAAACAACAAGAACAGGAAAAAAAAATCCCTGAGGAGAACAGCACCACTACTTATCTTACAACACTGTTGGGTTTTTTAATTGTTTAGAGTTTTTAGCTCTCTCCAACATTGTCAAAACCACTTACTAAGATCCTATCTTCAAATTCACAGCACTTGTCACATCCCCAGCCCCATATGAAATTTTAAATACATTAGGCTTCTGTCTGTTCTTCTGTAAGAGAAAATTTTCCAGCTCCATTTGTCACATTTAATAACCATAACGTAGAAAATAGGGAAAATAATAAGTCTTGTCTGAAGGCACCATCCTGAGGAGGTTAACCAGAAACAAGTGAGTCAGCAGTATAAGAAATATAAACTGATCATACATACCTGGGCAATTAAAGATGATAAAATCAGTGACCAGAAATCAGTAGAAATGCAGTAGATAGAAAGGTATGGTCAAGAGAATTTTCTCTGTAGTCTTTAGAAAATTATTTCATCCTTAGATTTTACATGGATTTTATTGGAATCAAAATAATATCTCCACAGAAGTCCAAAGGTTTTGCATTTGATCAAGAATGTTGCTTAGAGTGAGAAGAATAAGTGAGAAAGGTTGTCTCTGGGTGTATGTGTGCTTTTCTGTGTATGTGCACATATGTGTGTGCATGTGTATGTATGTCTATGTCGAATCACTAAGGAATTAAAATGGATTCAGAAATAAAAACTTGAGAATGAGCTTCCAAAAGACAAAACTCCTCTTTTGCAGACATATTAGAAAGTCATTTAGTGACCTTCTAGGAATAATCTCTCTCTTTTCCTATAGAAATAGTTCAAAATCTATCAAGAAAACTATGCTCTTAACACAGGATTGACTCTGGGGTTAGTTCAACATCTTGATGGAAAATAATTCTCATACTCCCTTTTAAAAAATCTTGTCCAATGTTTCTTTATATTAGAAAAATATTCTGCATCCCCTAATCCCTTATTTTGGACACATCATGGAATCACAGAATGGTTTGGGTTGGAAGGGACCTTAAAAGATCATCTAGTGCAACCAGCCTGTCATGGGCAGGGACATCTTTCACTAGGTCAGATTTCTCAAATACCCATCCAACCTGACCTTGGACACCTCGAATGGTGATGGGTCATCCACAACTTCTCTGAGCAACCTGTTCCAGTGTCTCACCACCCACCCTCATTGTAAAACTTTTCTCCCTATGTCCAATCTAAAGCTACCCGCTTTCAGTTTAAAACCAGTGCCTCTTGTCCTGTCACTACAGGCCCCAGCAAAAAGTCTCTCTCCATCTTTCCTTTAAGCAGTGAAGGGCCACCGTACTGTTTCCCCAGAGCCTTCTCTTCTCCGGGCGGAATAACCCCAACCCACTCTGGCTTTCTTCATAGGAGAGGTGTTTCACCCTCTGACCATTCTTGTGGCTCTCCTCTGGACTCACTCCACCAGGTCTACGTCTTTCTTGTGCTGGGGGCTGCAGAGCTGGACGCAGTACTGCAGGTGGGGCCTTGTGAGAGCAGAGTAGAGGGGTAGATTCACCTCCCTCAACCTGCTGGCCATGCATCTTTTGATGCAGCCCAGGATACAATTGGCTTTTGGGGCTGGAAGCGCACACTGCTGGCTCATGTCCAATTTTTCCTTTTCCAGTTCTCCAAGTCTACCCCCACGGTGCTGCTCTTAATCCCTTCATCTTCCAGCCTGTATTGATACCAGGGGTTGCCCCGGCCCAAGTGCAGGACCTTGTGCTTGGCTTTGCTGAACCTCATGAGACTTGCATGGGCCCACTCCTCCAGCCTGTCAAGGTCCCTCTGGATGGCATCCATCCCGCCCCTCTACTGTATCACCTGCACCACTCAGCTTGGCGTCATCTGCAAACTTGCTGAGGGTGCCCTCAATCCCACTGCCTATGTCATTCATGAAGGTATTGAACAGTAATAATTTTGGAATCTTCTATATTGACAAGAAATTAACTACTGAGAAGAACAGATAGGGCTAGTATCAGACGGCTGTAGCAAACACTGCTTACTGCTGGACAATTAGTGACTTAAGTATACATGAAAAATTAAGTTATAATAAGTGGACTAACTGGAAATAAATAGCCCTAAATGTGGCACCATCCACCTAATTCCTTTTACTCCTATTCATCCCTTTTAAAATGAAAATATTTTTAATTAACTGTGTATGCACTTTAAACACTTGTCCTGGTTTCAGGTGAGATAGAGTTAATTTTCTTTCTAGTAGCTGGTACAGTGCTATGTTTTTGAGTTGGGTATGAGAAGAATGTTGATAACACACTGATGTTTTCAGTTGTTGCCAAGTAGCATTTACACTGTCAAGGGTTTTTCAGTTTCTGATGTCCAGCCAGCAAGAAGGCTGGAGCTGGTCAGCCAGGACAGCTGAACCAAACTGACCAGTGGGGTATTCCATGCCATGTGACATCATGTCTAGTATATAAACTGGGGGGAGTGAGTCTGGCAGAATCGCCGCTCAGGAACTAACTGGGCGTTGGTTGGCGAGTGGTTAACAATTGCATTGTGCATCACATGTTTGTATATTCCAATCCTTTTTTTATTATTATTGTACTTTTTTATTGTTATTACTATCATTATTAGTTTCTTCCTTTTTGTTCTATCAAACTGTTCTTATCTCAACCCATGAGTTCTACTTTTTATTTCCCCGATGCTCTCCCCCATCCCACTGTGTGGGTGGGGAGTGAGGGAGCAGTTGCATGGTGTTTAGCTGCTGGCTGGGGTTAAACCACAACACCACTGAAGATTTTTATAGCCTTTAGGCTTCCAACTTCTCTTTGTAATCCAGTTTTCAGAAATACAAATCTTAGCTTGGGTTTTTCATTCCATAAAGGTGTCCTCAACCTCTCTGAACATATATTCTTCACACCAAAACTTTTTTGCACTATTGGCAGACAGAACACCATTTATGAATGAGGCACTACAGGATAAACAGTAGATATAATGGTACAAATGAACTAATGGATGTTTAAACTAAGCATGACTAGTTTTACTTAATTAGGTCTTTATGAGCTTGACGTTTGGAAAGTATCCTATGCCATTACAGTCTAAAGGAAAACGATGAGTTGGAAGATAAGAGCTTTAGAACGGTCTTGCTTAGTCTGTGATTAAAAAACAGGAGCGAAAAAAGGAGTGAAAAGTTACTGATGAAGCAGAAGAGTCACAGAATACCAGGTTGGAAGGGACCTCAAGGATCATCTGGTCCAACCTTTCTTGGCAAAGACATGGTCTAGACAAGATGGCCCAGCACCCTGTCCAGCTGAATCTTAGAAGTGTCCAATGTTGGGGAATCCACCACTTCCCTGCGGAGATTGTTCCAATGGCTGATTGTTCCCATTGTGAAAAATTTTCCTCTTGTGTCCAGTTGGAATCTCCTCACGAGTGACTTGTACCCATTGCCCCTCATCTTTTCTGTGTGTCTCCTTTTAAGAAGGGAGTTTCCATCTTCTTTGCAGCCACTCTTTAAATACTGGAATGTGGTGGTAAGGTCTCCCCTAAGCCTTCTTGTCTCAAGGCTGACCAAACCCAGTTCTCTCAGCCTTTCCTCACATGGCAGGCTTCCCAGTCCTTTGATCATCTTTGTGGCCCTTCTCTGGACCCTCTCCAGCCTGTCCACATCCTTTTTGCATAGCGGGGACCAAAACTGAACACAGTATTGCAGGCGTGGCCTGACAAGCGCTGAGTAGGGCGCGGTAATGCCTTCTTTATCTCTGCTGGGAATGCCCTTGTTGATGCAACCCAGCATCCCGTTGGCTTTCTGTGCCGCAGCTGCACACTGTTCGCTCACACTGAGCTTGTCATCCACAGGACTCCCAGGTCCCTTTCCACAGAGCTGCTCCCCAGAAGGGTAGATCCCAGCCTGTGCTGCACTCCTCCATTATGTTTTCCCAGGCGCAAGACCTTGCACTTGTCCTCCTTGAGCTTCCTGAGGTTCTTGTTAGCGCACTCTCCCAGCCTATCCAAGTCTTCCTGCAGGGTGGCTCTCCCTTCCAAAGTCTCCACTGCCCCACTCCGTTTGGTATCATCAGCAAACTTCATCAGGGTACACTTCATCCCATCATCCAGCTCACATATGAAGACATTAAACAGCGTTGGGCCCAATATCGATCCCTGGGGGACCCCACTTGTGACAGGTTGCCAGTTTGAAAGGGAGCTACTTACCACCACGCTCTGGGGGTGGCCTGGGGTATTCCCCACCCACCGCATGGACCACTTGTCTGGACAATAACACATCAGTTTCTCCAGGAGGAGGCTGTGGGAAACCGTTTCAAAAGCCCTGGAGAAATCCGGGTAGATAATGCCCACCGCTCGGCCCACATCAACTGAGCAGGTTACTTTGTCGTAGAAGGAGATCAGATTTGTCAAGCACGATTTGCCCTTGGTGAACCCGTGCTGGTTTTTCCCAATCATGTGCTTCTTTTGGCTTGTGATAGCCCTATGTATTAAGCATTCAGTCTGTAGTCAGCAAGCATCTTTCAAGCTCTTCACTGGTGAGCAGAGTAACCCTTTAAAATATTTACTATTTTTCAGTGCTGATAAAATTCATATACCCACAGTATGTTCATATATAAGGTCAAACATAGCAAAGATATTAAAAAACTAGTAATTTGATTCTTTCTGATGCCTTAAAACCTACTTTCTTCACAAATTATGTAATTATTATAAAACAAGTAACTTAAAATGATAGGGAGAGGCCCTCCAGTTCATTCCTCTCAAATCTCTTAAATACAGATAAGCTTCAAACTGTGGTTTAAATTTTGGGAAAGATTGGTAAGTACTGAGTTCATCTCTTAATGACAAGAGAAGAACTCAAAAGTCAGCTATGAATATTAACTTGAGAACCTACCGGATAAAAGGGGGAAGAGTAAAGAAACACAGCATACCTCAGCTTTTTTCCCTGAAATGTTAAACATATTTCACAAATTTATGGAAACTTATTTTACAAACTTTTTTACAACAGGAAAATACCATTTTTTTGTTGTAATCTTAGCAACCCTGTAGATATGTTGGTATTGTACAATGACTTCTGTTGAGCAGAACAGAATCTCTTAGCAATGCTAATGAAGAAGTCCATGCTAAAGAATGTTTGATACATAATTGGCACCAATGTCTGTACCATTGTCTGAGCCATACTGATGAAAATTTAAATTGATAGAAGTGACAGCATTTTGTCTATAAATATTTCTGAAATTTCATGACCTTGCAGAATTTTATATTATGGAATTCTTGAAGTACTAACTTCAATGCAATATTCAAAAATCAGATGAGCAATAACATTTAAAGACAAAATGAGCTGACAGACTCATTTAAGTCACACCAGTCAACTCTTACATCTTGTGTTTAATGCAATCTATTTTGCATTCTTTAGCTGTCAGAACTTTTCATATTAGCAAGCAAATTATTATAATTGTCGGACATTAGTAACATTCAAGTGCAGCCTATGGGTTAATACAGTTTGTTTAAACAACTACAAAATATTGGTGTTCTCTCATCATTTTTATGCTTCAAATTTGTATTTTTGATCCATGGACTACACTAGAAACTCAGCTAGGAAAGCCCTTTGTACAGATTACATGAGTGACTGCTGCATTTACTGCTCAGTCAAGCAGTAGAATGTACACCCTTAAAATAGATTCATCAAAACTGTGATTATTCAATCCAACAAGGTGCAGAAGAGAGAGCAAGAAAGATATGTGGGAGAGGTCTAAATCTGAGCAAATATCATTCCAGACTTCTTTATTAGAAAGCAATTTCCGTAGGATAAATTAAAGACAAACCACAGGTTATATCTAGCCTCATCTGATAAAATATAAATATTTCACTAATTTGTTTCTGCAAAAGGAGTCTTACAGTCTACCTAAAAACAAAATAGTTATTTCTGTGAAATAGATGTCTTCACACTCCCCCCACCCCAATAAATAAATAAATAAACAAATGCACATTTGTTTGGGGAGGGAAAAAGGTACTCTAATGCTTTATGGCAATGTGACTGTAAGGATTTTTCTATTTAAAGTAACTGATTTGGCATGCTTGATCCCACAGAACATTATGACTTGGTATAGCAAACATTAAAAGATTCAGTTTCCAAAGTGTTAAGGATTCAAAGTTTCAGACAACAGGTGAATGAGGGAATTTGTTACTCATCTTTTTAAAGCATTGTAGAAACTTAGTACAGGTAAAAGTGAACAGGAGCTGAAGACTAACAGGTTTCTCTGGATAAGAAAATATTTGGAAACTCCATAACAATGATGGCATTTGTGCATATGGTGTACTCAACTGTATGGATATCAGAATAATTTTGGCACCAAAATGGGCTTTTTCTGAATCTTTTTTTCAGACAGATTGCTGCTGCTAGAGGTACATCAAGCGTGCTATTTACCTCAAGAATTACGGACAATCCAGTGAAAGTTGTGATTGGCAGGAAGTACCTGCAATTTTAATACAGGTTTTAAGCTTGTCTTAAATTTTGGTATACTCTAGGTTTAAAATATCTAAATCCTAATTTTCAGTGCAGAGGAAGAGTCCTCTTGAAAATTATGTCAAGATAAAGCAGCACTCTTCATTAATTTACAAATTTACAAAGATTTAAATAGTTTCATGACATTGTCTGTAAGTAACACCAGTAAATTTCAGAAGTCTATTTTCTCAATTGAGGGCCTGTGTATGAAAATGAAACACCAAATCTGGATGGAAAGACGATAATTACATTTAATTTAACTGTTGTAACAGCTGCAACATCTGGACAGCCCAGGGTATATACTGAGTGATTTCCAGATGTTGCAGGTATGGTACAGTTGAGTGAACATGGCAATGAGCATGCTGAAGTGGATTATAATCCTAAAACAGATTCTTAATTAAAATTTAAGTAAAGAGTGGACATGGACTTTTCAGTATTGTGTGGCTTTCTGTGGAACAAACCTATTAAAAAGAAAGGGCCATGGTACTCAATGACTTCTTTGTCTTGGTCTTTACTGGCAAGACTTGTCTTTATTGGTAAGGCTTGCATTTCACAATTCCAGGCCCCTGAGGCCATTGGGTAAATCTGGAGCTAGAAAGACCTTGCTCAGTCAAGTAACTCTCAGATGAGTCAATCTACTTTAGTAAGTCTCCACTTTCTATTACAACTACTTTTTCTGCTAAGCCTTTGTCAAAGCAGAGTAAGAAAAACAGACCTAGCTTCAGACATATCTTTCCTGAAATTGATATCTCCTTGGTCAGTTTAAATATAAAAATATACACCCTTAATCCGCATGGAAATTTGAAACCCATAGGCAATCCTGTATCTAGACTAAACGTGTGTTTAATTGCTCTAACATAATGATGAATGAGCTAAAAATAATAGTTTTAGTCTCAAATACAAGATTGTAAAGAATGACAACAAACTCTGATGGATTTATATTATCAGACATATCTCCTTACTGAGTTTCTGAAACTATCTACTAACATGTCATGATGCAGAGAATTGTCAGCCAGCCAAGATGATGAACCAATCAGAGAAGGAAAAAAAAAATATTTTTCAAGCCACAAAACAGGTCACTCGCTCAAAGTGAAAGACTGCTTCAAAGCACTAAAGACAGGTATTTAAGATTCACACTAGTGTAACAAAGAGCAGACATCTTCTTTGTTGTAACAACCACGCCATAGGAAAAATGCATCAGCCTAGAGCTGTAAACCAGCATCTCTGGCTGCAACATTTAAGGTAAGAGGTAAAGTTGTGCCATTATTCAGGAAATTCCACAAGACACCAGTTAAGTATATTTATAGAAAAAGTTGTAATGTTCTGGGGTTGCTAAAGCAGGAATTAACTTTCTCTAGAACATGACACTTCTTGCATGGCTCCAAAATTCTTGCAGGTTACCTGTTAACTGCAGAAGGAGATTTTTCTTCCTCTGTGATTTTTGTCCATCAAGTTAAAATAATGTAGCTGACAGAAAATGTCTCTATGCAGGCCAGAAAATCTGGAACCACTCGAATCAATGGGAGTTTTACCCATATGAACAAGATTTCACTCCAAACATACATTCTCATCATGTCTAAAATGCTCTGTCTTGGATGCCCAGCAGCCACAGGGTGCTCCTCCTGTATCAAACTAACAAAGTTTAACAAGAAGTCTGATTATTTTATTGGTTGAACTCAGATGTGATTTAATGTTGTTTCTTCTCCCTTTTTCTTATCTACAGCTAGAACCATCTGTGAAGCACCTGATATATTCCACGTACCACAAAGTGGCAGTTGGTGCCGCAGTTGGCGCAGGGAGGGTGCAGCCCCTCTTCCCAGCTCGAGGAGGCTACTCAAGTGGAGGGCATCTTCCCCTCAAGAGACCCAGCTATGGTTGGCAGTCAGGTGAAAGCCATTGACAGGAAAAATGTGGTGACGCAGACGGAGCTCCCAAGCAAACATGCAGCTGTCCAGGTCTCCAGATGCAGGGAGTGCCTGAGCCTGTCACTGGTACCGGAGGGCAGCAAGGACAACTCCTGTGTGTGGTGTGAGCAGGTGGATCATCTGCTCAGCCTGGTGGCAGAGCTGAAGGAAGAAGTGGAGAGGTTGAGGAGTATCAGGGAGTGTGAGAGGGAGATAGACTGGTGGACCCACACCCTACCAGCCCTGAGGCAGAGGCAGCAGATGGAGGCTCCACAGGAAGTAGAGGAGCCCACCAGGAGGCAGGAGGGGANGGAAGTAGAGGATCCCACCAGGAGGCAGGAGGGGACCTAAGGAACAGAGGGGAATGGATACAGGTCCCTGCTCAGGGAGGCAGGCGAATCCCCTCACGGTCTCCCTCACCTTCCCAGGTGCCCCTACACAACAGGTATGGGGCTCTGGAACTTAAGGGCCAGGCCGAAGAAGATCAGAATGTAGATGAAAGCCTATCCAGGGGGCTGCCCAGGCGGAATCAGTCAGCCCCACACATTCTGACAGCCTCTGGAAAAAGAAAGAGGAGGGTAATTGTCGTAGGTAATTCCCTTCTGAGGGGGACAGAGGGCCCAATATGCAGACCTGACCCATCCCACAGGGAAGTCTGCTGCCTCCCTGGGGCCCAGGTAAAAGACATCAGTAGGAAACTCCCTGGTGTGGTTCAGCCCTCTGACTATTACCCGCTATTCGTTGTGCAGGTTGGCAGTGAGGAGAATGCAGAGAGAAATCCAAAAGCAATCAAAAGGGACTTCAGGGCACTGGGGCAGTTAGTGGAAGGATCAGGAGCACAGGTGGTGTTTTCCTCAATCCCTGCAGTGGCAGGGAAATATACGGAAAGGAACAGGAAAATGCACCTGATGAACATGTGGCTCAGAGGCTGGTGCCATCGGTGGAATTTTGGGTTTTTTGATCATGGGGACGTCTACATGGTACTGGACCTGCAGGCGACAGATGGAGTCCAGCTATCTCAAAGCACGAGAAGGATTCTTGCTCATCAGTTGACAGGGCTCATAGAGAGGGCTTTAAACTAGGGTTGAAGGGGGAAGGGGATAAAACTAGGCTCAGCAGAGATGAGCCTGGGGGCGGCATGCCAACATTGGGGGTGGTATCGACAGCCCAGCCTAAGTGTATCTATGCCAATGCACGCAGCGTGAGCAATAAACAAGAGGAGCTGGAAGCCACTGTGCAGCAGGATA
>VYZV01021253.1:91244-115459 GCA_013401275.1 Pandion haliaetus | reverse complement strand
GACAGGAAGTCAGGGCTGACATATATCTCTAGAAGCTGTGGTGAAAGCTTTCAACTGGTAGGACTAACTACAACTTTGGAAACAGAAGGTGTTCTTTCCTCTCTCATAAATGACTGATATTCTTCCATTCCCTCTCAAACCGTAGTATATAGCAAACCTGGTAATTCTGGCTGCACACATAAATTTGCCCTTCCCTATTAAATCTTTCTATTGACTCTTTGCAGAGATTTTTGTGGCAGTATTTATTATGGATTCTGTATAAAAATAAAATATATTTTTTTAGTATTCTTAGCTTTAACCTCAAATCATTCTATAATGATATTATGGGTTAACATGAATAAGCAAGTCTAGTTAAAATTGTTTCTATTGTTGACAGTCATGTGTAGTTTATACATCCCAAAATAAAATGGTATATATTGCTTCAAGGACTCATGCCAAGCACAAAAGTAAATTGTGTGACCCCTTTAGCAACAATAGTTCCACAAGCACTTTTATGGATTTCAGTTATGTGTCTAATTACCAGAAAAGAGCGCTGAAGATCTGTTTGTTTAATAAACCCCAGCCATTCTGTTTCAAAACTGAGTACCATAAAAATAGAACCATATCCCATACCTAGCATAGATTGTACTTAAAGAATTATTTTATTTACACTTATTTCATATTAGTAATCTACCTCATGCAAAATAATTAAAAAGAAATCACTGATATTTCTCTCAAAATGAAAGTCCTTAAAGGTCTATTCAGCTTCATATATGTTGAAGGTTTATGGGTAGGTCTTATTCCTGAAGACCTCTGCCCATGGGTGGTGCTACCCAACCACAGAGATTCAATAAGGTAAAAGAGTGTAGCCAAGCAGATCCATCAGCAAGTTAAATTGTCAACTTCCACATTATAAGCACGTACGTAATTCCTTTAAATTCCCGCAAATGATGACACAGTGAAAGGAAGTGTGGACAATAACACCAAAAGCTGTTCAGCGTCCATTAGGCACTGCCTCACCAGCCTAGGAGGGGGGATTCCTTCCCAAGTTTCCAGGCACACATGGGAATTACAAGTTCACTGCTCTGACTGTTCTTCATGTGCAGTTTATTTGTCAAACTATCTATCTTTGCAAACTGACTCAAGAGAGAAGCCCGATCAGAGCCACCTCTCTTCTGATTGTCTCTGGCTTCGCCCCAAGGATATTAACTCCTCACAAAGCAGTCTTGCATTGATTACATCCTTTACGGCAACCTCCTTCCTTCCCCCAAAACAACGAAGCACAAGCTGGTCCATGTGACTACAGATTTGAAGGAATTATTTTTTGAAAGATTAAAAAGACTATATAGAGAGTAGGACTAGGTAAAATGTTGATGTAGTAACAGTCTATGAATAGTTAGAAATTTGTGAATAAGGCCAAAGATATAGTTCTCATTTCTAGGATTTGAATGGTGCATGAAATACCTGACTTCTAATCTCTTGACTTGTATTTGCCCTCTCTATATGTGAGGTTGTTTTAATTGTGAGAGGGGAGAGAGGAAGATGCCAAATTTGGGAGATGTGAAGATAAAGAAGAGGAGGTGGGGAAATTCCCAAAGAACTGTGCAGCAGTAACCCAGGGCCACTTCCTTAGAGTCATAGGACAGTTGAGGTTGGAAGGAACCTCTGGAAATCTCTAGACTAACCTCCTGCTCAAAGCAGGGCCTGTTTTGAAGCTAGATCCAGTTGCTCAGGGCCTAATCTGACTGAGTTTTAAAAATTTAACGAAATCCCACAGCCTCTGTGGGTACCTTTCCCAGTGTTGCACCTCTCTCAAGTGAACACATTTTTCTTATGTCTAACCAGAATGTCCTTTGCTGAAATCCACTGCACGAGTTTGAGAAGCATCTAGTTCTGTTTTCTCTATAATCCTTGTTTGGGTAACTGAAGAACAAACACGACATTCCCTCCTATCCTCCGCTTAGCTTTTTCTTCCCCAAGGTGAACAAATCCAGCTCTTATAGCCTTTCTCATACATGTCCTCCATGGACTAACTGCGGTATGCCAACAACTTTCTTGCACAGGAAGCCCATAATTGAACATGGTACTGCAGGAACAGCCTCACAGGGGCTAGGCAGAAGGGAGGAATCTTCTGTTGGCCCACTGGCAACACTTGCTAATACAGCCCTAGATGTGTTTGTCCTTCATCATCACGATGACACACTGCTGACTCAGGTTCAACTTACTCACCACCAGGACATCTCAGACCTCTTCTGCAGAGCAGCTCTGCAGCCAGTGAGTCCCAGCTTGTACTGAGGCATGGAGTTATCCTGTCCCACGCGCAAGTCTGCATTTGCCTTTGTTGAGCTTCATTGGGTTTCTGTCTGCCATTTTCTCCAGCCTATTGACATGGTGCTGAGTGGCAGCCCTCCCCTCCAGCATGTTACCCACTCCTCCAGTTTGGTACCATCTATGGACTTTCTGTGGGCACACTCCATCCTGTCAGCCTGGTTGTTGATGAAGATGTGGAACAATATCAGCCCCAGTAACCAGTCACCAGTTGATCTTCAAACCTCTCACCACTGCCCTTTGAGCATAACAGTCCAGGCAGATTTTCACCCACTTACTAGTCTATATATCCAGTTCCTTCTGCTGCAGTTTACTAACAAGCCTGCTATAGGAGGCTCTATGGAAAGCCTTGCTGAATTCAAGGTTTCACTTTTTGTTTTTTCATCTCAGTGTTTTCGAGTTCCCTGGGCAAACTCAGCCACAGCAATACCACCCCAAATTTGTTATGGGGGTGGGAAACAGTGGTTAGATACCTAATAAGAGATAAATGAGCTATGCTATTGCTTAGAAAATTTGAGACATGAAGAATAACTAACAGTGGGCATTGTTACGGACCTGCCAGCGTACCTTTCTCTTGTATGGCAGAAATAGCAATTTCTCAGATCAAGCCAAACTGTACAGCAGACAGATATCTTCTCTGGAGACACATAGGCATGTCTTTCTTCTGAGACAGATCTATTTAAGACAGAGGTTCCTTTCCAGTCTCAGGAGGTAACAGTTAAATTCATTAATTCCCTGCATGAGTTCCCTTTCCCCCATCCAGCTGCATATGAATTATTTGTGCTGAGTCTGGTTATTCCATCCAAGTGTAAACCTTAAATTAGAATAACTGAAACTCAGGAAGGATGATTATCTCAAGCCACAAAAACAAACATTTCCAGCTTTTTTGTTTTCAACCTTACTCTAAGCTTTTTAAACACAAACACAATAGCCCTGAGAGGCCATATCTGACCTATAAACTAAAGGCTGTAGTGAATTAAGTGTATTAGCTTTGTTCTGCAGATGTTAGAAGTATTGCCCACAAAATATGACAGGTTCAGTTAATTTTATCTTAGACAAATGTAATGAGCATCTGCTTTGATTTTTCTCAGTCATTGGTATGATTTCCTTTTAAACTTGATACCAGCTGGTTTATACAAGTGTGCAAAAGTTGTAAACAGCCAAAGATGAAGCTATTCCAATGCCGAGGAACATTTATTCTCTCCACTGTTATCTTTATACTAATAATACCACAAAAGTCAGGAGTATTTCAGAACACAGCAGGATATTTATGTATAATCAGGGTCCTATTTACAGAAGTATTTTATGTGGCTATGAAAATATTATATACAGCATATGCATAAATATATGGATGGTGTTATCTTCACAGTAAGCTTAGAATCATAAGATAAACTGCAGAACCATGCACTAAATAATATTTATTACATGGCTTCACAATTTATTATGTGCTTCTGAACACCTCATCTGGCCTTTCCCTCCTAACCTGCCTCTTCTGGGACTATTTCTACCATTCCATACTTCTCAGCACCTTCAAACAGCTGTTCTTTTCTCTCTGGGCAACGTACCACAGCAAAAAGTTTTTTTCCTCAGAAGATACATCTGTAAAATTCTCATTCTTGCCTCTCAGCTCGTTGAGGTGAGATGGGCAGGCGGCACCACTAACCTCTTAAGAGGTTTCTGAACCCAAGTGCCAGCACAGCCTAATTCTCTCATCACTCTTCCACTCACACACCAAGATGGAAACTCAGTGTCATCTCTACTGCTGAATACTTGTCAGCACTCTGCAGCGCATACACACAGAAGGAAATGGAGGGACTGTTTTTCATGTAGCCACAGAGTCTGGACTCTGCTGAGATGGGGATGTGAAACACCACAACAGGGCATGCTTAGTGCTACTGAATGTAGCACAGAAGGGTTTTGACGTGTTTCCAATCCCAGCCACCCCACACTCCCACAAAAAAACCCACCCAAACCTCCTATACTATTCAAACTGTGGGCTGAAAAATGCCTATTCCACAATTACAAATCAACCAAATGTAAACTGACATTTTTGGAACCCACAAAAGGCACCTCCCTAAGTCCAGATTTATACTTCCAGGAAATTTTCAATCATACTGTGAATGATAGAAATATTAGGATAATAAAAAAAGGATGAGTTTATGTGTGCTTGCATGCATGAAGATGCAATAGTAAATACCACTCTTCTAACAAAAAATACAGTGAAAAAAAAAGCACTAAATATCTTCCCAATGACTTGTGATGCAACATCAGCTCTGGCATTAGATACTGCATTTGTTTGCCTAGCATTTCAAAAGCTCCTGGCTAGAAATCCTGACCGCGTGGCCATTTTCAAATTTCTTTGTTCCATATCTTTGGGGTAAGGAAGGCTCATTCAGCTTGCTTGAATGCACTCAGCTGTTGTGAAGATGTACCATTTTTTCCCCATTTAAATTCCAGTGGATCTCAAGTATAGCTCAGAGGTAAAATAAAAGATAAAGAGAAGACAGGGAAATAGACAAACAGTAGGAAAATGGACAGAATAGGGAGATCAAGGGAGCTAAATTGAGAATTCAGCAATGTTGCCTACTAAACTCCTGTATTTTGTAGAAAACACAGATGCCAAGATGCTCTTGCTTAACATTAGTAGAAAGACATAATAAAGCCACTAGTATCCAGGGAATGTACCTACACCTATAGAGGTCTTATCACTCTTATTGTGAGAAAGCCAAAGAGGACCCTCAATGGATGAAGAGCCACTATGCTTGATTTCTACTTAGAAAACAATAGAAATAGACCCATACTATATTGCAAACAAATATTTTCTGATACACGATCAGTTGTCTTTAAAAGCCACTTTAAATTGTTTCTTTGTATTTAGTTGTACACTGAACCACTTTTGTAAAGGTGCTGCTTGCTTTCCTTGCTAAAACAACAAGAAAATAATGTAAGGTAAGGTGTTTGGATTGTTTTTAAAATTGTCTAGTAATTTGCTTTCTCCTTTGATGCTAATAGCCCTAATTGAGACATTATTTATTTAGTGAAATAGCTTTCAGCGTACTCTCTGTTTCCTTCAGTTGAGGTAGGTTTTCTTCAACATGTTTATTGCATATGGCATGGATTTTGTTTATTTGGGACAAGTACAGTCTCGCATAGGGAGGCAATCTGAATTGGAATTGGGTCAAAGGGAAAAGATTGTGTAGTATTTATTTGTGTATTTCTTAGGTTTAATTACTTTGGCATTACTTTTCATTCGTATGGGGTTTTTCTTTATATTAAACTCAGTGTGCAATAACTGCCATCTATACTAGCTGCAGTTTGGTCCAGTAGTTATGTTTATTGTTGTGGAACAAGAAGTATATGGGCTGAAAGATCAACAGATTGACTGGCACAGATTAACTACCTGAAAAGGCTGTGGTTCTTCTGCTTTAAGCACACATGGAACAACAGAAATACATAACTGAATCCTGTATAACATCCAGTATATAATCCTCTCCATATAGTACAACACAGAGAGTAACAGTCACAACACTCGATTTTATGTGTCAGCATAACCAGTTTAGATTCTCAAGGGGAAAACTAGTATCTGTGATTATGTCCCAGACAATAATTGCTCAGAAGTTTTGTACGAATGGTGAAAATATTTCTTTCCTCCCTGCCTACAAAGCTTTTTTTCTTTAACTGGAGAAGTCTTGTAACTGGTCTGAAGTGATTACAGGCTGATATACTTATTAACTGGTTATATACTTGACAGGAGTTTGAAAACTCTGGAATGTGAAATAATGAACCTTCATTTTAGTACAAATGTAAATAAAAGTAGCTGAACCAAGATCCCAGTCCTGCAATCAGATCTATACGGGTGGTCAAGAGCTCTTGATATACCTCCATGTGGAGAAAAAAAAAAGTGGCTTTGCCATTCAAGTTAACAGGGCTCTCCAAAGAAAATGCTTGATGAGGAATACAATTATATGGCAGAAGCAAGACAATTCTTTAATGTGTTTCATGTCATATCTCACTAGTCTGTGGATAAGATATGGAACATAAGACTATATCTCGATTCTACCTGGACCATTCTTAAGATTAATATTCTGATGGAAAAGCCAGTCATGTCATGTAGGGGCATAATCCTTCACTGTTACAGAATGCAAGGCTTTTGAAATAGTTCTGACTAATCAAAATTTTCAAGTTAGCAATCAGATTAGTGAAAATGGTGGCATCATAAAAGTCTCTGTTTTAATCACTGGCAGATATTACCTGCAAACACTGTAAAACCTAACATCTGTTAGAGCAGACCAATGCTACTGCAGCTTTCTATGATTTATAACTGTAACAGTCCCATTCCCAGAACAGCCAACTTGTTTTAATAAAATGTGGCTTTCAGTTTCATACTGTAAAGCAATCAGCATCTTCAATAAATTATAAATTTTTTTGGAGTAGAGCCTTAAATTTCCTACAGGGGGTGTACTGAAGGAAACATATCTGGAAAAGGCATTCTTTTCCCATTAGTGGCACTGCTTATGTGAAGTTAATAAGAACATAAATCTTTAGACAAATTTAGTAAGCAGATTCCATTTCTTTGTATTGAACTTCAGAAGCTGATAAGACCAGAGATGCTATATTACCGGTGTTTCAAATAGCCATGTGAAATGAGGAATGAGAGAGCAACATCCAGCTCTCTCTCTCTCTCTCTCTCTCTCTCTCTGTAAGGACTTTTGACTGATTGTTATCTGATGATTTACACAATTCCATCTACAGAAGTCTTTGATATACAGTTTCCAAAATTCACGCTCAATTTCCAGACTTCATTCATATTCAGCTTCATCACATTAAAATGCTATCTTCAGGAGCATGTTCTCTCTATCAGCAAATTTCTTCTCTCCATGTAGGTGCGTATAATCTGTTAACAAATCTTTCCATATCATTCTTTTTGTTAAACTATTCTGTTAAATAAGACATCCTTTCTGTTTACTGTTCATCATTCTTCTGGCTCTTCTCTGAACCGTCTGATTTATCAGCATAGTTTTTGATTTTTGGTCTAGCCTCCTCTGCTAGAATTGCCTTAGTGAATGTTTCCAGCCTGCCTTGGGTGGCCTCTGTTCCCAGCGAGCCTCAGGCATAGCAACACTGCATCAAAGCTGAGTTGCCCTTGGGAGTACCTACTGCCCTGTAAGTCCTTGCGATACACTGAACACAGACCTTCTGGTACTCATATTTAGTAGTCTACTTTGTCTTCAGCTGCTAGGTCTACTGCATAGCCCTTTATAAGAAGCTCCATCCAGTGCTGTCCTTCAGCATCCACAGTGCTCTTGCTATCTCAGTATACTGCAGCAGGACACTGGCACTGAGAAAGCACAGCAAAGAAGTTAGAGGCTTCACAGAAGGTCAAACAGGGGTACAAGCATCTCAAATACAGTGCTGCCCTGGCCTCTACCAAGTACGCCACTCTCTCATACATCAAAAGCAAAACTAGGTTGTTCAAGGTGCTGCCACCAAGCTGACATTCACCGTGTCCCAGTGGTTGTGGTTAAATATCTAGCACATGGATATAGCCCCACAGGCATGCTCATACAGATCAGAGGTATGGCACCTGGGCATTGCCAGTCCATTTTGCTGTAATCATTGTGGAAGTCTTGGTGGCTACATGCTGGTAGGTCTGCCCATGAGTGGCTGCTCGTCAAGACAGCATCTTGTCATTCAGCACACTCAGCTCTGCAGCAACCTTAAACAATTCCTATTTGTTGTGTGTCAGAAGGGTCCCCAAATCATTCTAACTATTCTAATGATGCCATCTTACCTCAGAGTCAGAGTCTATGCATCTCAACAATCTATGCTTCTCAACCACAGCAGGTTGGCTTATCTTTTATACAGCATTTCCCGCCCCCCTCAATCCAATATCAATTTTACAAGAAAATCCAGCCCCCACTGCTGGTATCATGTTCTAAACCCTGTGGTTAGAGGTACCTATATGTCTGCCAATCCCCTGCTGCTTTTTGTTTGTGAGCTTACTGTGAGAACCCTGACACCAATATATAGTGCAGCTTGGTCCTCAACTTCTGTCCATTGACCGCTGAGTACAACTGTGGAGTCTTCAAGGATAGCTGTTGCTTCCTGCTTAATCAGCTGGACATCAGCATGGAGAGCACTGGTAGGATCACAGCGACCTGTTTATCTTCTGCCTATAATCTGCATGAAGACAGCAGCAAACCTGTCCAACCCAAGCAAATACTGGCAGTCTGAGTGCTTTGGAGACCCTCTATCCTACTGGCAGAGCCCCTGGGTATGTTGTCCTCAGTTGGTGTAGCTCTGCTTAAGAAGGTTTTGCAACATGTCCTGTATGTGCTGGTGGGCTTGCCTCCACCTTTCTTTCATGGCCCCATAACTTGGCTCTGCCTCATCTCTAGACTCTTTTCTGTTCTTCTCCCTCCCTCCAGCAAATTTCCCTAAGCTTCTCCATACTCCCTCCTCCATTGCCATGATGTTGGGAAGCAGGTTAGTTGCACTGCTCATGCCAGAGTTTCACGCATCCTCCATCAAAATTCTTCCTGGTTTCAAAAATGTTTGCCACCTCCTGGACTTTTTATTACTTGAATAAAACTGGAGAAAAAGATTTGCTTCTCATTGCCATCCCCATCTTAGAGAACATGCTTGACAACGCATCACATTGACACACACAACATTTGACTATACCGTCAGTGTAATTCTTTCAGACACACCTTCTTGCAGGTCCTAACCATGGATAAGGGAAGGAAGAGCTATGGTTCTGCTTCGTGTTCAACATGAGACAAGGTAGGTAGCATCTGACATGTCTGCCAGATAATAAAATCATCCCAGAGGATGCTGTCTTCCTGCTTCTCAGTCACATAGAACTTAATTAACTTTATTTCTCATTTGAAAGCAAAGTGGTAAATGTGAGTATTTTTAATGTATTTTCTATTGTACAATGAGACCTGCATTTGTGTTTATTGGGGTTTTTTCATTAAAACTGGGTTTCCCCCAAATCAACTTATTTCCCCTCAGAGACAGCGGACAGTCTATAAAGGCATTCCCTGCCTGGCAGGTCCTTGATTACACAGGGAGCAGCCACTACTGAGAGGCACACGTACCTCTGCCAGTCCTCAAGTGAGTTTCAGTAGAGCTGGAGGCAGCTCCTGCCTTCCTGAGATCCCAGTTTTCACGTGCCTCTCAAATTCAAACAGCAAAGGGGCTTCCCCTTTCCTCAGCTCTAATACCACGACTTGGGGTGGGGAGACTGTATCAGACTTCATCCTTACTAATGTGGATGCCCACAGCTTAAATGGTATGGGCAAATAAAGTTTCCTTAGACTTCCAGAATATTTTCTCAGTAGAGCTAGTGTATAGGATTTAGTGAAAAGGACTGCTGTGAACTCAGCAATCCATGTTACTATTCCTTAGTAAGGACATCTCACTGGAGTTCATAAGAAAGCCCACCATATCTCTGTAAATTTAGTGAAGATACATTTCAACAATTTTCCCTACATAACACCCGCAGCCTCAGGGATTCACAGGTTTATCTCACTCAGCAGGCATTAAATTCTTTAATGAGTTGCAGTAAGTAATTCCACAAATCAATGGAACTTCTATGCATGGTCTCGTGAAACCACCAGCAAGGCAAGGTCATGTGCTTCATGAAAGCTCCTTCTATGAAAACTACTCTTCTAGTTGCTACTATTTGCTGGAAAAGCGGAACAGATTAATTTGCTCCTAGGCCAATCTCATACTGTGTTTCATATATATGAAATCTTGCTCTCATATCATATTGCAGGTCACCACCCAATATGGAGGTGTCAAGGGGTCTTTTTATTTACACAGCCATTGTAGACTGTAGCTAAGGAGTTCAGGTTCAGGAATTTCCACTCTGAAGATCTGCTTTCACATTTTTGTGAAATATCCTGTGTGCTTATAGATGAAATTTATATTATTTTAGCTTTTTTTTTCTTACTGGAATCAAGGTGTGATGAAAGCAGCTACATTAAATGTCTTTTGGTATTATACAACTAAATTTACAATCACTGTGTATATTGTTTTATAGTGCATACAGTTATGCTTAGTTATATACACTGATGCTGCACAATAAAGTACAGTTAAGTCTAAGAAATTCTAACAGTTGTGGAACAGATTTTTGTTGCAAACCCCTTTCTGGCTGACAATATAAACATTTCCAAAGAAAAACACATTTTGTAAGAGTCAATACTATTCAGTTGCCATTAAGCAACACAATAATTATTATAATAAAGAGTGTCTTACACCAAGTGATCTTGTGGTTCTTAAATGTCTCAGTCTTGCTTTAGTAGTTAGAGCCAAATTCTGCTTCCACTCAAATCAATGGGGAATTCTGCAGACTTCAATGAGAAAGAGACTATAACCTTCATCAGCTGCAAAAGCTATTTCTTTGTGTATGGTAACTCTTCAAGTACCATCTCTTTCAATTATAGATGTATGCAAACTTGTAGCTTTCCTAACCCTAGTCAAGCAGGAACCACTACCTCAGAGGACTTAAAGATGTCTAGTAATTACCTTCACTGTATTTTTACTCCTGAAGCAAATTTGAACCCCTCCATGGCTCATAATGCAGTTTTGAGACCTTTTATTGTGGGTCAGTGAAAAGCAGCAACATCTAACTTTTGGTTCTTATATGCTGTACTTTGCTGATTAGATTTCTAACATTCAGTTATTCATTGAAAGAGTTAAACTTTTATAGTCTACCTGATGTAAAACAGAGGAGACTTTGTGTCTGGCGAGATGGCCCAAATTCAACTATCTCAATAGCAGCTCCTCTCTGCTGCCCTCCCTAAGGAATGGTGATGAAACGCACTTCTGCTCATCAGCGTTGAGTTGCACAACAGAAGCCCGATAAACCTTTCTACATGCTATGATTTTCATACATTAATGAGAGGGTGATGATAAGGTATTACAACATACGTGTGCAAGACTGGGCACTGTTTGTTACGACAGAAGGACTAACTAGACTCATTAGAAACGATCTAACCTCTCCCTACGAGAAGAGCGAGCGCTTAATTAGCATGATGTGCCCAAGTATCAGTCACCACCTTGTAGATTTACAGAGCCCGATCCTTGTGCAGGTACAGCAGTAATTAAAGAGCCAGACTTGCAAGCTGGGTAATGTAACAAAGCAATACCACCTGCGTATTGGTCAAAAAAGGAAATATGTAGTACTAAATGACCAGAATTAGTTAGAGATCCATTTTTTTCATTGTCTGGAGGTGGAGTTTGTCTGTCCATATGCTTGCCTTTGAGTTCAACAAGAAACAAAAAATGAACTGGAATGTATTTCAGCTGGAATACGATGTGTGGGCGGGCTAGGGAACTTTGTTGTTTCTTACTCTTCACAGGATTCAACAGAGGGTTGATAACATCAGATCCAACTGTACTACTGTCCTTGGAGCTGGCTTTCAAAAACCAGCATTTACTGGCAGGTGTTACTTTGGAGGTATATTAGACCTATGATGGTAAAGTTTGCTTTGTTTTCTCGCTGTGATTAGCTTTGCCAAACATCTGACTCCTTAATGCCAATCAGAATATTTATACTTTTTTCAGAGGGTTGATTAACCCTTTTATGGACATGAAACTTGATTCAAAAGCAGCATTAGTCATCAGGTAGTCTAGGCAGAGCACTAGTACTTAGCATACTGGAATCTTATGAGGTAGCCTAAAGGCTCTGTCTTCTCTGGTAGAGGTGCTGCCATGGGACCACAAGTTCACATCAGAAAAATTTGCATCTGCTCCTTCTGCAGGTGCATTGGTGGTGTTCATTTTGTACAAGCAAAAAGAAATGGAAGCTCGCCCGAGAGTAAAAAATCTCGTGAGGACGAGGGACTAGACTCGTTGCTGAGCCAAGAAGCTTTTATGTGAAAGAGGAAGCAAGGAGCAATGGAGGGGAGGGGCATCAAATCCAGACATTACCTCAGGCATTAATGCCCTAAGGGCTAGCTAGAGATATGTTAGCATGTTTATAGAGACAGATTAAAATCGGATTTCACACTTAGATATCTAGCACACCAAGGGTTATGAAAATCCTCCTCTACTGGTGAAAGTACAATAGCGTAGTCGTTGGTTGCCCAGCAAACCTGAGGAAGCTTGGCTCTGATTCATGCCAACAGACAATAAAGAAACCACACAATGAACAATTGCTTTCATACTGAACTCAGATCTTTTCCCCTCTGAGGAAATCTTTTCAAGTGAAGGAGGACAAGATCTAAAGGGTAAGCTTGTAGTTAGACAAATCCACCCTATCTTTTAGGTACACCTCAGTAAACTATTACTCAGACTGTGAAACCATGTGTTCACCTTCTGTGCCTTTTCATAGCAAGCATTAGATATACTCAACCACTTCTTTAAGCTTTTGAGCAATCTTTTTTTTTCCCTAGTGCCCTAGCCTAGCATGGTGGGAATGCCGACATGACATTTAGTATGCAGACAAGAGCCAGGATTGCATGTGCCTTGACCAACTGCCAGCCCAGCCTACTTGCTTTCTGAGCTGCCCAGACCAGAAGCAGTCAGTGATCAGAATGTGGTCAGTGCTGAGCTGGAGCTAATGTTGCTGTGCCAAAGCTAATAACGCTTGTCCCCCAGCTGAGCTAGTGGAAGTTTCATGGTGGCTCACAGAGTGGCCCAAGCAGACTCTTGTCAGCCTGGAAAAATACCATGTAGATAAACCCAGTGTAGCTTTCAAAGAAGGCAAGAAATGTATGTGCTTATAGGCAGAAGAACAGGACCGTTACTTGCCACCTGTATCTCCAAAGAATTTAGCAAGTATGATGCAAACCAAGTTGCTTTAGCTATCTGAACCCTGTCTTGCTCCAGCAGCCATGCATTTCCTATTATTGGCTGCATTTAAAACTGGCAGATCTAGGCACTCTCAGTGAACCAGTGAATCAGCAACTTTTTTGCAGCCTGGATCTCAGTTATGCAATCTATCTACACTCATAACTTCTGATCTGAAAATAATGTGGGACTCTGTTAAGACATTATGCCAGAAGGACATTCTCACATTAAAAAATTAGGAAAGAAAGAGGTTTTCATATCTCTCCTTGCTCCCATAATACAAGGGTTGAAGCCATACACACTTACTTTTCAGTCCTAGAAACTTATTAGCCAAAACTAGCCATTTCAATGCTGTCTCCCAAAGGAACACTTTTCGATGTTTTCCATTAAATAAAATGAAAAGGCAGTATTTCTCCTTTATGTTTTTATGTCATCCCACCTCAAGGAAACTCATAATCACGAGTCTCACTGGGGCCAAAAGGCAGGTATGAAAATGTCTCAAACTGTAAGGACAATATTCATGTCCTATAGGCAAGAAAAAAGAGCATGTTACTACCAAATTACTGAGTGTTAACAAAACCATGCATGCATGGAGATGTATTTACAGACAGTCGTATCACAAAGCTTAACTCAGCTGAAGGTGAGGGGAGTATCAGTGAAGTCAATGGAAGCACTTACATATGGTTAGATGCATAGGAACACTGTATGATAGCTATAAACTATCTGACTATACTTTAGCCAAAGTTTTATTATTAAGACAGCATTTTAGCTGACTTACCCTCCTGTTTTTGTGCTCTGAATAAGCACATGTATTAAGCCCATGCCATACTGTCTTCAAGTACACTGAATCTTCTGTAAAGTACAATAGGTCTGTGCGTAGAAATTTGTGTAGCTCTGGCATATTGAAAATAGGTCATAAATAAGTGACTCCCCATAGGCCCCCCTTCACTACTTGGGACCAACTCACTATAAACCACTTTATAGAAAAATTGTCAGGGGATTACACATCAAAACAGTAAAATCATATAAAAATAAACCCGGAAGAGGCCTCAGGGTGTCATATAGTCTATCCTGCTGCCAAGACAAGACCAACCAACTTAACCTTGGCTGAGGTGTCTCCAATCTCTTCTCATAGTCTGTAACCTCCACAAGGAACTCTTCTTAACATTGGAAAGATTTTTCCTAGTATCCAGATTAAACACTCCTTCCTCCAGTTTGGCCTATTGCTTTTAGTCCTATCTGTCACATACATAAGAAAATAAATCATTCCCTTTGTCTTTACAGCAGCCTTTTTTTATATCTAGATGAGCTGCTTAATTTTTTTTCTGTAGACTGTTCATCCACAATTCATTCAATTTTTCTTTACATGACATTTTTTCTAAACCTCCAATCATTTTTGCTGCTGTCCTGTTGACTTTCTCTGCCTGTGAAGAGCCAAAGAGAGCAGGAGATGTAACACGCTGGTTCACACAACCTAGTAGGACTTTTGCCTTTTATGCATTTAGATTATTATTGACTTATTTTCAATCTGAAACCTATTATCTATAGCACCTTTGTGATCCTTTAAAATGCCAACTTTATTTCATTCTTCAGAAAACACTCTGAAGAATTTTCTCCTCTATTTTGGAAGGTGTTGCAATAGATATGTTAATTTATTTTCAGCCACATAATTTGCTCCACACACACTAATCCATCTTCCTTAATATAGGAGATGGAAATCACAAAAAGTTCTGATACTCTGGCAGGAGGCTCAGCTTGGGCAAGGTTCTGTCACAGGCCACAGCTTTTGTATCTACATGTACATATATATATATATATACATATAAACATTTAATTATCTTAAAGTTTGATAGATTAAAGCCCTCCAGCGTTAGATAAGAGAACTTTATATCTTTTGGAAGAGGGAATTTCCCAGCATCCCAATGAAACACACAACTGTTGCTTCTAGCTATGTAAGGGCCCAAAATAAAACTAATTAAAGACTAAGACCAATGTAAGTAAAATTCCTCTAAAAATAACCAAAAATAGCCTAGCTTGAAAGAGCTGTGTTATTTTATTCTGCTCTTGAGTTTCACATGTATTTACAATATCCAGGGTACTATATACCCAAAATAGAAGAAAAAAACATATATTTAAGAGATTTTAAAAATTCATATTTGTAATTTGTGCACCTATTTACAAATTTTTTTAATTACTCAACTGAGATTATCTACATACTTACTATTGCTTAGTCTCCCTGTTCTGACCTTATATTTACCCAGGTACTTGATCACCGCATACATGCAAATTACATAGATATTCATACATACAATTGATTTACAGGAAACTGATGTCCTATGGGTGAAATTTTCTGAAGTGCCGAAATAGGAAATTTTGACTACTTTGAAAATATAATCCAGTAAGTTTCAACATGTGCAAACTCAAGTAACATTGCTCTGGGGATTGCTTCTTTTGGAAATGCTACAACTAAATGCATATACAGTTTAATCTGCCTTTTGCCAGACTAGGTATAAAATGTTTCTGATTTCTCTGGTATGACATCTTCACAACTGGTTTCTGCAAGCCTGCAGTTTAGTATGGTCACTTTTGCATGGACAATTCTTATTCATCCAGATAAAATAATTAACAATTGCATTCCAACTTAGTACTGATCTAGTCTTTTCCTCACTGACATTTTATGTCTTTACTTTCTACCTCTCTTTCCTTCCATGGTAATTTTAGCGATTTATACAGTAGAACTAAGAATTTCCAGCTGCATTGTATGAGTATCAGTTATTAAATTATACTAAAGAATAGGGTTCTTTAAACAACAAAAGATTGCTTTAGAACAGTGCATCTCCAGCTTTTGGAAGCACAGGCTATACCAAAGTATCTGTGTAGCAANTTCAATATGCAACTGAGCATATTTCACAATCCTGCAAGAAATATTCATGGACTATAACTCATCTGAGGCAACAGGTTAGTCTCTTTTTATTTTTTCTTTTTACACATGAGTTGGAAAGGATGTGAGGGGAAAGCAGAAGAGATGAGAGTAAAATCAGACCTTCAGCATGAGAAGAATGTGCTGAATTGTTTGTAACTTTTAATGATAAAACAAAGATAAAGAATAAACCAAAGACCAGGATCATAACAAATATTCTCTAAGATCTGATGTCTCCACTTCCTGTGTTTGAGGAGCACGACTGAAAATACTAGAGTAATTCTGTTCAGTACCTCCTTTCAGAGACTGCAAAAACTTTTAGCCTGGCTCTTTTCTTTTGAGATTGCTTTCAGAGAAAGGTAAAAATAGAAAAAAAAACCAACTATGACAACAACTTATCTGAACCTTGGCGAATATCAGTGATGCAAATCAGCTGTTCTGTCTTTAAAAGTGTTTTAGTACAGTGCTGCTAAATGAGTTCCATAATGGTTTGCTCTTTTCAGTACAAAGGACATTCAGAGTCAATAAGAGAAAGAGTTAATTATGGTAGATCAAGTTTGGCAAACAGTTGCTCAAAGGTATCTCCAGAAACCTTTCAGCTGGAAAGGAAATGCACAACAGAAATGTACTACCTTACTTTTGTCTACCCTGACATACACTGTGTTTGAGGTGTAGCTTCATTCACTCCTAGAAAAGAGACCTGACCTCAGAAGATGATTTGGAAGGTGAGAGAAGTGGGACTCAAGAAAGTTTACTTGGACAGAGACCTGTCACACATTTTATGTCTCCAAGCTTAAAACCTTACTGAGAGATACATAGAAAGCAAGTAGGGTAGGAAACATCTAATATGTCCTACATATCAATCAGTCTTCCCTCTTCCTTCCCTCCCTTCCTCCCTACTTTGCTTCCTTTCTTGTTGCAGGTTTCAGTAGAACAGAGCTGGGAACTTCCCCAATATGTTTTGAAAACAAACTGCTTTGCTCAGTGATGATGAATTTCACACAGAGACCGCAAGACCCAGGAGCAGATCCCTGCTTTGCCTTCTTCAGATCGAGCTCTTGAACCTGGATCATCTGTCTCTGGTAGGAGCCACATGGTCCAGGGAGTCTCATCCTTCCAATCCCTTTTTCTGTTCCTCTTTCAATTTCTGAGAAATTTTTCCTGACTCAGATTTCCTCACAACTGATGTAATTTCATGGAAAGATTAACTTCAGCAGGCCAGCATTTTCCATAAACAACAAAGTAAGTAGTGTCAGAGAATTCTCTGCTAGCTCTGCATGCGTTTCTCCTGAAATTTCTTCTTGGATAAAAGATATTCTCCCTGTGACTCCTTGGAGAGAAGATTTGTGTTTAGTTCATACAGTTATTTGGAGTATGGGACCAGAATTTGGCCCTTGCAGCTGAGTGGAAAGGAAGTCTGCAGCAAAGTACTTGCTTCTCTTGAATAATATGGCTACAGCTCAGAATTAATAGTGTCCTCATTAACCAACAGGTCAAGTTCCAAAATTTGTTCTTTCTCCTCAATCTTAAACACTGCCACAAGGAAACATCCCTTCTTTTCTTCTGCCTGAAAATGCCATGCAGAAAGGTGAGGTAGCAATAAATGGTGAACATACAGATTAATATAAGTGGAGATTTTTTTTTTTTCATGGACAGGCTGACAAGAGGCAGTGGCAGTGTCAGAGGAGGAAGAAGAGCAGGAAATCTGGGAAGGACATCAAATCCCTGGGATTGTATTCATCCAATTCCGAGCAGGACTTACCTAATAGTACAGGAAATGTATTATCTAGAAATCCCATTTATTGCACATACTGAAGTGAAGTTGCGTCAGTTATGAAATTTCCCATACCACTATCCTGTACTCATTCAGAATAGCAATGACTTCAGCCATGTCTTAAGAAATATCCACCACGATGTTTAAAAACTGGCAAAAGATTTTTGAAGACTGCTTTCACAGTGGCAAATTTAAAGGGGGACTGGATTACTTCATAACATGGTAACCCTTCAATCTGTATTACAGCCACTTGAGCACTGAGCAAGCTGGAGAATAAAAACGGTTTTCAAGCCTTTATTTTAAAAGGTGGCCTAATGCCTGGCCACAGCATTAACTGTGTTCTGCCAGTTACCAATCCCTAGGAAATACCCGTACGCACCGTTACTCAGTTCTGTACCTCAGTTACTTAGCTTGCTAAACCATTTACTACAGAAAAAAAAAAGTGCTTTAAGTTTCAGTTCCTACATTTGGTTTCTTCCTTGATACTCCAGGGAGATATGCTTAATGAAGCATAGTGTGAAGCATAGATTAATGTCTCTTTATTCATTCAAGGAAATGGGCAACTCCGTCTGCTCTGACTGAGATTAAGTGAAACAGTGACAGCAAATCCGTACTGCTAGCTTATTTTTTATATGGTGGGAAATGGAAAAAGGATAACAAACCTGCAATAAATCAGGACAGTTCTGAACTCTGACTAATAAAATTATCCATTAAGCATTTTTTTTTCCTTCCAGTCTTTTGAGTTCACCGTGTACCAGATTGATGAAATCTCAGCACTTATTATTACCTTATCAACACATTCTCATAGGGGAAAAATAGCAAGATACGGGGCATGAAACAAAAATAAGTTTTCTACTTTGTTTATTTACACCACACTGTATGGTGAGGACACTTGTTTTAAGGAATTAAAAGGTAAAGCAACATATTTAATGCATAAGGAAATAACTTATTTGATTGAGCTCCCTTGAAATATGATAGATGGCAATTAGATGTATTCTAGCCTACAGGATGATACGTTTTATTCATTCTCTACCAAACAAACTCAAGAGTTGAAAAGATGTGAAAGAATACATTTCGCAAAGCTAGCACAATCCTATGTGAAGCTAATCTTTTCTAACAACCTAACAATGTTATCCAAATTGCCTAAGGTAAAGAATGAATATAAAGGGAGAATACACATTATGTTTCACTAAAGAGAATAAATGTTAATTTAATTAAATAAAAAGGCTTCATAGTGCTTTCAAAGTAACCACAAATGTAAACACATTTAATTCCTGGGAAAGTGTGTAGTACAGTAGATGGTACACCTCAGCTCGTGAAACTACAATGGAAACATGACCAGAGCCTTCACATGGAAGCAATACTGACCCAAATCCCTCTTTGCAAAGTAAGATTTGTTTTGACCCCAGCTTCTGGAGTTTCGAATGACCACACTCATGTCTCTGCCATGGCCACGGCTCACTGCCATTGCAATGCTTGACAGGAGCAAAGTCTCTTCTCAGTTACATAAAGCAATACGCATACTTTTAAAAGTTATTTTGAATTAGCTCTTATATATCTGAAAGCCAAATATGACCATATACCTGTAACAGAGTAATAATAATTTTTTATGTCACAGAGCCAAAATAATACCCACTGGTTCTAGAAATCTGGTACATGTCCTTCAAATCATATTTCAGTTTAGTAAAAATAATCCAGCAAAACAACTTGGGTGAAATGTATGCCTGTGCAATGGGCCAGCATAATACATTTAGGTTCCATTAAATATTCAAATCCAGTATGAACAGAAATGATACCTTTACTTAATGTGCTCTCTGTGTAGGGATTTAAACAAGAATTGCTGAGGAAAAACACTAGTGGAAACATAAACTTGACTTGGACAATCAGCCACACTTCTTGCTTAGGTGTTCCCTTTCCCTCCTTTTTCCAAAACATTTTTAGTGTGATTAGCAAGGACCAGATTTCATTATCTTTATTACTGCTACCTCTAATTTGGTGGGTCCTACTGATTCTTTCAACTGTAGAAAATAAATGTTTTACAAGGTGCTCTGTACACTCCTAGAGTCACAAATGTAACACTATGCCTGTCGACACTCTTGCAGAAAGCATTCAAAGAAGAGGGTGAAAGTGCATGTGGACTTGTCACACACGTGAATGCATACATGACTGAACAATGCTTGTTCCCATTGTCATAGCAGGCCGTATGTCAAGGAGTTATTTTTCAATCACTTCTTTAAGTTAAATCAGTGAAGTCACATGTGTCTATGGCATCTTAGGAAGAAATACATGGTGTATGAAGATAAAACATTAATTTAAAATGTTTCAGAATTAAACCAATAAAATTGGTCAACTGACAACTAATAAAGCTCTTTAAGGATGGAAAAAACCCATTAAGAGTGAAATATAATTAATAGTAACAACCATATTGATATTTCTAGAACCTTCTGAAATGCAAAAAATGAAAGGCAGCTGTAGATAATGTTCAGCACTTTCCCTCACATACACACATTTTACTAGTGTACCTTGACTATTATAAAAAGTGAACAGTTTTCAAATTAAATGCAAACCTTATTTGGTGGACAGCAAAATGTCATTACTAATTTCTGAACTGTATAGCTTACAATGGGCATCTTAGGCAGAAGGACATTAAAGGATAGTGGACAGCTCCCTTAGCACCTTCAATAAATGAGCTCCTGGTTATCCTACAGTGCATGGGGCTATCAAATATACGCCCTTTCTAATGCCTTTACTTTCCAATAGACTAGAATCATTTGGATTGGAAAAGACCCTTAAGATCATCGAGTCCAACCGTTAACCTGTCCCTAAGCACCACATCCACATGTCTTTTAAATACCTCCAGGGATGGTGACTCAACCACTTCCCTTGGCAGCCTGTTCCAATAATTCATAACCGTTTCAGTGAAGAAATTTTTCCTAATACCCAATCTAAACTGCCCCTGCTGCAACTTGAGGCCATTTCCTCTCATCTTATCAATAGTTACTTGATAGAAGAGACCAGCACCCTCCTCACTACAACCTCCTTTCAGGTAGTTGTAGAGAGCAATAAGGTCTCCCCTCAGCCTCCTTTTCTCCAAGATAAACAACCCCAGTTCCCTCAGCCACTCCTCCTAAGACTTGTGCTCCAGGCCCCTCACCAGCTTCGTTGCCCTTCTCTGGACACGCTCCAGCCCCTCAATGTCTTTCCTGTAGTGAGGGGCCCAAAACTGAACACAGTACTCAAGGTGCAGCCTCACCACTGCTGAGTACAGGGGGATGATCACTTCCCTGCTCCAGCTGGCCACCCTGTTTCTGACACAGGCCAGGATGCCGTTGGCCTTCTTGGCCACCTGGGCACACTGCTGGCTCATATTCAGCTGGCTGTTGACGAACACCCCCCTGACCCTTTTCCACTGGTCAGCTTTCCAGACGCTCTTCCCAAGCCTATAGTGTTGCATGGGGTTGTTGTGACCAAAGTGGAGGACCCAACACTTAGCCTTGCTGAATCATACAATTGGCCTCGGCCCATTGATCCAGCCTGTCCAGATCCCTCTGTAGAGCCTTCCTGCCCTCAAGCAGATCAACCCTCTTGCCCAGCTTGGTGTCATCTGCAAACTTACTGAGGCTGCACTGTTTCCCCCATCCAGATCATTGATAAAGGTATTAAACAGAACTGGCCCCAGTCCTGAGCCCTGAGGAACAACACTTGTGACCAGCTGCCAACTGGATTTAACTCCATTCACCACAACACTTTGGGCCTGGCCATCCAGCCAGATTTTCACCCAGCAAAGAGTGCACCCGTCCAAACCATGAGCAGCCAGTTTCTCCAGGAGAATGCTGTAGGAAACAATGTCAAAGGCTTTACTAAAGTCCAGGTAAACAAAGTCCACAGCCTTTCCCTCATCCACTAAGTGGGTCGCCTTGTCGTAGAAGGAGGTGAGGTTAGTCAAACAGGACCTGCCTTTTATAAACCCATGCTGACTGGGCCTGATCGCCAGGTTGTCCTGTGTGTGCTGTGTGATGGCATTCAAGATGATCTGTTCCATAATGTGGTGTTTTGGACTCTCTCATTGTCATAAGTTGGGTCACACATACTTAGGTACTTTTTCAGCGCTACAGATGAACAGCAGCATAAGTCTTTGCTTACAAAAAATTCCCTCCTTTATCTTCTAGGCTCAAAATAGGCAACACTTTTTCCCAGAAGACACCTGTTTAGTAGTTCTTTTTTATGCCTCTCAGTACTGTTCCATGCTCACTGAAAAGACTGAAGCTCAGCAGTGGCAGACCTTTTCTAGGAACCAAGAAAACTGAGCAGGACACTTTTCCAGCATCCTAAATTTTGCATTTGATCATCCTCTGAACTAAGTGAAACATGACTGCTCCACACTTCACCTCAGACAGGGAGTTAAATGCTTCCTTTTGTCAAGTTTGCTAATATGTCCATATAAAGTCAGCATGGGTGCCATCACCTTGAGGGGAGTATTCACTGTCCATTTCCTTTGAATTCTGACATTTTATGCTCTGCAGTAAAGCATTATTAGCGGAAGGGGGAGCTGGGCAGAGTTTCCTGAGGACTTCAGTGTCCTGAACTGGTCTGAAGTCATGCTGAACTTTAAAAAAAAAGTGAAAAAGGAAAGAAAAAAGGCAGTGAAAAAAGGAAAATAATACATGATAAAAAGAGGACAAACTGGGGGAAAGGGAGAACAAGGTGGGGAAAGGGATGAAGGGTGAGGAAAAAGTGAGAAAAGGGGCAAAAAGGAAAGGGGGGAAGGAGAGGGAGGAAGCAAGAAAGGGAAAAGGAAGAAAAGTGGGAGAGGAAAAGAAAGGGAGAGGAAGGAAAAGAGAAGGAGGGAGAAAGACTGGGGAAGTGAATGAATGACTAGAGTTCCTGTCAAGAAGAGATGTAAATCTGTACAGCTTCAATTCTCACCTGTTTTAATGTTTATGTATATCTATTTGTAGATCCTGACTGCCCTTTTCTCTAGTGCACCAGTTTCTTATCCTTTTAAAATCAGTATACATACTAAGGTATTGCACTGTCTGGGAGTCAAAATGAAACATAAAGCCCTTATCAGTCACAAAGGAAAGGGGGTTCTTCCTGCTGTGTAAACAAGATGCCATTTTGATAGCAGAGCTTCTGCCTAAATAGCATGTAGGCACCATCTTCATTTTTCCTCAGTCAATTAAGTATCACAGATGGTTTTACCAGTGAAGGCCAGTCGTGGGGTGGAGCTTTCCATTTAGCTTTCCGTGGTGTAGTAGAAGAAATAATTTCTTTCATCACATCTTCCTACAAAGTGTTGGCTTAGAATATAACCCTTCAGAAAATTTAGAATGAGCTCTGATTAGCCCAGTACAACTAATTGCAAACAAGGAAATATCTCTGTATTTTTATTATATATTTATATTGTTAAATCTCACTTAAATTCTTCCATAAGATTATTTTGGAGACTCAGGTGTTGCATGAGCCTCATTCTAACTTTCAGCACAGATATTAATGCCTTTCTCAGTGCTAGCAGTTCAATTCACTGCATTTTAAATATATTATTTATAAAATGGTTTCATTCATATATTTATCTTCATATACACATGCAAATGCACACACATTTATAACTTTAGCAAATGCACAGGAAATATGAATTGATTAATTCTTAAATGTGGCCACAAAGCAGAGTTTCAAGAGCAATTAGTTGATGCAAACATTAAGACTTGAGAAGACAAAAGCAGAATTGAGAAGAGGTGTGGCAAAAAGGAATAAATTAAATAATTCTCCCAGACTTTCATGTGGGTGGACCATGGCCAGAGGCACCCCATTTCCATCTCCTCCTCCTCAAAAAAAAAAAAAAAAAAAAGTAGATCTTTCTCTGGAGACCAANTTAATCTCTTCTGAAAGCAAATGAATACCTTAACAGAAACCAAGTCTCAGCATGTATCCATTGACCTAGCCATGAAAACTTTAGCAATGGCATGGTTTAACAAAAGTATCACATACTGCTTTTCTTTTCCTGTTAATAAAGTTTGATAGGTTTTATTTAAATTGTGCAAATGTTTAAAGAAGTTATAATTGGCAGTTCAAGAGGATTCTTCACAAATTAACCATATAAAGACATGGGATGATGGGAAGGAGGCAGGGAAGTGAGAACTGTGCAATTAAGACCTAGGATTTACTATCTTCCATTCCTACTAATTTTCTTTTGTTCAAAATGTGGGGAAGAGTGATCACACTAAAAATAAATGAAGCTAGCAACTGGCATGTACTACTGTGCTGAAATGATCATGGCAGCAGTCACTGGAATCCTATAATACCCCATTGTATTGAGAAGGCGTAAAATAATAATGCAGACCTGGCATAATTATGACAATTGTGTTTCTTCAGTCAAGTATTAGTTCTGAGGCTTTTCATAAGGCTTTTTTTTTT
>VYZV01021253.1:78288-91234 GCA_013401275.1 Pandion haliaetus | reverse complement strand
TTTTTTTTTTTTTTTTTTGAACAGTGAGTAATGTCCCAGACCATACAAATCCTCTGTCTCCATCACCTCTTTAGATCAAGATTTCTGTTAGGACACAGTTTATATTTAGCAATAATGATGTATATAGTCACAGGAATCCATGAATGAACATGGGCAGACAACGTTTTCCCCTACAATCATGCTTGCCTGGGCAAAGAACCTGAATGTAACAGAGCTACATAAAATTCTTGTGCTACGTGTTGCTTGAAAGTCAGGTTTTTTTCAGCATAGAGAAGATGGCATGCGTAGATAGATATTTTCAAACATACCCTCATTAAGACACCGAGTTAGTTGGAAATGGTTTCCCTCCCCTTACTCACCATCTGTTATCACAGCATTTCCATAACCTAAAACCCGGCAGACTGAGGAGTACCACTGGAAAACTCCCCTTGCCTTGAAGGTATAGATTTCACTCCCTGCCAAATAAAATAATAACAATAATAATAATAATAATAATAAAAAACAAACAAAAAAGGCAGCTTCAGACCTCACCCTGTACATCTGGGTTGAGGATATTGGCAGATACTTCATAGGGATGCAGAGCACCAGTAGCCTGCTATTACATTCACAACAGCTGGAATCGCAGACCCTAATTTGGAGTAATAATGTAATACCATAAAGGCAAATGCTTATTTGGGTTTGGTAACAGCACTTCAGCTTTCACAACATCTGACCCCACCCACACAGAGACAGTTTCATCTTACAAAAATGGGGATAAGCCCTATTACCTGTATAATTGTCTGTAGACATCTGCATGGCTTACATTTCCAGATTACATTCTGGCAATAGTCCTTCTAGATGAAGCCGTGTCCCCTTCAAGGCTTAACTGTAACTTCAGCAACTTGCTTGTCAGCTCTCTTCTTAAATAGTCGACCTTCTAAGACCAGCTCATTTCCTTGGTATCACTCCTTCCCTGTGGTCCAAAGCCCCTTTCTATATTTTGCTTTGCTGCCTTCCCCAGTAGCCTCCATCCCTCCAGTACTAACTCATTCCACAGTAACAGCAGACAGCACAGTCCTCCAGCATGGGGACCATGTTTAATATGGCAGAGAGAAGACCTTCTGATCGCACCATAACTTTCTTAACAAGGGGCCCTTTAGCACTTGAAAAACACCCTAACATTAAAAGCAAACAAACAAATATCTTCCTTGAAATTTTAATAGCTCACTTAGTGGCAGTGGCAGATGTCAGACTGATACCACTGGAGAAGAGAGTTTTCAGTGATGCACACGCAGGTTTTGGTTAGGCACTGATAGTCATTTTTGCCTCCCGTGCCACCCCCCAGACCCCCCCCTCATGAATACAACATGGTGCTGAACCCATCACCTGGAGAGACCACCTTGAAGAACAGTGTAATCCCCATGCCAAATTAATGCTTAGGTTCCTAGCTGCCACTGCCAAGAGAGGTGCCAGTCTTGATGGTCTTTGTAATGTAGATACCTGCCACCCACTGAGAGCCAGACTGAGAGACCATCAATTCACAAATTTATTCTATTTATTTTATGACATCACATCAATTAAACTTCTATTCCTAAACCTGGGGTTGTAGCTGAAAATACCTCCAGGCAATACCTTCACATTTAAATTAAAAAAATATCTCACTTCATCTGGCTTCTTCTGTTCCTCCTTCCCCCTCATTGTAGCTCGGAAATGACACACAACAGATGAAGGAGTGTGGAAACAAACTTAAAATCACCATTTTAGACATTATCCCAGCAGGTGTGCATGTTTTACTTGGAATTTATGAGAAGCAGTAAATATTGCTAACTCAGCTCTGCCCATCTTGCCACAAACCCTTTCTGGCCAATTTATATGCAGCATCCCATTGCCACTAGTGGCAGTGGATGTGGCTATCAGAACCCACTATGGTAGACTCTAAAGAGCTAACACTTTCTAGTATTGCCTCCCAGTAATGCTTTAAATTTGTCATAAAAGCTTTTATATTTTATCTGTTTGAATGTGTATTAGCAATCAGCAGAACAAGTCTTGGTAAAGTAACTATTTGGGTCCCTTTCTGTTCAGATGCAAATCACTTTGCCTAAATAAGCAGCCTGTCACTGGTGAATTTCATTATTCATTTCCTGTCATTAAATTAGATTAGATTAATAAAGAGAAACCAAAAGACAGTTGGCCAAATTCAGCTCTCCGGTGAAACTAATCCCCAAATGAAACAGTGAAGAGAGCCTGGTCATTCACTATATGTACCATGGGGTCTTTTTTGTTCATTGTGGTGATGCTCAAGTATAGAGGGATTGCTTTTCCTAATCTCTTTTCTTAACCCCGCTTGTCCCAGACAGGCATCCCAGTTGTATACCTGATAGGAAATACTCCTAGACACCAGGCAGGTTTTGAAATAAATGAGAGGGAATCCAGTCACACAGCCAAGCAAGACAAATTATTGACATTTCAATGAAACATGATAGTCACCCCATCCTAATGAGGCCAGAGAGGAGAAAACATTCACAAAGAGAAGCATCAAGCAGCCTACGCAGCCTTCAAAGCTGTTATCTCTGCAAGGGTATCCTATTCCACATGACCCACTATCGCCCATTCTTCTGAGGTGCTGACCTGAAACTATCCCCCACATCCCTGGCTCCCCACCTTCCTCCCCAAGATTAGACTGCTTGGTTAAGCAATATGAGTGCATGAGAAAAGCCAAAAAAGAAATAAAAATCAGACTGCAGTTGACATTTTGCCCTGAATCTGATCCTATAGTGCCTGGGTGTGGTGAGACAGAGACGACTGTTATTGTAGTGGGAGCTGGCACCAGCCCCTGTATGTAAGTTGCCTGATGCTTTCCATTATAAGATTATTGCAATCAATTTCTGAATAACGTTAACACCTCTATTGTTTGTCTTTGAAATCTGGCAGAAGTAGGGATTGCCTTAGGGCCCGTGTCATGCCTTTCACTGGTACTGTTAATAAATTCAGATTTGGACAAGTAAGAGGTGTTGAAAATCACCATTTTTTTACTGTATTTTCCAAAACCCAGAGTTATTTTGGCAACTAGCTAAAAACCCCAGAGATTTGATGCATCTGCCTTCATGCTGCACCTACAACATCTCCATGAATGGCTATGTGTTGGGCTGGTACAGACAAAACAGGTCTGCTGGGGGCGGGGGGAGTGTGTAGTAGGGGGACTCAGTGTAATAGGCACAGGATTACAATGGCCAGAGTGGAGACATGGTATGGTGGCAGTTCATTAGGAAACAAGGAAGGAAGAACAAATCACTGGGATGAGAGATCCAAAGTGTGGGAGCAGTTGATGAAGAAAAGAAATTGAAATGAAAGGAAGAAGGAAGGGTATGGGCAAAGGTGTGATGAAGACATCACTTCAAAGGAAAATCAACTCCAAGAAATAGAACTCACTGTACATCCTCCTCAAATGTCCAGTTCACACAGGGAATGACCTTTTTTTAATGAACTGAATAACCTGTGTCTCTTTGATGATGCTCAGTTGGAAATTGCTTGTGTTGTTAGGCCTGGAGGTCAAATTTTATCAATGGAGAATGATAAATGACTGTTAGAGTAGAGCTTTTTTTTTTGTTACATTTATTAATTAAATGCCTGCAACTAATATGAAAGTACATACATAATGATAAAAGGCTGTTATTTTAGTTGCCATCTGAAGACTTCCAAAGGTAAAGAAACAATGAATTTAAATTGCCTTCTGTAAACCTATGTATTGCAGACCTTAATGACAGGAAAACATATATATATTTTCTCACAGGAACCCTGTGTCAGTCTGGAAGATAAGTTAGCTCCTAGTCACCCTGAAGATGTGGCAACTTGAACCTAATACACCAAATGCTGACCAAAAAAAAAAAAAAAAAAGAAGGAAAGAAAATAGATTAAGGAAATACAGCATATCTCCTTAGGTCATGTATGTGGTCATAGTTCCCTTCAATGGTTTATGCTTTTGTGCTTAAAGGTAGATGACAAAGCAGCAACAGAGAGTGATGGGGAGGAAGAGAGGAGCACAAGGTTACTAGAAAGCAGTGAACTGTGAAGTGGTCACATTGCTGATGGAAGGTGGAGGCAATGGCAAACCCTCAAGGCATCATGAACTAGGCACAACACCTACGTTTCAGAAAACGGAAGCAGCATTGAAATCTGGTTTGCTCTGAACTAGGTAGAACTGCTGCTTTTAGCTCAATTAGCCATGTAGCTGAGCATCCTAGCATAGCCCTGGGGACTCACCTCTACCTTCAGCCTACTTGCAGTTTTCTAGCGTTTGTCTTCCCAACATCCAAAGAAGCACTGCAGTTGTGTTGAGTGCTCCCAGGCCCAGCACACTGGCACACACTGCTTGTCTGCTACTGTCTTCAAAATTCAGGAGCTCCAGGACTTCAACTGTATGCTTCCAAGTGCGGAGTCAGTTATGGAGTTGTTACAACAGAAGTTATAGTAATTGAGTGCTACATCTGGCTTAGCTAAGATTTCTAGATATGATGATAGCCTGCAGTAAGATTTTGCAGTTGTTCAGCACGGGTTGAACATCAAGCATTCCAACAAGGAAGAAGTAACAGTGGCCTGCATTGGCAGGGGAGGGGAAAACGCTATTCCTATGGTTTCCATGTCATCTCTAGACCCATTTTTATAAAAATCTCAAACTCAGCATGTGGTATAAGCACAGATTCAAACAAATCTTGCAAGGCCTTCTGAACTTCCTCAGTCTATCTAACAAAAGGGAAGAATTCTGCAAAAAAGAGTGTGGAAACTAACAATTCCCATCCCAGCTGAGACTATTAGGATTACCTCTGGGATTACTGTTTACTCATTTCCCAGCAATGCTTTCATATTAATTATTTCAAGGCAGTGTTCCAAACTTTTTTCCCAAGGGACCATGTCAATATAGCTTTCCTGGACTACTCTTTTAGTCAGTATATGCCAAACAAAGGCTGCATAAAGATCTGACAATGTAGAGATAAGCTCTTTTGCTATATAAAACTCCACAGCATTTGTAAGTAGACTAGGAGAAGATAATGTTCATGTCCCACTCAAACTTCTTTTGAGGTACTGTGTTTTAATTGCACTACAGCTTCTGATGGGTGTTAAATTCTTTTTCTGTGCGTATTTTCTTAAAATATTACCAAGTACTGCCATGCAGTGTTGAAATGCTTTTCTATTCCATCTCATTTTAACAATGAGTAAAGTTATAGTGTCTGAGACAGAGCCATCAAAGCTAATGGTAGTCATTCCTTGGGCTTTAAATCAAACTCATGTTAAGCTTTGCAAGTTATATTCTAAGTCTGCACAGTATTTTGAAAGTTCCTGGAAGAAGGGCGTTCCAGAAACAGGAAAAATCATTGTAAGGTGTAGTTGTTCCTACGGGATAAATTATTCTTCAAGGAAAGAATATATAATGTAATTCCTATAGAACAATGTACAACAAAATAAAAGAAACCTCAAACCCACCAAATCCAAAACCAAAAGAAGTAATTTGTTAAAATACACATTAACCACAATTTCACAACATAACAAAACAGTCAGTTTTATAATTTTGAATTAATTCTCTCCATTTAGCAGTCAGAGCATAGCGGGAAAACTGAATCAGTTATGACATGGAAATAATGCTCAAATAAATATATTTAACTTCAGGGAAAAGGCTTGTTCATCCCTGCATTAAATGTAGAATGATTAATACTTCAGCTATTGTTTTAATACCTAAAGGGCGACAACTACTATTTTCCCATTAAATGTTAGCATTGACTCAGCGTGCGGTTATATGAGGTGTTCCTCTTTGGATGTGTCAACTGAAAAGGGAGCCTACTGCAACTGTAGCGCAACTTGGAAGTCAGAGTAAATGGAAAGAGGCACGTAGTCAGAACCTGATGATGTTGGTAAAAATATTTTTTTTTTTTTTTCTGTCAGTCTACCTTCCCATTCAATGTCAGTTTTGTTTCAAGATTTTATTATTTAATGATACATTATAATCACACCTGTTAATCTTCTCGCTCACCAGTACTATACACATCTAGGTGTGTGGTGTACTGGGAGAAACCAGGAAAACCTCACAATGGATGCTTTCTAGGTGCAGACATGCAGTTTACAGAAGCACAGTTTAGCATTTTGGCTAGTAAAAGCTAAAGTTCATTTAAAGTGGATTTACTGAGAGAAAGGAGGGAAGGGGAAAGGACTTTCAGCTCCCTCCAGTACACATTGGTTGGTGTGGTAAATGTTTCCCTACCACAAGATGCAGTCCCAGACATGAGGTTTCATAACCCCTTGCCAACCCTTTCTCACTAACCAGATTAGTCCTGAGTCCTCTCCTTCTATACACATTTTTAATCTTGCATTTTCAGTTGCTTAAAACTTTCCCAAACCAATTCACTTTGGGATGAAACACCCTGTGCCCACTCTCTACTAGAAGGCGATTTCTTCTTTAGCTTATTTTCAGTCTAAGCAAATCTTATTTATGTATATCTGCACTAGCAATTCACATGCTTCCTATATGTTCCAAGCGAGGTCTTGCACTCGCATAGCTAAAAATCACAACCAAAGCTGTAACTTTTGTATGTGGTTACATGTAAAGGTTCCTGCATCTCCTACTGACATGAATAATGCTACCAAGTAATGCTACAAATTTCATGGGACACCTCAAGTAAATGGTGTAACTGATATCCACCCTAAAGAGCCAGAATTTAGGAATAGAATACCCTAAATTAGGAAAAAACTAAGAAGAGACAGGAGGGAGAATGAATGTAGTTCAGGACTGTAAGGCACTCAGCACCAACCCACAACTCTGTTGAGCAATATGGGAATTTATGCCAGCTTCTCAAAAGTGGAGTGAACATAAACACTATACCTCAGTTGTTTACCTCAGAGAGGGTCTCCCCAGACAGAAGAGCTTCCTGTTACTCCCCAGACTTACTGCTGTTTGCACATAGATAGGTCTACATATACGTACATATATAATGTATATATCAAGTATAGGCGTATGTACACATATGCATATGATACTATATACATGTACAATACATATTAAAAATATTTTTATTACATATAAAGCATGACCTATCTAGACATATGTATATATAAATAAACACATTTTCTTTTTTTTTTATGTATTGGTCCCATAAATTCAGAAGATTAGGACTGAGCAATCTGAAGTATAGCACTTCATTCCGTGCCCTGATCTCTCTGTGATAAGTGGCCTCCTCAAGAAAGTTGAGCTTTTCCCCAGCAAGAGACAGCTTAAAATGCTGAACATGGCTTTTTTTCTCTAGCCAGACCACAAAACCCTTTCTCAAGAAAGAATGACCTCATATCTTATTAACCCAAGCACAAAGTGAGTGAGCTCACACGCACGCACGCGCGCACACACGCACATGCAACCAAATGGCCAAGCAAAAGCTAAGAGACAGACTTTTAGGAACAGGACTTCCAAGGAAAGGTAACTAAACATGGACTTTGGAATCTAAGTTCTTTTCTAAAGGTAATGCCTGATGATGGTTCTTCAAGGGCTTTGAATATTGCATAAAGAATTTGCAGACTTATTTTATATTTTCTCTTTTTTTCCCTTCTCTTATTTGAATCTAACAGTCAAATAAATAAAAAAATACGTATTTGTCACCTCTTTGTGTTGCTCAGAGGGGAATTCTCTTAATAAATACTCCAGTAGGACAGAATATGCAGAAACCATTCAGGACAAGAAGCACTAAAGCTGCATACAAAAGCTGCAGAACAACAGTGAGCAACTGGACATTACCATGGAAATGAAATACTATAAAAGTGTGAGGGAAAAGCAATCTGAGTCCTGCATATTCTTACATGGTGTGTTTGCACTCTTTTGAATAATTTCCTAATTCTAGATGTCCTTTGTTGATAATGATACAATAAAAGTGGCAAAGATACAGAGGATAACTATTCTGAGAAAAACAAGTTAAGGAAAGATTTGCACAGGAAGAGAAACGAAATGGACTACAACTTCCCAGCTGGAAAAAGAGATGACAGAGGAGAAATATAATAGGGACTACAAAATTATGAATGGCAAAAAGAAGATGAGCAGAAAATGACTATTCCCTATTTCTCATAACATAAAAAATCAGGGAGAATTCGGTTCCCTCCGCATTAAAAACAAACAAAAGGAAGTACTTTTTCGCACAACATAATAATTAAACTGTGGAAGTCCACCACAGGATGTTGTGGAGGCCAGCACTGTAACCGAGGTCAGAAAAGGTTTTAGTAAATCTCAGGAAGAGCAAGTCTATTGGCGGCTAGTCGAAATGATGGTACAATGCATCTGCCAGTCCCTCTCTAAATCTGCGATTATGGAGAGACAGGAGAATTTAACTGGAGATGATTCACTTTATATTAGCCTGTGTGTCTGCTGCTGGCCCCTGCCATTGGCAATCCAATGGGCTAGCTGCACCTTGATTCTGACCTAATATGGTTATTCTTAGCCTCTCTGAAACCTTTAGCTATCAAGGTCTGTGTAAGCGTCAGTCCTATGAGATAATACACATAAACAGAGAACTATGGCATTTTCCATTCATTTTTATTACCACGTAATACCCTTAAATTGACGAAGAGATGAAGCTACCAAACACGTTAACGTGAATCTGCAAAAGACTTCCGAACATACGATATGGGGTCATTTTTCCTCTTAATCTCCATATAGTTTCACGTTTTCCTTACTTTTGATACATGTGCATGTTTTAACATGTGAATGCTGGTTTAAAAAGGACTATACACAGGCTTAATGCTAAGCATATCCTTAGGCTGGTTTGTATGTTTGATTTCATAACTGTAACATCATCAAAGAGTTGGCTTTTTTATAAAACTAACAAATACACAGTATAGGTTGATGCAGAGCATTGTGTGACCTTAATGTTTGTTGAAGAGGCTAATACTGCCCAAGGCCAGGCACACACTAGAAGTTTTCCATGTAGTCCCGCAATGCCTCTCAATCCTGACATAGGTTCCAGCTCTCTTAGTATTTTAGTCCTTGTTGTGCTTGGTTCTGAACCAGAAAAGCTCAGCAGCCTTTCCTTAGCTTAAGCACTTGGGTAGTCTCCGTGAAGTCAATTTGGCTATTTGTACTTCCTACGTGCTTTGTTTTCTCATAGGTCTAGTGCACAACTCTGGCTTTCAGCACACTTTCTGTTCCACTTCTCTGGACTACTTCAAAGTATGGATTTGTAGCAGCTGTACCTTTATTATTCATTAGGTATCGAGATGAAGAAACCAAACTCATGTCAACTTATTCAGGATGTTAGCCCAGCTCTCATGAGATGAAAAGTCAGTCAGGGCATAACTAAAAGGGCACTGTCCCAAATTCATAATTTATTCCTAACAAATCCTACTGCAGTTTTCTTAGGATTGCCATAAATTTTCAAGGATCAACATTACTTCTGGAGGCAGGCTGCCTAAGCAAGGATCTTATATGAAAAATGGGAGGGATAAGTGGTAATTTTTAAATTGGTTTCCTTTGAACTCTGCAAGCACATTATTCTATTTACATTCTTCTCATTTGCATTGTTATGTGAAATGTTGGTAACTTTTCTGCCAGCCTGTAATCCATAGACGCTGCTCATATTTAAAACCTCACACTCCTGACATGTTGGGAACTATCACTGCCCAGTATAATATTTGGCCTCCAAATTTTTGTTTTGCAACAAGAGGACCAACAGTCTAGATTGGCAAAGGTGACTTTGGTTATTAGAGTTCGGACATGAACTTGGCTTGCTAATGCCAGAGAAATACAAGAGCCTCCTTTCATGCTCTTAATGAAGTCATTAATTGTGTCAGCAGGTCAAACGATACATCTCCAAACACTTTACATTACTTTGCAAACGGGTAGTCACATAGAAGTCTCAGAAAAAATATTCTTAAATTCTAAATTCATAAATTCTAATCATAAATAGATTTCTGGCTGCAGAGATTTGTACAGTCATTTTCTCTCATCCTCTTATTCTGCCATACTGTGACTGAAGATTCTGTTATTGCTTGTGGAAAAAAAGTAAGCTGAACAATGTATCTGTATACTGTTGCCTTGTTGCAACCTAAATGAACTTCCTGAGCCTGAAAATTTGCCATGCTTCTGATTAGCAAGGAAACCATCTCACTAGACTTCTTTCTTTTTAGCTAAGCAGTAACTGTACATGTGACCCTTGCTATATTTCCTATAATTACTAAATAGCTTGTTTTGATTAAAAAATCAACCTGTTGACAATACCATAAATAAGAATTAAATTGTTTCTCTTTCTTGATTTAAGTATGCATAGCTTCATCTTTTAAAACAGCCTCCATTACAGAAATGAGCTTTCATATATGATAAATAAAAACAGATTTCAACCCTAAAAATCAAAAGTGGTCTTGGGGAAAACTGTTTTTAATCACAGAACTCAAATAATGCTGCCTGTGCTTTACTCTGTAGTACACTTAGGGAGACAGAGAACTTGTGAAGTAAAGCAAGGACCAACATTTGGAGTGGTTTTGTTAATCATTCGCTTAAAATAGATGATCTAATTCTTTATTCCAAGAAGGCCAACTCCACTGTCACTGTCTGTTTCAGTAAACACTCATTCGTTGCCTTTCCCACATCACTGAAAGATGGAGTTTATCTGTTCTGTGATGACATAAAAAAGAATAAAACACATAGTAGCATGACAAATAAAGCAAAATAAACAAGATGATATAAATAGATCAAAATTAATACATTTTGTTACAAAGTCTGTCATTATGTTTATGGCTGAGCACTGTATTCACATGCCTTGTCACAACATAATGAAAGTTAAAACGAAATTTCTGCAAAAAGACTGGAAAAAAACCCCAGTATTTCTTCACACCGCAGAGTTTTCACGGAAGTCTGTACATGGAATTTCTGGACTTATAGGTGTGATTACATAATTTATAAAGTGCTCCCAGCAAGACCCTGGAAATAATGACATAAATGCAGAAAAACTTCAGATATGTCCCCTGGCCAATATTCTTAGGGAACCTTCCAGTACAGTAAGCGATCAGCTTTAACTGGGATTTGAGAGAATGGTTTCAGGTGAGTGAACTGGCTGGCTTGCTTTGGTTCTTTGTAGTAACTTGAAAGAATCAGTATCTTCCACATGAGTTACTTAAGGAGGTAATGTAAAACTTGAAAAGTTTTAAAAAAAGCTGTGATAGCAGAGGTGTGTAATCAAACTGTACACAAAAATAAATAAGCGAGGATAGAAAAGCTTGGGGATCAGGGTATAAAACAACTGTAGGAAGCAAACTTACTAAAAAAGTGAGACTTCCACAAAGGACAATGATGGACCTGAGGGAATTAAAAAAAGAGAGAAAGGACATACTTTTCATACTAAAGTAAAATTTCAGGAACAGGAAGACTGAAATATGCTTAGTTGTAGCCCAGCTGAAGTCAATTGAAGTCCATTATAAGAATTACAGTATACAAGCAAAATTACATACCTGTGAACTTTACACTTGGCAAAATATTCCTGTCCTACACTAATGGGATGAAATAAGACAGAGAAATCCACAGCATTGTTTTAAATATGCTTTAGTTCTTCCTGTCTTTAAGCAACCCATACTTGACAACATTCCCATTTTCTTCCCTCAAATGAGGAGGCATGCCTTTTGCAACACCAACCACCGCCTGCCCCCCCGCCCCGTAGAATCCTTCTCACTAATACTGTTCACAGCTGTCTCTAGTTTGACTTCTAGCCTCTTCTTTTGACTAATGCAGCTCTCAGATAAGTTTCCAACCTCTTTCACTTGGCTAAGTCCCAAATCTCCTCCGCTATCCACATCCTCATAAACTGTTCAGTTCTCCTGTTCAGCAACACCCTGTTTAAATTCCACATTGCACTGGGCATTGTGTTTCATTACATATCTTTATTTGGCCATTTAGAACCTTATCCAGATGACCTTTCCTCTTTCCCCCCCTTCCCTTTCTTTGGGCTTTACACTGTGCTGTCATTGAACCCTTCTTTTATGATTATTATGTGTTTGCATTACCATGACATCTAAGAGCTTAACTATGGACCAAGACCCACAGTATGAGGCCTACCTAAACACAGAATCTTTATTCACTCTCAAACTGTCTTTAGGATGATGACACATGAAATTGCCTGCATCCAGTTCCATCCTTTATTCCATCTCTCACTTGTAGGGGTTTGAGCTTAAGCTAAACATGGTTAAGATCTCAGCTGAGCTCTTCTCCAAACCCACGCTCTTTTTTTACTATTTCTCCGTTTGATAAGAGTCTTATCAAACACACAGTCCTTTGGGTCCATGGTTATGGATTTTGATTTTGGGGGTCTTTTTGAGACATTTTGATACTTCCAACACTTGGCTTATACTCAAATATTTTCTTCTTTCAACATCTCCAGAATGTATCCTGAATAAAAAAGCTTTCACCTGGGTTCTTCAGCCCTGCATCTTAACCCTCAGCCATTGCAAGCTGTTCACCACCTGGTCTGCTCAAAATATTGCCCAAATCATCCTCTTTGCTAGTTATTTCAGTCCTGCAATTCATGCCATTCATGGCCGCCTTCTTCCTTCCACCTTCTTCCCTNTGATTTAAAAAAAAAAAAAAAAAAGCCAAACCCAAAACCCCCCCCCCCCACATTTGATCCCTCCCTTTAAATCCTTTCATAACTGAACTACACCTTACCTGGCTGTTCAGTTCTTGCCATATTCCCATCTTCACCCTGCTAGCACTGCCAGCTTTCCCTGCCTGTTCATCCACATTTACCTCGCAACCCTCTGTGCTTTCTCCCATTGTGCCCCTTCTGCCATTAAGCCACTTCCTCGCCACCCTTAAATTCCACCTGAAGCTTTACTTCTGCCATGATGTCTAGCAGTTACTGCCTTATAGACAGTGGGCTGGACTGGTACAAAGCTAACTGAAATGGATTTGGGTTTATTGTTATCCTGCTTGTCCTCTCCCTACTTGCTGGTTTCATTT